>ML682069.1:1498729-1632195 GCA_007922195.1 Podocnemis expansa
TATGTATGTCCTTTGCAAAAAATAATCTTCTTTGACTTTTTGGGAAATTGACTCTAGAAACCTCCTGCTCATGATACTTAACAATTCATCTTGAAATTGAAATGATGTGTATACTTTGCATTGTGAGGTAAACTATGTTTTAGACTTCATTCTGGGATCATGGTTTGCAACTAGCTGCAAGAGTTTAAGAAAATTTCCTCTGTTGTCACTCATCTCATCACTTTCCTAGTGTCCACCCTAAGCAATTTTTTGTATAGAGGTAAATAAAAGAACTTCTGCAAGAGTAGTCACGTAATGCGTATTTTGTTTTATAAGTTCTTTATGAGCATCATTTAATTGAGCTAAAACTCCTCTTTTGCCTGTGTAGGTTTGTCTGTAACTCTCCCAATCTACCATGCAGTCCTTGTGGACTGCACTTCTGTTATGCAGTCTCAGACCTGAATCATTCTCAGTAGTCTTTTTCCAGTTGCTACACCTCTTGCGAGTAAACACATTTTCACCACTACTTGCATCCTTTCCAGTCAAATGGTGACACATAAAACAAAAACACAGCATTTGCCAGTGCACTGTATTCCAACCAGGAGCATGGGTTTATACCAGGCTGGATTAAAATGTAGCCATGATTTGCCAGATTTTGTTGTTGGCAAATATTTTAGCACAGGCTATGTAGGACTTACTTGTTTAGACTGTGCAATGTCACTTTGACCAAGTAACTTATTTACATAAGTAGGTACACACACCTCAGGCAATAGACCAGCAAATGGCACCCCTGGATCATTTTTGTCATCACATTCATCCTCACAAATGTCCAACTCACTAGAACTGCATAATTCCTCCTCCCAACAAATGCTTGCTTCATTGGACTTTTCTGAGTACCCTCCCTGTACTTCTGTGACATCAAAAGAACCAGAAATTCTGTGGCACTTAAAGACTAACAGATTTATTTATTGCATGTGCTTTCATGGGCAAAAATACCACTTCGTCATATGCTTTGAAGATGGGGAAACTTACTGAATGGGATTGTCAGGGCTTTTTCCCCACTCTGGCATGCTGAGTGCAGAATGTGGGGGCCTGCAACAGGCCTTAAAAGCCACTGGCCTTAAAGCCTGCTCTTAGAAGTCTCCACCCAAATGCAAAAAACCTCTTGAGACCGAGGGAGGCGCACTTGGGAATTCCTCCCTGTGAGGTACTTGCAATCCTGTTTATTCCTCCTTCAGGAAAGTGACTAGACCCCAGCTGCAAGATGAGCTGGAACTGGAACAAGGTTCCCTCTAGTAGCTGCCTGTGCAGTCCAAGGCACGTGCACACAAACCTCTTGCCCTACCAGGAACAGAACCAGAACTTACTTAAAAGGTAAACTCTTTAATCAAAAAGAACAGATAATAAACACAGAGAGTTGTTTCTCTGGGAACTAACTTGGGTAGTTACAGGGTAGTGGGAGGGGGTACATGTGCTCAGCACAGAGAAATCCAAAAAACAAGCCAAAGCCAAAGAAAATACCCTGACCGCGTCTAAACAAACATTCCCTGTTCTACTCATGCCTGGTCAGTACTAAACTTAACTTATCTCTGGTAAGGATGTTGCTGGATTCTTCCTCAGGCCCCTCTGGCCCTCCTGATCCTTCCAGGAGCTCTGCTGCATCCAGACAGGCCCAGGCCAGGCTGCTGTTACAATTCAAAAACCTGCACTTCATTCCTATTGGCTGTCCTGGGACTCACTGACCAGAATGTTAACCCCTTCCTCCCCAAGGGCTATTACAGGGATGAAAATAAATGCAAGGGAGCATAAGACATCGGATCATGTCATACAGTAACAGCAAATCAGAGCAGTTGCTAAGATTCAAACAATGGGAAACAGAACACAGAGGAGGGTGAAGTCAAATCACCTGTTGTAATGGGAAAGGAAGCTATGGTCACGATTTAATCCTGCTTTCACACAATCAAATCTCCATATCAGTTCTAATTCAGCTGTTTCCCTTTGAAGTCTTGATGTCTCATTGACTTTCTTAAGCACAGTCATTAGCAAGTCATCCATAGGGTGATTAGAAAGGTGGAAGTTCTCAGCAATTGGTTTTTGCTTGGTATGATTTCTGATGTCAGTTTTGTGGCCATTTATTCTTTTGTGCAGAGATTATCCTGTTTGTCTAATGTATCAGGTGTAGGGGCATTTCTGGCACATGAACTTCTCTGAGGTGGGTTTTTCTTTTTGGCTGGATTTATGAAATACTGGTCTAAAGCTACTGAAAATGGGTGTTTTTGCTTAGTCAGCACGATAGGGCAGCAGTGGGGTGGAATGCTTGGGCCTTCACAAAGAAGAACCAAGACTTTTCATTGCCTAGACCTGGAAACCTCTTCTCCCTTACTAGCTTTCTGGGCTGCAGCTGTTTTCCCTCAGCAATTTGTCAACTCTCTCCACTTGTCTCCTATTTGACCCCTCCTAGGACAGCTACCTTTCCTTTATTAGCAGAAGCAGCTGAATAAAGCAGGCAGCAGTCAAGACTGGTCTAACAGAACTTTACCAGTTTGAAAGAGGATTAAAATAAGAGTTGAATGCACAAGCAACAGTACAAATCAGAAAAACTAGGTCTTCCACCTTCTCAGTTGGAACAGGAAAAACAAAATGGAAACAAACTCTGCAGGTGCTCAAAACACACCCCCCACACACACACACTTAGACACTTTAATCCTTCAATAGCAGTCTTTTGGTGTTATCCTTTTCCATTGCTAGTCCAACACCCTTAGAGCATTGTTTCCCAACCAGTGTTCTGTGGCACACAGGGGTGCAGTCAGGTCTCAGCAAGTGTGCCACCAAATGTTTTGAAAAACTACTCAAAGAGCTCTGGATTGGCTCATTGGCTCATGAATATTCATGTGTTCATTTGGAAACTATATGGTGGTTTGCCTCAAATTAATTAAATGTAGCAAGGTGTGCCACGACAGAGAAAATGGTGGAAAACACTGCCTTAGAGGGCTCAGTGAACCTGTGAAAAATGCCTGAGGCTGAAAGCCTAACAGAACGACTATGTGAAAAGTGCCTTTCCCTCCAACCAATCAAAGTGGGCCAGCCAAACTGGTGGGGGGAGTCCTTGTCTGGGGGGGGGCACTTGCCCCATCTGCTCCCACCTCTGGAGCCTTCACCGGTGAAGATTCTCCACTCTCTCTCACTAGTATATTTCAATACAAAAAGTTAGTTATCTTTACATTTCATCCTACGGAGAGTTTTGGAGACTAAAGTTCTCTTTCTTCAAAGACAAGGCAGAACTACATGTTTCAACTATGACCTGGAGATACTATTTCTAGAGGGCAGGTCAGTCTTCCCACCAATTCATTCTCTGGCCCCTGACACTGCCAGTAATTATGTTATTTAGGGCAAATTCTGGGTTGTTTCTACAATCTGAGGGAATGAGATTGAGACTACTTATATATTTCACACGGGTCACGAATTTCCACTGCATTACAATATCTCTTCCCCACCCGATCTATTACTATTTATCTTATGGCTTCATTTTCTGGTGCTACTTTTTAATAAGCACACCTTTGTTTGGAGGCAAACTTTACCTAATTACTTTCTTGAACAAATAGATTTTAAAAAGAGTGGCAAAATAACACAGTTTTTTTAAGTCTCATTTTTCAAGCAAATTCCTTACAAAACTGAAGTAAAATGTATTTATTTGAGTTTTTTCCCCCACTAATCATTGTATGCATACACGTTTTTCTATTAAATGGTTATTGTTGCATCTGATGCTGACTGTTGCTATGGATAAGAATTTTCAGGGGGATCTTTTTAAGACTTGAAGTAGTTGGTGCATTTTACTGCTGTTAATGAAGAATAATTTCAGTTGCAAGTCTATTGAGTCATTTAGTTCAGAGGTATGTACCATTTAATACTGTGGTATGATTGATTTCTTTGTTTCTACACTACCCTTATATGTGGGAGTTCAGTCTAGCATTGAAAAATCCTATGGTTATCAGTTGCATAACCTTTTCTGGCAACCTGTCCAATTGTCTAATCATACTTAGAATCAAAGCTTTTCCCTAACACAAACCAAAATATCCCTGCTGAAAAGGAATTTTATAGAATTTACAAATACTAAAAGAAAAATCAATATAAGTCATATTATGAGTTAACAACCACACCAGTAAGTAATTCTTTACTAGACATTTTTAGACTTGGAGTGATTTTTTTCTTTCTATTGCTCCATAATAAAATAATCATGTAATTAGTAAAGTGTCAGTCCCATACTTATAAAATGCTTGTATCTGTACTTATAAAAAGACATATAATTAGCTTTTAGCTAAATAGTTTTGACCCATATGGTCTCACTATTAGATGCCTCAATTCTTGTCAGCCACTTCCACTTACAGTAGATTGTTTCAGTCTAACTCATTTTCTAGAGCTTTCTATTACTATTTGACCATGTTTAAAGAATAAATGTTATAGGTGTGGCATTACTGCAGTACGTATTATATCATATATTATTGGGAATCACTAGATGGTACTATTATATAGGGCCTTACAAGTTCTAGTCATCTTAATATGTATCAGTTACTTACTGATGAAATGGTCATGTGATACTTTTTTTAAAATTACTGAATGTGACACCAATAGTTTATTATATCTAAATTTCTCTATTACCAAACTTATTTCAAAGTCTCATCTGTTGCACACAAGTCTGCCAACAACAATGACAACAAAAACTCCACACAATCAAAACACCACTTACTCCCTAATCATTAAGTGATGTCACAGATCCTGAAAAAGCAAAAGCAGCAAATGATAGTGTGACATCAGGACTGATGAACATCTGGGTTTCCTCAGTTCTGAAAACCAAACTGAGGGACTGGTCTGCTAAGCTCCTTTGGTATGAGAACTACCACTCCTTGTCTGCTCACATAGAGCCTCCCAGGGCATTGCTGGTTCCAGCCTTTTGGAGCTCAAGCCCCAAGTCCTGGCATCAGAGCCCCGGATCCAGGGGCGTCGCTGGTACCTGGCACACGGAGCCTGTGCCTTGAATCCCAGCACCAGTGCTCCAGGTCCTGGAGGGGCCCTGACTCTCCCGGTCTCCAGCCAGATCCGGCCGGAGATCCAGGGCCTGGCTCTCCGCGGTGGTGGCGACCGCTTCCTAGGCCGGGCAGCCCCACGACTGCAGCTGCCGCTCCCTGCCCTGTCCCGGGCCAGTGATGTGGCCTGTGGTCAGGGGGTGGGGCCTGGGCCAGTGCCCTGGGTCCTTCTCTGGGACAGCGACACTCCTGCCAGGGTCCACTGCAGCGGCAGCTGCAGCAGGGGCACACTTACGTCTCTCAAGTGCTGAGTCCCAGTGCCCGAGCCCCAGGTCTCTTCCCAGACAAGGGGTGCTCCTGCAGCTTCCAATACATAAGCTACTCCCAGTTGGAATATACAAGCTCTATAGTGACCTACTCATGCATTACATTGCAGAACACCACCAGCAAATCACCATTTTCAGACTTTCCCCAGAAATTTGTGTCTTGTATTGTCCAGATGTTCTTTGTCACAATGTAGATTTTTCACTCACATCTTCTTTCCTATCAAAGAACAGCCACTTAAATGAACCATCATGTGGTTGATTTTGTTGGCACCTGGCTGAGGCACTGACTAACATTTTATCTCTGTCTTTGTCACTGCTCCTGTAGACTTGGAATATATCTAGTAGCACCATATGGAATCCTATAACTTTATGGGCAATGTTACAATACATTTTTTCCAGGATCCTAATGATCAGCAAGTCTGAGTTTGCAAATATCTCACAAGGCATACTTGTCACATGTAGTCCTGTAAAATAGGTGAACATAGGGGTACAAGTTGTCACAGATAGAAACTGGACAAGATCACAGAACAAGTTGGGAATTAAACCTTGCTAAGATATGGAAGTTCAAAGAGAAAAGAGAGCTCATTCAGCTCCCCTGAAATCTAGTGATTAGTGGGTAAAAACAGCTTTCCTTCTCTCATCATTCTTTGTCAACAGTAAATATTCATGTAACCCACTGGCAAACTGTACTGGTGGCAACACTATTAGTCTTGGCCCTGCCGAGGATGACAATCTACCACTACAAGCAGCTATGGAGTTCAAAGCAGCAGCAATCTAGGGATATGAAGGTTCCAATACCTCTGAAGTCCCAAATGGATGACAATACCATGCCCAATGGAGGAATTCCAGAGAATTCTTTGTTATTATTTGTTTTCGTTTCCCAGTTTGCTTTATTCAAGATCTAGAAAAATGCACATAAAAATCACTATGTTAAAAATATTAAGGTTGCAAAGTCACACTCTCAAAATGTAGAGAATGCCAAATTTAACGTGTGCAATCTTAATTCAGCGCCTTGATGCCTACACATTATGCATATATGCCCACTGAACATCTTGACAGATGAAAGGGAACACGGGAAAGTCAGTCAGTCAATGGTGCTTGGCAGTAGAATGAGACAAGAGCCCACTGTGTGAGCAGTAGAGCTTCCATCAGTGGCTATAGGTCCACTCAATGGGAGGAGATTGGAGCACACCATTGCCCATCTTTAACCCTCAGTATTCTGTAGCTTTGTGATGCTTTGGGGTACAACCCAGCCTGGGAAGTCATTATGTCACTTCTTCCCTGTAACACTGGGCACCTTTGTACTGTGCAACCTTGAATTGTCATCCTGACACAAGAGAATGCTCACAGCACAAACCATCACTTCCACCAGCTTTGGTTACACCTTGCAAAGTCACTCCAACAGCCTACTAATTCTGTGTTTCCCCCAATACAATCTATTCTGTAGAGCCCAGCCTTCTCCCAGAACACTCACAGAACTTGTTAAAATGGCTGCTACTTTAAGAGTCATGTAAAGAGCAATTCATTAATTTAACTCAGGTTTGACAAAAACTTATTCCAATCATAGCACTGTGTTGCTTAATATTAAAAAAAGTGTATTGAACAAGGAGTCATAGCTTTAGGTGATATCGAGCATAAGGAATAAAAATAGAAAGAGTTACAAACTAAAGTAAAAATTTGTATCTCTGATTAAATCCTGATTTAACAAATTAGGATCTCTCCTTCTTAGAAGTATTTCTCAAGTTTCTTTTCCAGTATGGCAAACAAGATTCTCTGACCAGGACCCTTCACACACCTCAAAATGCCTTGTTCCTTCATCTTTTTAGGTAAAGATGCCAAATGGCTTTCTGTTCTTGTTCATGCCTTCCAAATTTCAGAGATAGGAGATGGGAAGCCCTCCTGAGGGCTCAGGTTGCTCTGGGAGTTAGCACCATATACATTTTTGCAGTCTTCTTCCCTAATATGATCGTGAAGAGACTATCTCCCCCCCTGCTATGTTGATGGCTTTAGCTACCTTTTATGTATCTGTACATAATTGTCTTTGTTGTTGTTTCCTGACAATAGGCTGGTCACTCATGCCAATATGCTTCCCTTCATTAAGGCAAATAGTTCTAAATATGTGCTAGAATTATATTCTTAAAATGTGGTTGGTAAAAGGGAATTAGGAACCCTTTATTTATACATACATATCCATATACACATCATGCAATGATTTCAGGGACGAGCATATTACCTGTTTGTGCATGATACCTTACAGGACATCTTGAGCATAACAATAAGTTACATTCAGTGAGCATGTTGGGACTACCAAGAGTTGCTGACTCAGAGTAGAGAACAACCAAGGGGCCTCTGCATCCTAGTCTTGCAATGACCACTCTCAAATGCTTTAGAGGAAGGTGGACAAATCCCCTTATGGGACAAAATGGACTAACCGGCTCAAAAAAAAAAAGTTTCTTCATAACCTTAGACAGTTAGTAAAGGGATTATGCCATGAGACATGAGCAGTTCCTATCCCTATTTTAATGTAAGTTTTAACTTTGCAGTTTCTTAAACTCTGAATGCCTCATCTTACTGTAATTGCATTAATGTTACCTTTTGCATTTGATAACTCTGTTTAAGCTTCCAGGATGCATGCAGACTACTTAGTGGATGGAGAAGGACCTTTACTCGTGGTTGTGACAGCAGTTTGGAGCAAAGATCTGCAGAGAGCCAAACACTGATCTGAGGATGAAGATGGAGACAGGGTCCAAGGATCTTGTCAGTTTCCAAAGGGATAGCCGTGTTAGTCTAGTCCAGTAAAAAAAACAACAAGCAGTTGTGTGGCACTTTAAGACTAATAGATTTATTTTTTGCATGAGCTTTCGTGGGAGAAGATCCCACTTCCTCAGATGCTTCGAAGATGGGTGAACTTACAGAAATGAATGAAACTAAATGCAAGGGGGTGTAAAACATAGGATCAGGTCATAAAGTAACAGCAAATCAGAGCAGTTTACAGGCTTAAATAATGGGAAGCCTGAAGTCAAATTACCCTTTGTAATGTGAAAAGAACCCATAATCTCGATTGAGTCCTGCTTTCACAGAATTTAGTTTGCATATTAATTCGAGTTCAGCTGTTTCTCTTTGGAGTCTTGATGTCCCAGGTACATCTCTAACGACAGTCGTTAACAAATCCATCATCGAGTGATTAGGAAGATGGAAGTGCTCAGCAACTGGTTTCTTTGTTCTTTGATTTCTGATATCAGCTCTGTGCTCATTCAATCTCTTACGGAGCAATCGTCCTGTTAAAAGGTCAGAACAAGAATCAGTTTTGGGAACACCAACCAGAAGGGTAAGCAAAGGTCAGAGTTGAGAAGCCATACATCAGATCAGATTCTGAGTCAGGGAAGCAAGGACCAGACTAAAGCAGGGCAACAGCAGGGCAAGTGGATGTGCAGGCATATTGCTCACTGAGCATCCACTGTTCTACACCCACTGCAAGGCTCATGCAGCAGGCTAGTAGCAATGCTGCCCAATCAGAAGGCATGACCATTTGGAAAAAGCTCATTTAGCACAGCTAAGCTGGCTGGGTTGCCCAGTGACCAGAGTGGGAGCAGGTATGTTCCTTATGGTGTAGTTATCATACAAAATGGAGAAAGAGAAGAGAGAGATTTGTGGGCACGATTTTAGTTTTGTTGTTTTTACTAAATATTTAATTTCAAGTTGGAAAGTGGTATAAGAGTGGGAGAGCCCTACTTTCTTGGGGGGGGGTTGTATTGTTTTGTTTTTGTTTTTCTCCTAGTTGGAAGACACAAAGGGTTTGAAGAAGTAAGGAAAATGTCACTTTTCACATCTCCCTACTGTTTTCCAACTGGAAAAAAAAGTTGGAAAAATCTTCAAAGTATGACAGTGGCTATTTGAAATTTTCCAGAGGTGTGGCTGGGGGGAGATATTTCTGCTGTTTTCGGTAGTACCAGAGGACAGAACAAGGGGCAATGGTTTCAAGTTGCAGCTGGGGAGGTCGAGGTTGGATATTAGGAAAAATTTTCTTAGTAGGAGAGTGGTGAAGCATTAGAATGGGCTACCTAGGGAAGTAATAGAATCTCCATCTTTGGAAATATTTAAAGCTCAGTTAGACACAAGCCTGGCTGGGATAATTTAGTGAGAATGGTCCTGCTTTTTTGGCAGGGGGTTGGATTAGGTGACCTCATGAGGTCCCTTCTAACCCTATCATTCTATGATTCTAAGTAAATAAATCAGTGGACACAGAATACAGTCTGAAGGAAACTTATCTAACTAGCATTTAACAGCCGTTTTACCTCAACTCCAGAGTGCACACTCCTCCTGAGTCCAAAACCCTGACCCCTTGCTTGTGTGGGCGTGCTTGAAGGACTGTCAAAGGAAGCAAGGCAGCACTCTGCTGGCTTACTGTATTTCCTCAGAACCACAGTGAAGATCTGGAGTGGGCCCAACCAATCACAGTAGTCCTGGCCCCATTTGAAAGGGACTGCTACTCTGCCTCTTCTCAGGCCCAGGCAGTCAGTCAGCAGACTCCGCTTCTTTACAAGCCCTGCTCCAAAATGAAGAAGGGGAGACAGACACTCACACTCCCGCTGAAGATCCATCTCAGCCAGGTCTAGGCTCAGACCCTGCTTTGGGCTGAGTCAGCTACCAACCTCTGAAGCTCCCAGCTTGAGTGAGCCCCTAGCACTCTCAGGAATCCCAGCAGCAGTCTTGGGCATCAAAGGAGCAGTCACCAGCAGCTTCCAGGATCAGCCATGTATTCACACTCTCCAGAAGGAGACCCCCTTCCCCTCTGTGCTCCTTGGAGGGGGAAGAAGGGTCTTGCTTCCTTTCCCAAGAGATCATGGGAGTTGTAGTCCCTCAGTGGAAGAACTTAAAGCACATACGCACTGCTTAAATGTTACCCTCCTAGTTGAATTCAAAGGCTCCTCAAGTACAAGGTACCTACATTTTGAAACCAGCAGTACATCTGACTCTGCTTTGCCACAACAATGAATATGAGGCAAGACTGCCACTTTGTCATACATCTGAATAAGAGCTCCGGAGACATGGAGGAAACAAAACTAACTACTCCATTTCCATTTCAAATTCTTAAGAAACTTTTCCATAAAAATGTTTTTAAAGTAGATATGATCCTACAAACATTTAGATTTTAATGAAATAGTATTTTAACCCCCTCACACCCTCTCCCCCCAAAAAACCCACTGATTTTGTAACTCCAGACAGCAAATTATTGGAAAAGAAAGGATAGTCTCATACTTAAGGCAACTGGCCTAGATAAATGGATTTCATCCAGAAACTGTGGCAGAGTGTGTGTGTGAAGCTCTGCAAGTCACTTAAATAGAACTTTTCACAGGTAGCCACTAACTTTGTGTTACTCAGTTTCTAGTTGACTGACTTGAGACTGCAAAAGTGCTGAGCACTCACAGCTACAACTGAAATCAATGGGAGCTGTGCTTTGAACAATAACAGTTTTATAATGCTTGTTACTCAAAATTTATGTCTTGGCAACTAAGATTGAGGACTAAAAAAATTCTAGATACTTTTGACCTTAATTTCTCTGTGCCTTAGCACTCCATCTGTAAATATAAGGATAATAACCCTTGTGAGATGAGTGGGTATCAAAATAAAATATAGTTGTGAAGAACACAAATATTATAGTGCTGAGCACCATGGAAAAGCCAATTAGGATATTAATAATTCTGTCTTTGGAGCAGGGTTTGAATAGTGTGATGTAAATAAGGTCTGAACTATGAGAAATCACAATATTGAACAGATGCTCATTTGGGGAGTGCCATTCATCCGGTCTACTGAATGACATGGGAGTTCTGTGGAGCGAAAAGCAAACAAAGAAAAAAACCCCCACAAGATAAAATCATGTCAATAAGTGACCATGTAATAAAAGACTATCATACTGCATAAACCCAAGGCGGCAAAATTCATCCATTTCTCAAATTTGAGTGCCTGACTTTGCAATATGAATATTCTTTTACATCATTTCTATACACAACAATTATATGCTAGTTAAATATGATGAAACAATTTTACCAAATTAAATCTTGTTACAACTTATTCCCCCTTCATTTTCTTGAGCCCTTCTTCTCCTTCAGTGTCCAACTCCATGTATCCATCTTGATATGTCTCTCATTTCTCCTCATATGTGTCTGCATTACTGTCAATACTGCTCCTTAGAAAAGCAGCATCACCTTTTCTCATTCTCTCTCACACTGTAGCCAACTCCACTGCAGGGTAATACACTAATGTTCTGGGAGGAACATGCACTTAGAAGGAAGCATTGTAAATGCTCCAAAACCTAGGCCTTCCAGATGCTGGCCCTCAGTGAAGCCCCTTAAACACTCACACAGTCTTCATAATGACAGCAGGTGCTTTATTAGAGCTTCCAGAAAGAAACACTGCATTTAGTCTCTGCTCAAGTGCATTAAGTGACACACACACACACACACACACACACACACAAAATAGTTGACAAACATGGTCCCAATCCATCCCCCCAGGGTTCCTTCAGTCTAGTATCAAGGATACTCATTGCAAGCAATCACCTTCCTGAAGCAGTCATGCACAGGTCACAAGAGCCCCTGGCCAGAGTCCTGTTCTTTTTTTCCCAACATGTATAGTCTTGGATGGATGGGTCTGAACAACAATCTCATTTGCAGGCCACTGCTTGTTAGCCACAAGAGGTGGCCATCACTGGCTCTCTTCCCCACCTCACTGCCAGCCCTTCAGCACCTGACCTCTAGCTTCTTTCTACAGCCAACCTTCATTCTGCTCCTTCTGACTTTACTGCTCCTACTCTCATGCAGCTCCGGGCTCCCATCTTCAACACTTCTCCCCCATGGCCATACTTTCCTTTCCTGGTCTAAAGGAGTTAAGGGGCCCTCCTGCTGGTTGTGTGCACTGGCCATTAAGATTGCTAGCACTGAACCAGCAGGTTCTTTTACAGCATTCACTATTTTGCTGTCTCTATCACTTCCTTTGCTGCTGTGTTCCATCTCCTTTGCGCTTTAACGTTTCAGGTAAATCTTCTAATATTGCCTCCCCTCAAGGGATCAACAATCACAAGTCAGCCACTAAACAATTCTTGAAATTGGCCTAAAAATCATGAATTTGAAAGAAAGCTTTGGTTTATTTATTTGCACTGTGGCTTTTGTCTCGATCACTTTGTGGATGTATTTCTCCACAACCATGAGGACTAGAAAATTACTTGATTAAAGTGAAAAAGAAAAGTAGACATAATACTTAATCATTTAAATCATAGCACTGTAGCTCTAAGAAAATGCAAACAAGATTTAAGATTAGATTGAGAACTTGCAATATTTTTCTCTTTCCTCCTTCTAGTATTCCATTTTTTCCCTCCGTAGTCTCCTCAGTTCCTTATTTAACACTTATGCAACACACATCATCTAGGTAGCAAGTAAGTGTTTTTAGATTTGCTTTATAGGTAGGAAGACCTATAAAAGAAAGACAATTAACTTACCAAGACCACATTTGTAATCAACATCAGGGCCAGGACTAGACTAGAATTGGCTTTCACTCATTGTTTAGTCCTACATTGCTCTTCAGCATTATGTTTCTCTGCCTTGTAACAAGAGGCTATATTAACTGCTCAGCAGAAGAGTTCCAGAAAATAGACTTGTAACCAGAAGGAACCAAACATGAGGTGGCTTCAGTTTTATATTCAGTATACAGTAGGGAAATGATTTAGGATTCTACAAATTAATCAAGGGACCCACAGAACTGAGGTTCACTATAAGCCATATTGGCCTATCCAGAACATCTGTATGTGTGCCAAAGGAGAGTGAGGGAGAGTAGAAGGAAAAAAGTAACCTATGGTTTTGAAGGAGCAGGTAAAGAAATCACGGATGATTTTAATCCTAGAGACTGGTTTTGTAACACTTCAAACTTGTCTGAGCTCTTGTAATCTGGAAGTCTATGGCCATTATTTAAGGCCCCAGAGCTGCTGCTCAGTTTTATCTGCAATTGCTGTTTCTACGTGGACAAACAGGTCACACATAAAACTGAGTCCAGTTGACAGTTTGGCCCTGAGAGATGCCATTTGACCATCAAATGATGAAAGAGTTAGAATAACCTCCAACAGACTAAATAAATGAAAATGTTACTTACTGGCATTCTGGCCTTAGACAAAAGAATGTATGAAACTTTTAGAAGCTGGAAAAGTGACAGATTATCAATATCATTAATATTTTGGATATCTGCTTCAGAGTGCATAGAGGAGGAAAGGTGGCAATGGGGATGGACACAGAGTACTAGGATAATTACACTAGAACCAGCATGAATGGAAGTAAGATAAACAAGAACCACCAAGAAGGAAAAGGTTTGGCACTACACCCAACAACTGGTTGTATAGCAGAGGCACTGTGGAAAGTTATAAGCAATTCCTCCCTGGCTTTTTGCCATACTGTGGGAAAAATAGCAAAATTTTGGACTCTTCTCCAGGTTATTCATAGGCTTTGATTTGTTTTAGGTTTGTATGCATTGTGGACAGCTATTTTACTCCTCCATTATTATTTCAATTGCCTAAACAGAGCTTCTTTGAGCGCTGCTCGGATACATTCAGAAATAGGTGTCTCTGTGCCGGAGCGCCAGATTGGTCAGAAGCTTTTGCTCTAGCCTGTCAGAAGAGGGCAGGCAGCAACCACCCTTCGCGCCACCCCATGGCTATATAGGTGGCCACTGCCTAGCCCCTCCCCAGTTTTATTTCTTCTGCCTCAGCGTTGGTGGTAGATTTGCCTGCTCCTTTCTTTGCAAGCAGCCTGTCTTTGTATGAGCCTCTCGCCCAACTGGGAGAACCTATTTGTGGACCTGGTTCCCCCAAAGAAGGTCTCCCTTTCCGGGCCGGAACACTGCACTCCAGTGCTATCCGCCATGCTGGGGTTTAAGCCCTGTGCCCAGCGTGGCATGGCCTTCCCATGGGACAATCCCCATGACAAGTGCCTCTGGTGCCTCGGTGAAAGCCACAAGGTTACTGCATGCTCCCTCTGCCTGTCCTTCAAGCCCAGGACCATCAAGAACAGGAAGCAGAGGTGTCATGCCCTGGCCTCTCAGCAGGCCCGGCACTCCTCCCCCAAGGCTTTGGGGCCTCCAGCAGCACCATGTGCCAGTTCAGCGCCAGAGCCAGGTGCCGCCCAACACTGCACCGATTGGCACCATAGAACCAGCTCGGTGCCTTCGGCACTGTGACACCGAAGGAGCCCTGCCCCTTCGGCATGGGGCTCTCCCAGGACCAGTCGGCCTTGGTGCCAATTCCGTCGACCCCGGAGGCAGTAGAGGCAGTGATGGCACTCCTCCTGTTGCCTATGCCCCCTTCTCTGGTGCCACCCAGAAGGGGGAAGCCAGCCTTCCTTTCTAAGGCCTGGGTGCTGCGCAAGCAGCACCGTTCTCCATCGCTGGCCCTGGGGCCCCGAATGCCAGAGCCCCCTGGGAGTCCTGGTACCGTAGAGCCATCCCAATGACACCATACCACCCTCCCATCTCTGGTGCTGCCTTGGGAATCCCAGGAGGTTTCTCCCTGTTCCAGCCAAGGGAAGGGGCTTCAAGGGGCTCCAAGCGGCCTCAGCACCGACTCTCAGTGTTGTCACCCTTTAAATTCCACCTCTGTGATTGGTCCCTGCAAGTGGTCCCTCTAACCTCACCAGCATCAGCCCCCCGGCACTGGTAAGAACATTGAACCTGGTACCGTCGCCCTATACTGGTGATTTGCCGGTGCACTTCGACCTCCTGTGCCATGTCTCTGCCCACATGGACATGGAGGTTCAGTCCTCCAAGTTGCCCCTGGACACTCTCTTTGGGCCACTCTTCATCCGCAGCACTGGTTACCTTGCCCCCCACCCCAGTGTTTGGGACCTGGCCTTCTCCCACTGGCAGAATCTGGGTTCCATCTCCCTGGTTTCAGATATGGCAGGCCTCAAGTATAGAGTCCCAGGACCTGAATTCCCTCTTCGTGCAGTGGTGGAGGCAGCCTTGGGGCTGGGGCAGGTCCCTCCTCTTCCCCTTCTGACGTCGAGGGTCACTAGGGAGCTCAACTTGCTAGGCCGTAAAGTCTACTCCTCCTCAGTCTTCCAACTGAAGGTCACGAACAATCAGGCCCTCATTAGCCGATACATGTTGGACGTGTGGGAGTTGCTCCAAAAATTCAAACACCTCCTCCCACTGGAGGAAAGGGACGAGTATGAGGCTTCCCTGGAGGAGGGTAAAATAGCCTCCCAGGACCTCCTCCTCTCATCCTGGGACACGGTGGATACGGTGGCCTGAACTATGACCTCCTCCATAACCTTGCACTGCGCAGCCTGTCTGTGGGAAGCCAGAGTCCCTCCGGCCTCACAGCAGGTCACACCCAATTTGCTGTTCAGGGGAGATGCTCTCTTCCCTGGAGAAATTTCGTCTGTCATGGGCACTGCCCGTGACCCCAGGGGAGAACTACAATATTTTGGCCTCCTTCAACCAGGGCCACTTCCAAGTGCTTTGGGCCTGTAAGGTCAGTAATCAGCTGTGGTTACCCCTTCTACTCTTGCTGGTGAGGACTTGTCCTCACCACCATAACTTCAGTTTGAACCCCCCAGGGGGGGCCCAGAACACCTCCGGGAGAGTTCTCAACCCTGGCCATCAATCGGCTATAAACGCCCAGATTGTTGCCAGGCCCCCTCAAGGTGCACGAGCTGGCATTGGGCGCCCCCCTCCCCCCACCGTGGCGGGTGCTCAACTCCTGATGGTGGGGCACCCCCCCCCAGAATGACTATTGACACCTCCTCCTTCCTCACCCCTCACCCCCGGTGAGGTTGGGCAATTCTCACAGGACACAATCTCTCTCCCGGTAGAACAGGGTCGGTCCCTAGGTCTCAAAGGAGCTGGTCCTCACTGCTTAATTCCTCTGCCTTAGTTGGGGGGAATCATGGAAGCCAGCCATCTAAACCCAGGCTGGCAGTTGATGTCTACAGGCCCTAGTTCAAGAGGCCACCACATCTGCATTCACTCCATCAAGGAAGACCCATCTTCCCCTTAACCACGGTGACCATCTTACCAGAAGGGGCACATATGACCCCAACATCAGAGACTGCGTCACCCACCCTTGTCTACCCAACCAGTGGGACAGAGAACCCCCACTATTGGTTCCACACCCTGACCACAGGATGGATGGACTCACTGCCACACTCACCCCTACTTCTTTTGCTGGTGCTCAACTATGGTTCCCAAATGACCCTCATGGAGATCGTGAGCATACGTCCGCAGCTGGATCCTTCCCCGACCACAAGGTCAGGTAATTCACCCTCGCGTAAAAGACATAAGTGTGGGGAGCTAGCAACCTGATATAGCCGCGGCTAACTCTCTCATGGCCTTAGTGCAGTATGGACTTGGGATTTGGCTTCCTTGACCATGGAGTACTGTTTCAGGACAGAGGATTGATAGGCAGAGATGGCCTTTACCTGTCCAGAAAGGGGAAGAGCATATTTGGGCACAGACTGGCTGACCTAGTGAGGAGGGCTTTAAACTAGTTTCAATGGGGGAAGGAGACCAAAGCCCACAGGTAAGTGGCAATGTGGGTGATCTGGGGAAAGGGATGGAACTTGGGGGGTGCTGGGACTGTAGCACCAGGAATAAAAGAGAAGGTAGTTGGAACATGGGGGGGGGAATCAAATAATTGTCTTAAGTGTCCTACTGAAGCCCCAATATGTGAGGAGAGTTGGGGAGAAGAACTCCAAGAAAAAAATGCAAGGAAGTATATGTAATAGAATTGAAAATCAAAATGACAAATAGGGCAATTGGCCGGATATCCTAGGTACCTATACACTAATGCGAGGAGCCTGGGAAATAAGCAAGAAGAATTGGTAGTACTAGCACAGACAAGGAACTATGATATCATAGGAATAATGGAGACGTGGTGGGATAGTCTGCATAACTGGAGCTCTGCCATGGCTGGGTATAAACTGTTCAGGAAAGACAGGCAGGGAAGAAGAGGGGGAGGAGTAGCATTATATGTAAAAGAGCTCTATGACTGCTCAGAGCTCCATTATGGAAGTGGAAGCGTGCCAATAGAAAGTCTGTGGGTTACATTGAGAGGGGAAAGCAACAAGGGGGATGTTGTGGTGGGGGTCTGCTATAGACGACCAGACCAGAAGCAGGAGGTGGATGAGGTGTTCTATGGACAACTAGTGGAAGCTTCTAGATCACAGGGCCTGGTGCTCATGGGGGACTTCAATTACCCTGACATCTGCTGGGAGGCCAATACAGCAGTGCATGGGCAATCCAGGAAATTTTTAGTGTGTGTTGGGGACAACTTTCTAGTACAAATGCTAGAGGAACCAACTAGGTGCCTTGCACCTCTCAACCTGCTGCTCACAGACAGGGAAGAATTGATCAGGGAGGTACAGGTAAATGGCAAGCTAGGCAGTAGTGACCATGACATGGTTGAGTTCAGGATGCTGATTAAAAGGAAGGAAGGAAAGAAGCAAAACAAAAACCCTGGACTTCAAAAAAGCAGATTTTGGCTCCCTCAGGGAACTGATAGGCAGCATCCCTTGGGAAGCTAATCTGAAGGGGAAAGGAGTCCAAGAGAGTTGGTTATATTTTAAAGAAACCCTGCTAAGGGCATAGGAAGTTGCCATTCCAATTAGGAGAAAGAACAAACATGTGAGGCAGCCAGAATGGCTTAGCCGAGAACTCTGCTCTGAGCTTAAACATAAAAAGGAAGCTTATAGAAAGTGGAAGCTTGATCAGATGACCAAGGAGGCATATAAAGATATTGCTAGGGACTGCAGGGATAAAATGAGAAAGGCCAAAGGACAAATGGAGTTGCAGCTAGCGAGGGATGTAAAGGATAACAAGAAGGGGTTCTACAAGTATTTTAATAACAAGAAGAGGATCAGGGATGGTGTAGGCCCCTTGCTGAATAGGGCAGGCATCCTTGTGACAGAGGATGAGGGAAAAGTTGAAGTGCTCAATGCTTTTTTTGCTTCAGTTTTCACAGGCAGGGTCAGCTCCCAGCCCACTACCAGGGGTATGGCAGATGGGAGAGAAGAAGAGAGGCCCTTGGTGACGGAAGGTCAGCTTAGGGACTGCTTAAAGAAGCTGGATGTGCACAAGTCCATGGGGCCGGACGAACTGCATCCAAGGGTGCTAAGGGAATTGGCCGATGAGATAGCAGCACCGCTGGCCATTATCTTTCAAAACTCATGGAGAATGGGGGAGGTGCCAGAGGACTGGAGAAAAAGCAAATGTAGTGCCTATTTTCATGAAAGGGAAAAAGGAAGATCCGGGGAATTCCAGACCTGTCAGCCTCACCTCAATCCCTGGAAAAATTATGGAGCAGGTTCTCAAAGAATCCACCCTCAAACACTGAGAGGAAAATAAAGTGATCAGGAACAGTCAGCATGGATTTACCAAGGGTAAATCATGCCTGACCAATCTCATCTCCTTCTATGATCAGAGGACTGGTTTTCTGGATGCAGGAAGAACCGTTGTTGTGATATACCTTGATTTTAGCAAGGCTTTTGATACAGTTTCCCACAGCATTCTCACTGGCAAATTAAGGAAGTATGGGTTGGATAGGTGGACTATAAGGTGGATAGAAAACTGGCTAGATCAACGGTTTCAACGTGTAGGAATCAATGGTTCCATGTCTAGCTGGCAACCAGTCATGAGTGGTGTGCCCCAGGGGTCAGTTCTGGGGCTGGTTTTATTCAACATTTTCATCAATGATCTAGATGATAGAATAGACTGCACTCTCAGTAAGTTCGTGGGTGACAGCAAGCTGGGGGGAACAGTAGACACGTTGGAAGGCAAGGACTGGATTCAGGGAGACCTAGATAAATTGGAACAGTGGGCCAATAGAAATCTTATGAGGTTCAATAAGTGTAAAATCCTGCACTTGGGACAGAAAAACCCCATGCACTGCTACAAGCTGGGAACATTTAGCTAAGTAGCAGCAGTGTAGAAAAGGACCTGGGGGTCATGGTGGATGGGAAGCTGGATATGAGTCAGCAGTGTGCTCTTGCTGCCAAAAAGGCCAATGGCATACTGGGCTGCATCAAAACAAGTATTACCAGCAGATCAAGGGATGTGATCATTCCCCTCTATTCTGCACTGGTGAGGCCACATCTAGAATACTGTGTTCAGTTTTGGGCTCCCCACTACAAAAAGGACAGGGACATGCTAGAGAGAGTCCAGCAGAGGGCAACCAAAATGATTAAAGGGCTGGAGCAAAAGCCCTATGAGGAAAGACTGAAAGCATTAGGCTTATTTAGTCTGCAGAAGAGAAGATTGAGGGGGGATTTGATAGCAACCTTCAACTACTTGAAGGGATGCTCCAAGGAAGATGGAGCTCGACTGTTCTTGGTAATAACAGAGGACAGAATGAGGAGCAATGGTCTCAAGTTGCGGTTAGGAAGGTCGAGTCTGGATATTAGAAAAACCATTTTTTACTAGGAGAGTGGTGAAGCATTGGAATGAGAGGCCAAGGGAGGTGGTGAAATCTCCATCTTTGGAGGTGTTTAAGGCCCAGCTGGACAAAACCATGACTGGGACGGTTTAGTGGGAGTGGTTCTGCCTCTGGCAGGGGGTTGGACTAGATGACCTATGAGGTCCCTTACAACCCTATGATTCTATGACTTCTAATTCTTCTACCTTGATTTAAATTGAAAGTAGTGGAACGGGGCTGCTGCCCATTCCCCTACCATCCTCCGAAATATACGGAGGGAAGGAGGCTAAGTGAGCAAGTGGTACACTGACTCCTCTGGAATTCTTCCAGACTGGGATTTCGATCACCTCTAGTGGCATGTATCCAGGCTTCCAGCTGGCACGTGGGTTCTTGTTCCTCATGAAAGGGAGCCAAGATATCCTTCTCCCTACCCCTGAATGGACTGTTTCTGTTGCATTCCAACCAGAAGCCCCTCAGGCCCAAAGCCTAGAGGCAATCTCCGGATATAAGTCGTGAACCATCTATACTTTCCACTTACTGCTCAGCTGTCCGTAGGAAGGCTCCCCTCCCACCTTTCAATACGTGTTCACAATCCATCTTTCCTGGCATCGGTCTGGGTACCGTCTCACAGACGGTTACTTCTCCAGCAACAATCTTCATTCACCAGAGGCTTCGTCCAGTGGTGTCTAGTGTAGCCACCCTCCCTGGGTGTCTTGTGTGAGGTGTCGTCTTCTCTCCTCATCAGGATCTATGCAAGATCCCTCGTAGTTGACCTGTTGTAGCTGGGACCCAACATTTGCACCTGTCTCTAGGATGAGTCCCCCAGCTATGTTATGAAGATAGACTGCCTCTCCATAGAAGTGAGAGGTAAGAATTCCTTCCAAGCAATGTGCCCCATTACAAGAAAAGCAACCCACCAACGCTCCGATTCTGGAGTTTCGAGGCACAACTCTTGAGGTGGTCCTGACCCATCTACAGTGACTGCCGGATACCCCTTCCCTCGATTCAGCGTACCTCCCCGATGCGTGTCCGCATTCTGGGAGAGCAGAATAAAAGGGCAGGGGACAGAAAAGCCCCCGGACCCTGTGATGGTTTCTTACCCTCCCTGCCTCAGGTTACCCCCCCCCTTCTTTTAGTCACGGACAATCTCACATGGGGAATTCAATAACTCCCTCCTAGTTTCCCTCCTGATACTAGGATGGGTACATCTATGGTTCCCATTTTACTACTGTAACCTGCTCAAGGGTTACTTCTAAAGAAGGACCTTTCTGAGATGTCCACTTTTCTACTTATGATGACTTCCCTGAAGGAATGTGTCTGCCATTTCTGGGGCCCAGAGATGGGTCTACCAAGCATCTAGGTGTTATTCCGGGGCCCCCCTTCCAGGCCCCCTATCCCCATGTGTCAATGGATGGAGGGGCAGGGGTTCCTACCTAATCTTTCCTCGTTACCCTCCTTCCTGCGTTAGCCCCATAGGGAGCCGGGATGCTTCAGTGTGAGGCACCCATTATCTATTCTACCCATGGCATTTCCCACCATTACGCCAATGGGGAAAGACCTCTTCCCTATCTCCCGCTTGGCTAATGGGCAATGTGTTCCCTACCCCAGTCTCTGTTAGTATTTTAACCCAATTGACCCCTCCCTTTTTGGGTTAAGGTGGCAAGAATGGCAGTTATTCCACCCTTGTTCTTCACCTGCAGCTGTGGGAGTCTGTTGCCATGGATCTGGGCTCCTTTCATCAGGAGTCAGTTTCTCTGGGAAGGGGCAACCTTCCTACACTAGACAGTCTTGCTGGTCACAAGGATGTTCTTTGCTATTAGGATATAGCAAATTTCCCAGCAATGAACCAGAGACTGCCCCTGTTGGAGTTATAGTCTCCTAACAGAGTGGTAAATGTCCCCTCAGCACTCACATGCATGCCTTCTTTCGAAGGTCTCGTACTCGGCGTCTCCATAGGAGTTTGGGTGGCAGCTCATTGCTTCTTCATCCAGTTTTGCGTGTCTCTCCCCTCGGGGTTTTTCCACAGTACTGATGACCATGACCGCCAGCCATCGGTTATGGCCGTGTCAGTACCCACCAATGCCAGCCCAACAGCCCTATTGCCTCCTGAATTCCCTTACAGGAGGTATGTTAACACATGTTCTGCCAGAACTCTAATCTTCTGATTTTATCCCATCTCTGCCAATATGCCTTTAGGCAGAGTGGTTGGAGTTGCATTCTGTAACTTTAACCATGATGCATTCATAGCTCATTTATGCGTAGGTGACTTCAGGCCCTCCTGATAAGCGCCACAATAGGCGCTTGGACACACTGGGCCTACCTTCTCCACTGGGTTAACTCCTGCAATCCCTGCTTCTCCTTGATGAGGCGATGGTCCTTGGGTTGATCTCCTAGACCCCCTGGGACTGTGCTCATTGGACAAATACCCATGTTGGAGTTATGCCGTGCTGAGGGCAGAAGAGCAAACTCCACCTGCCGTCTATCAGCATGGCTAGCAGTCACCTATTGCTGAATGTATCTGAGCAGCGTTCAAAGAAGAACGGTGGGTTACTTTCCAGTAACCGCCCTTCTTTGAAATGGGCTGCTCGGATTCATTCAGAGTCCCCCCCTCCCTGCACTTGGAGTTGGCAACCCTTAGGAACTGGGAAGGAGCCAGGCAGTGGCCACCTATATAGCCATGGGGTGGCGCGAGGGGCAGTGGCCGCCTGCCCTCTTTTGACAGGCTAGAGCCAAAGTTTCTGACCAATCCAGTGCTCTGGCATGGAAACACGCATTTCTGAATGAATCCGAGCAGCCCATCTCAAAGAAGGACAGTTACTGGTAAGTAACCCACTGTTCATTGTGCATGTTATACAGATAAAGACTAGGGAGTGGTGTGTAATCCATATGCAAGCATATGCACATCAGTCCCCCAGAGATTTGAATATTAAACCCATAGCCTAGAAATAAGTAACTAAATTCCATTTCCTCAGGGTCAAACCCAGAGAGGTGGCAACCCTGGCTAGGAGAGATGTAATGACATCACAGGAGTAAAGTTAAGTTCTGTGATGAGTATTGGTAAAAAGTTCATATCCCAGGAAGAAAGCCAGAGGCCTAAGGCTCTGGAAGAAAGATATACATACGAAGAGAACTTGAGGTAAAGACGACAGAAGCTGGGTCTCTAGGAAGAAAAAGTTGCTTACTACAGGATCTTAAAGAATTCTCCAGAGCCTCATAAGGAATGAAGAATCTGTGGTCGAATGAGCCCAGAAAATAGTTGGTGAAAATGGCTTAAAGATGGGATGATATAAGAGAAGGCTGAAGGAGGTGATAGGGAATCAGGGGGAACAGATCTTATCTACTTCCTATGTGGCTTCTTGGTGGGAACCCAGAGTAGAAGAAGAAGCAGCTGTTTTTCTCTACTGGCCTACTGAAGAAGATGGTGTGAAAGATCCTGACAGTGAACTCAGGATTGGGCTCAAGACCTGGTGTGGCATCAGTGAACTGTTTTGTGGGGACTCTGTTACAGTATTGCCAACTTCATGGGATTATTTTTTTAGAAGATTGCATTGGTTTTTAGGTCAGTTTCCTAATTTTTGAACTTATCCTACCCATCCCCAGGGTGTGTGTGAGTCAATAACTGTTGCCTATTCTTCACATTCACTGAATAAGAGAATTTTGGTCACCTGTTTCAGGAGCTCTCACCTCCACACCTGCCCATCTCCAGTCCAGCTATTAATCTTGTCCTCCAGTCCCCCATCAGTTCTGTTCCCATCCAACACCCTTCAATTCAATCCTCCATCAATTCAGTTCTCCAGCATCCATTATCATCCCCCTATCAGCTCACAGATCTACCTCATCAACTTTCCCACTGCCCTCAGTTCATCATCCCAGCACTCACTGCATCTCATCAGCACGCACCACCAACAGCACACCAACCACCCCATCCTCTTCATGTCAGCCCCCCTGAAGTCTCCTGGCCACAGTTCAGCCCTCCCAGCCTCACCTCTGCTCCTCTTATGCTATATGTACACCCAAAGGCTTAGTTCACACTTGTTTAGTCTGAACTAATTAGTTCTAAATTAGTTCAAACTAACCATATTTTTTTTTATTTTGGACTAGCCATGCTTTTCATAGTTCAAACTAACATTTCAGTTTGAACTAAAAAAGTATGGCTAGTTCAAACTAAAAGTTAATTCAAACTAAAAAAACATGGTTAGTTCAAACTAACCACTAGGTCAAACTGTCATGACTACATCCTGCTAGTTCAAACTAAATTTCAAAATAAGTTTGAATTAAGCAGTTAGTTCAGACTAACCAGCTGAATTAACTAGTTTGAACTAAGCTTTGCTTTGTTTGAATTTTTTTTTTTTTTTTTTTAGTTTGAACTAGGCAAAGCCTAGTGTAGACAGGGCTCAAATTAGTCCCAGTTAAGCCTCCTTAATCCAGACTAATCTGATAGAGTAGACATAGCCTTAGGGTTCATCACCTTTCCAATGCCTGGAGCTGGGACTGAAGTGAGATCCCCTGTCCCAGTTCCCGAGCTTTCAGGGCATCATCCAGAACCCTTTCTCAAGGGGCTGACATATTTTTAAGTAAAATTAAACTTCACTCAGGAAATTGGGATAGAAATCTCAAATGTCAGGATTTCTTTTTTCAGCTGCATTTGGAGGAGAAAAAAAATAACATTTGAGGCTTAATTTTACTTAGAAATTGCTTCTTTCATGATAAGTGATAAGAGTTGGCAAGTCTGCTATTACCTCAAAAAAGATGCAACTGAACATGGCATAGTGCATGGGTGGGGGAGTGAGAAGTCACGAGACAAAGCAAACCACTGCAGCATGGGGGTGGGTGTCACTATGGGGTGCCAGAGCTGGAAAGCCTGCTATACCAGGCTACCACATGAAGGTTCCTCAACAGATAAGTCATTCTGTTACACAGTCCCTGGGACAAAAGGTTTCTGATCTAGGATTTTAATATTATGCAACAGGTGACTGAACATTCAATGGCATATATGGTGTGGCAACACAAGGTAACAGTAAAGAGGTATCTTTGTTCAGGTCAGTTACAGATAGTCAATAACCTCAACTTCAGTGCCAGCTGATAATGATTTGTAGGTATCATGGCAAAGGTAGGTTTTAAGGGTGGATTTAAGAGAGGAAGACAGTGATATGATCTCCAGGATTTTGATGGACATAACAGGCAGAGATTTAAGGTGGAAGGAAAGATGAGCTGCAGTTTAAATCCTGAGAATTCAGAATGAAGCATGGGAGTCTCTAGCTTCTGTAATTTGTAGCTTTATGCAACTTGCCTGAGGTCAAAAGGCTAATTCTAACTATTGTGACAGAATAATCTGCCTTGGTACTCACATGGGTGCTAATCACCATGGTAGCTGAAGGCTAGAGTCAGAGTCTTTAAGACAGATATCCACACACACACAATCACCTACCCAGTAGGCATCCAGAGACAGTTAGGGTGTGTTCACACAGCAGTCTTATTTCAAAACAACAGAGGTTGTTCTGAAATAAGAAACGCCATGTTCACAGAACGTACCGTTGTTTCGAAACAACGGGTTCCATTGTTTCGAAACAACGGCGTTGTTTTGAAATAACTTAAACCCCATTTGGTGGCGAAACAGTGTTGTTTCAAAACAATTGTTTCGAAATAATCCCGTCTGAACATGTTATTTCAAAACGACAGTGACTCGTTTTGAAATAACTGTTGTCCAAACATGCTATTTTGCTTTGAGCTTTTTTTCTTAATTCGAATTAACATTTTCTTAATTCGAAGTAACTTATTTCGAAATAACGCCTTATTTCAATACAAGTTGTTTTGAAACAACCTGTATCAAAATAACCCCCTGTGTGTGAACATAGCCTTAATGTCCACTGGTGAGCATAAAACTGCCTAAGTTCTGATACCATCCCTATACTAACAGGTATGACCTAGGACTCAAAATAGTTTAAGCCATGATGATTAGCAAACTAAGTATTCTCCTACTTATCTCACCTGTGAGACTTAAGCCAATCGTCTCAGAATACACCTAATCCCCACAAAAGACAGCTGTAAGCAAACAGTGTGGCCATTTTGGAGGCATAACCCAGTGATTAAAGCACTCAGCTAAGGTGTGGGAGACCCACGATTGAATTTACTCTCTACCAATTGGGAAAGCAACTTGAACCTGACTCTCTCTCATCCCAGTTGAGTGTCCTGACTACAAGGCTACTGGGTCAATCCTAATATTTGTTTTCCTCTGTCCCAGTGAATATTTAATTTCTTATACAAACTGAAACAGTTTCAACAGGAACTAAAGAGGAAGACCTGTGCAAGGATATCCAATATCCCGGTGGTTATGTGCACTTATGTGCAGTGTGAGAGACCTGGGTTCCAGTCCCTGCTTCAGTTCAGGCAGAGCAAGGATTTAAAAACAGGTTTCCCACATTTCAGAAAGTTCCTTAGTCCTTTGTACCAATGGTCACAATGAGACATGGGGATATGTGTTTCTGTGACTTCCAAAGAGCTCCACAGTCAATGAGAAAGAGCCACCAGAATCCAGGAGAGTGTTCATGAATTAATCCTGAGTGAGGCGAGATGCCTCATTCCAGTTTTTGTCAGGTGCCAAGAGGCCCAGTTCAATAGAAACTGCATGCAAAAGTGTCTTTTCTGCATCTGGGTCCTAAGTCATGGTGCTTTCTTCCTCATTGACTCCTGGTTATCTTAAATGACTCCTTGATCAGCATGCTGACTTCTGAAAATCCCTTTATTAGGCATCTAGCTTTCCACCATATAATGCATGGAGAACCTGGGCATCCAATCTGAGGCTGTGACTTGAATTGGGCACCATGATCTCTGGAAATTAGGTCTGGCAACAGCAGACATTATTAAGTTTAAATCCCTTTGTTTAGACAGTTTCACATTGCATTGCCTAAATATCCATTGGGAATGTATCCCCGAGGGCCTTGAAGGTTACACGGAGAAAAGGTTACAAGGTTACAGAACAGGAGAAAAGTCATGTATGTAGTAGGTTATGCAGGACAATGTTTGTGTGGGGATGGTTCTCTCAATAAGTGGTTATGAACTGACAAAAAGATATATCTAAACTGTCTTGTACCTTTGAGAGACCTTGAGTTTAGGATGAGGATTTTTTCTCTCTCTAGGCAAGAATTAATCAGTAAAGTAGATTATATCATTCAAAATAGAGAGGACTGGTATGCAGAGTTCTATTTAAGGAAAACTTGCTGTTTGTTACATAATGAAACAATCTAGCCCAGTGAGAGCTCAGAAGTGCCGTGGGAAAATTCCAGTAACCAAATATCACCCTCAATCTTCCATGTGGGTTATCTGCCTTTCTGCTATATGTTTTACATTTACATTTTAAACTTGGTAAAGTAAAGACTATATCTCCAAAAAACATTAAGGCTGCAAAAGTCAAGCACAGAAAAGTTAGGAAAGAGCAGAATTAATAACACTGTACAGGTGACAATTAGGCTTCCTTGAATCACATTTTGTTTTGATTTCAAGGTTTTAAGACACATTTATAGTTGGTGTCAAAGTGGAGGGAAACTTCAAAATAAAAAGTCAAATTAGCTTGTTTCAGTATTTCTGATTGCTTTTAACAAAAACAAAAACAAAACAAAAACCCCTCAACATTCACTTGTGTTCATTAATTGTTTTGGTCAACACAACCTTTAAGAAAACTATCACAAATTTCACTCAGTTCCAATTATGATACTCTTTAATTACATGATCAAAATATCTTTTCCCTCAAGACACCAGCTTCATTGATCACTTGGGATGTTTGATGCTCACTGAGTGGGTAGGTGTTTAATGTTTCTCTCCCCATAAGGTCTCTTGTCTTGGACAATGTGAGCAAAGTGACTGAGTAGTAGCAAGGCAACCAGAATTAATGAAAAGTATTTTCTAAGCAGAGCAAGTTGATCTTGAATGAAGAAGGCAGTTAAAAGCACTAAAAGATTATATGCAAAAGTAATAAGGAATGGAGTTGAGAAGACAGATTAAAGATTAAGTGAAAGAGACCACAGAGTGAGAAACAAGAGCAAAGGAGGAATTATGGAGGGCTGTACTTTGGTGTATCAGCATCATCATGCAACCAAAATTAACTCTTAATGGAGAAAAAAGCTTGCCTGAAGAGCCAAAGCAATTTCCATAGCAAGGAACATCTGAGGAAAATATAACTGTTTAAAACACAACAACAGCAGAGGGTAGTGGGTGTTGAGAAAGGGAGGGGCTTGTTTGGAGTGTATATCCATTCCCTTCCATCAGAAAACTAAGATGATCAAAGTCCAAGGATAGCATGAAGGGAAGCTGGAGCTGATAAATGGTCCTTTCACAATTGCAGACAAGTAAAGTGGTTATGTGGATTTATCAGACCTTTTGAGGCTTGAGAAAGAGAAGATGCCACTACCCCTTTCTCAATGTTACATATAACAGTAATATTCTATTGTGAAGTATTCCTTCAAAGTAAATAAACCCTGAGTTTAGGGATGGAAAAGTGCCTATTCCAAAGAAAGCTTGGTGAAGTGCCAAAGTTCTATATTTCATTCCCCTATGTCTTTAAATCTGAAACTTTGCTCTCAGGTCAGCTGAGTGGTGAGGAATGGAAAAGGCATTGTTCTTGCTGTACTCCCACAGAAAGCTTGTCTTTTAGAGTGCCTACATGTGCTAATAAAGCCATATGACTGAAATGTGCCTGCAAAAGGAGATTCAGCACAGGGTACCTTTATTTAGAAACTAACAGAGACATTGATTTACTGGGACCCTGCCAGATTTTTTTTTAAATCAGTTATAAAATATTTCCTCTTCACATAGGAGAAGCTTTGGCTCCTACTTTATTAAAAAGTGCGCTGGTCCCATGATCCATTGCTATTTAAGATCCAAAGGCAGTTTAGTGCTTATTTTTTCTCCAGAATTAGTTGCAGAGCAGTTCCCTTGAGAGCACTTGCTACAATATAGATACAAAATAAACAAGCCAAGGGTAGCAAAAGGATCTTTCAGAACTTTTCCATAAAACAGAAACCATTTTGTGCTTGAGGTAATTGGTAAAGTCCACTAGCCTAGACAGATCTTAAAAATGGCCATACAGGAAATCTCTGCAGTGACAAGTGAAGAGTCAGATAATCCAGACATTGATATATTTTACTTTCCTATAGTAAACTCTTGATTTTGGAGATTTTTTTTTCCTTTAATGTCTGAAGAGAAGAAATCCTTAGAGGGAAGGAAGCCCTATGCAACACATGCCTAGAAGGCCTAAGAATTTTATTAGTGTTAAAGCCACAAAAGGGAAACCTCACTACACCATCCCATTGTGCTCCATGTTCTATTGATTTCCCCCATCCCCTTTGATTGTACGAATTTTTCATTCACCCCAGTCTGAGCATTCTCTGTTCAGTTCTTTTATTACCTTCTTTATGCATCACTCCCTTAGTTTCCCCCTTTCGGTTCCTTAGTCCTTTTCTTCTTGAATCATATTCTTCCAGTTCTCTCCACACTCCCTCACTTCTGCAGCTCCCATCCCCTGTACTTCAGTCTTGCCCTCAGTTGGTCAGGCAAGAAATACAGTTGATCAACAGTGGAGAACAGATCAAAGAAGCAATGGTCTTCTCAGAGTGGTAACAACTACCCATGACATAAAGCAGAAGAAAAGAGGGCTAGTGTAAACAACTCACAAAAAAACTTCCCTGCTTCACCGCTCCTCGGCCACCACTGCACACACACACACAGACTCCCAGCTTTAGTGTCACCATTGCTTCTTTTATTGTGTCGAACAACCCTCCACCAACTATAAACAGTTTCACATGCGAAACCGCCCCAGGAGGCAGGGCTGGTCTGGCCATATAGGTGAAGTAGGTAGTCAACTAGGGTGTCAGGCTTTAGGGGTACCAAATGAGATAGAATTGAATTCCTGCTTTCTTTCTGAGCAGATTGTTAAGTGCCCTTTGCTCAGATTTCCCTCACTGATTACTCAGTTTAATAAGCTATTTAACGACAATGCCGCCCTGATCTGCAAATTAGCCCTGGGCTGCCGCTGTTCAGGGCTGTGGCTTTCAGATACTAATAAGAAGGGCAGGCCATACTCCTTTCCTTATTTGAAAAACACAGCAAAAAGAAACCTACCCCCCTGTACTGCTCCAAGACCCAGCCATAGCACAAGCTACCAAGGCACCAGGCCAGGTGAGTAAGTTCCTTCCAATCCCCAGTGGGCCAGTTATAAAGCTAGGGAGTTAGGTGTGTAGTAATGGTGGTGATCACTGTACAGGCAGACTGGCAGAAGTTCTGGTTGGGGGGAGCCCCAGCTACAAGGGAGTCAGGAGCTCAGGTGGGGACAAAAGTCCTAACTGACTGGCAAAAGCAGGGGGATGATGCCCATGCCTAACCTAACTAGACCACCCAACCAACCTGCCCACGGAAGACACTAGGCACAGTGAGCACAAAAGGTCCTGCCACTGTGACCTGCTGGTTGGGGAAACCATGCCAGGGTAGGGTGGTGGTGGGGTGGGGGAGGGAAGAATGCTGCCAGATGACTGAATTCTGCCATGGCTGTGGCAGCTACTGAGAGGAGGCAAAAATCCCCCATCAATTTTTGGGAAACCATGTGAGAAGGGGATGCTGACTCTCCTGGCAGAGCCAGAGTGGGGGGTATGGAGCCCCCGTGGTTGGGGAAGCCATGGGAGGGCAGTTCTTCTCCCCTGCTCTAGCCCATTAGATCCCACTCTTTGCCCAACCCACGAGCAGGATCCAGAAGTCCTAATCTGCAGTCTGGGTTTGTGGGGACTGCTTCTCTGCTGCCTTTGGCCTTCTGTTGGAATTTAAACACCCATGCCAGGATGCAAGAGGGAATGACCCCAAAACACAAATTTTGTAGAGGTAAATGTTGGCCTTAAATGTAAGGCAGATAGGCTATTTCTAAATTAGAAAGCTTGGTTCAGACTTGCTTAGTTTCAACTAAGCAGTTCCAGATTATTTCGAACCAACCCAAGGTTACTGCAAACTAACTGCAGCTTTTTAGTGCAAACTAACTTTTTAGTTTGAACTAAAAATATGCGGTTAGCTCGAACTAACCCACAACTGCTTAGTGGCTAGTTCGAACTAACTGCTTATTTTCAAACTTATTTAGTTTGAACTAGCATGACTACATTGCACTAGTTCAAACGTACTGTTTTGAACTAACTAGTTTAAACTGAGCTTTGCTTAGATCAAACTAATTTTTTTGTTTTAGTCCAAATTAGGCAAAGCCTAGTGTAGACAGGGACCAAATTAGTCCAGATTAAGCCTCCTTAAACCAGACTAATTTGTTGGTGTAAACATAGCCATACAGTCCAGAACCCAGAATGATAATTGTGATCTTGCTTCTGCCTAAAGCAGGAGTAATTCCACTAGCATCAGGGCTGTGACAAAAGGACCAAGCTCACAGTGGCATCTCTGGGGTTCATGGGTGGTTTACACCATGAGCTCACCTTAGAACTGAAAGCAGCTTTGACCTGGAAGTGAGATGCAAATGTCACTAGACATGACTGGGATCCAGGATGTGTGTGATTGCTTTCACTTCTTCTGGTGCCTCATCACTTTTGTCCTTCCACACCCTATTCTGTCTTCCTCACAGTCATGGCATAGACTTCCTGCTTTTGGATCTCTTCATGCCTCCATGACCACCACATACCACCAGAGTCCCAAAATACCAGAAGCTCTTTCACGTAAGACAGATCACAGTTTGGCTCTTTGGTTTAAGGGAGGGGAAGGAGGGATGAATCAAAGAATAGACCAAGAAAAGAGTATGAGGCTGGGTTTAATCAGGACTTCTGGGTTCCATTTGCTGCTCTGGGAAGGGTCTAAGCGGTTAGAGTAAGGTACTGGGAGTCAGCATGTGTAGCCAACATTTCTGTCAGCATAGGAGTCTTCAATCCCATTAGGTAACATCTGTCCTACTGTAAATTATGGGAAATGGTAGCTATTTTGAGTAAAAGAAACTTGTGAACATAATGGAAAAGATGGGCAGAGGAGAAGAAATCAGTAATTACTTTGGTTAATTATAACTTAACTTATTCAAATACACATTCATCACTGGCTTACAATGAGTTTTAACAATATGGAAAGTATTCAGGACAATGAATAAGCCATTTGTTAGCAAAAGGAGACTGAGATTCAAATATTGAAAGCAGTAATGCCAACCCTTAAGGTTCAATATCTCGAGTCTGTCTTCAGATTTCATGAGACTAATAGATAATGATTCTGGGGTTCTTATTTACCTCTTTTCTGTTGCTTAACTGGTATCTCAGGCTTTCAGATGCACTTGGGTCACAATTTCAAAGTATTTTTCTGCAACCATAAAGATGAGGATTTTTTTTTTAATGGAAAGCTGAAAATCATGGTTTTGGAGCTAGGTTTTAAGGAAAAACTCAGATATCGCAAGACTCCTGAGAAGAATATGAATTGGCAACAAGCCGCCACCTTTTAACATTTTAGACTTATTAACTGACACCGAGTTATTTTTTTTCCTCATCTTTTGTGCTGTGAAGTCATGGAAGACATATTGCCAACTGGAGCTTTTGGGGTCTTCTTGGTGATTGTTTTTTGTCAAAAAATGCTGATTTGTTCAAATCAGAATTATGATTTATTTTTATTATTTGTGAAATAAGGTTGGGCTACTCTAATTTCCCACCCTGCACAAATGTCAGGACAATGCTGACATTTCAATATGAAAAATTCTTGCTTTCCAATATGAAAATGTTTCATTTAGAAATGTAAGCTAATTAAAGGTTAAAATGGGGAAAAAATCTGGTTTCAATGTGCAAATACTTTTGAAATTTCACTTTTAATTTTGATTTAAAAATTTCAGGCACCTGGAATTTTGACTTCATGAAAATACAAGATGAGAAAAATTTCCTACTTGGCAGTACTGAAAACTCAGAATTTGTATGTTATGAATCAGGCCCCAAAAATTGAACATAGAGACCAGAGATAGACAAGTTTATGTACTTTTCAACATGTTTTCAAGCTCTTCTCTGCAACCACGAGGGATAGAAACTTGTTTTATTTTTAAATGGGAGCTGAGATTTTGGACATTTCTAAGGGTTTTTTTTTTTTTTTTCTTAAACGCTATCTGAAGATTCAAACTCAAGATAAAATCATGAAAGCTGGCAGCAGTGGAGAAGATGCATTGCATTCTTCATATAAAACAATGACAATGAATCTTTGCTTTATGTCAAAAAATTGAGCCAAACCTTAAAAGAGAAGCACAACCATACCCTTCCAGATTCCCTTAAATGTTGTCTGAATAGGTGTTTATTTTAAAAGAAAAGAAAAATTATTTTGAAGGTTCCAGTGGGGCACACTCAATATTAATGAGAACAATCTTTAACAGTAACATGTCGTAACAAAAGAACATACGGTGTGTTCTACACTATCACTGAACATGAGGATCCTCTTTGAATCACAAGTCCTAATGCTCAGAAATCCTTAGGGTAACAGCATCAGTGATATTCTTATCATTCTAAATGTCACCACTGCAGTCTCCATTTTGCCCACCACTAGTTCCTTACACAAATAATAGGTGTCACCAGCAGTTATTTGCTAGAGTAGTAAATGTGCTAGGTGTGCTGCTTTAAAAAAAACTCAGTTTGTTTAAGTCTTTTGAAGGAAATTGATGCAGTGGGATATGTTTTGAAGCGAGAATTACTGAGAGCTGCATAGCAGTACTTTTGGATCATATTTAAGCTGCATGGCCTTGGGTAGTATTGCTTTAGGTGGTGCAGTGAGCAAAGAAAACAGGTCAGTCTTTTGTTCTGTCATGGTGCATGTACTGTTCTGCTTGGCCTTTCAAGGTCTGTTACCTGCCTTCAAATTCTTTGAAAACAAGAGGCATTGCAGATCTGGAAAGTTCATTTGCAGTGCATGTTGTAAGTTGGAAAGTACATAAACTTGTCAATCTCTGGTCTCTATATTCTGAACTTGTAAATATCAAGCAGCTGCAGCGTGTATCTAAGTTCGTAATTCTTGAATCAATAGAAAAAATGCACCTGTCTTCTCCCTGTGTGAGAACACAAAATTCTCTATACTTACTTTCTAAATCTATGTTGCCCTAATGATACATTTTATGTAGAAAATAGGTTGGCTGGTCCTCTGTAGCTTTTCCTATTCTGGTTGTGTTGATACCAGCAAAAGCTAGGAGAATTATATGGACAGAGAAATGAAAAACAGTGCACTTCCTTATTCACTGTACAGAGACCATTGTTCTGCTTTGTTCATAAGCAGCTGCATTCTCAGGCAGTTGAGGATGCTTCTTCTGCTGTACTGATACTCTCTAAGTGTTAGATCCTTGCCTAGCAGTGTTTCTGACCTCTGTAACTCTCCACACATGAGACATACTATCTGAGCCACTATGCTTCTGAGGATTTTCTGCTTGTGAAATACAGCCATCCTTGGTCTCATGTGACTTTTTTGTGCAATACTGAATTCTCAGTGCCCATAAAATATGTTTTGTGTGTAACTTTATATCACTACAAAAGTGTATCTGAAGCTCTGGTATGGATGGTGGTGGAGAAAATCAGAGCAGAGGAACAAAACTGCAGGACTCACTCACACTTAAAGCTGCTGTCATATTTACAGGTAAAATGGCAGGTAACTCCTTGAAAGTCACACACCTCTCTTCCCTGCTGCTGTTGTGGCATTTAATGTAGTTGACTGCAGAAACAGTTCTTATCTATAGGGTTGCAATTTAAGACTGCTGGGCTCAGCTTAGCTGGCACTATCATGACTCCCTCACCAGCTTGCAGTCTTCTACTGGCTAGAGAGGAACATGAGGTGACCCAGAGTTACAAGATGGAGGATGAGATGGAGCATAAAGAAGAAGCTATTTTAAAAGAGAAAAAGGAGAAAACCAAGAGAGAGCAGGGGGTTGGGGACAAGATGGTAAATAAAAAGAATTGAGCATGTAGGGTCAAAAAGGAGAGATCATAGCAATTGTCAGTAGATAGCATAAGCTGATTTTGGTGTGTACCACTCAGCCCCAAGAGGTGATCCAACAGGGTAAACAAATGTTGAGAACTTCTACATTAGGGTAAACATCATAGGGCTGTTGTTATTATGGAGCTGCTACTGCAAATTTTTACTTATGTGAGTATTTGTAACATCAAACATGTCATTAGTGTGAGCATGGATTATTCACGTAAGTGAGCATTTCAGCACATTCTTTAAAGAAAAGCATCTCTGAGGGACAGGCACTAGAAATGATTCCTGTGCAAGGCTGTCACACGGACTCCCAAGCTAGAAAACTGTCTCAGCCTGTAAAATGAAGCACCAAGGTGTTGTTATTTTCCTTAAAGAACTGCACCATGGGCATACAGCAACAACTTCACAGTCAGCTCCACGTGCCGGGCAGTGTCATATTCAGCTAACAGAGCCACAAAATGTGCATCAATTTTCTTGCCCTTCTCAAAGACAGCTTTAGTATCTTATTTTAGGTGAATCAATTGATCTGGGGCAAACCCATCTTTGTGAAAAGACACACTGAGCAAAAGACAGATGTGGTTTGATAATCTCATTTATGAATATCAGAATCCATTTCTCCATGAGGCTATACATGACACACAGAAGACAGGTGAGTTGATAGCTTTGGGGATCTTTCCTTATTTTAGAATGGCTATAACCTTAGCCCAGCACCAGTTTTTTGGGATGCAGTTGTCCTGAGAACATTGTTGAAAGAACTGAAACAGGTAGCTTTTGGGCCTGGATAAATTATGATATCTATTTGGATATTATCCATGCCTGGAGCCTTTTCTGTTTTCAGAAATAAATTAAAATAATAGAGAATATTTAGAAGGACATTGTACAATGAAAGGCTGACAGTTATGATACATTTCACATACATGTAGTTTATGCTACAGCTACAGGCATTACAGAAATAGAAGTATAGAGCATATACTCTATTGTGTACACATGTTCCTGTTAAGTAGAAGTGACTAGAGGTCATATTCATTTCTAGAATAAGCAGTTGCAACTCAACTAAACTGAGTAAATTTGATAATCCATTCAGGGCAGCAGTAAACTTGGCCCTGTGTTTTGTTGGGGGGGGGGCGGCGGGTTTTCCCAGTAGCTGGAAGACAACAAAGGTTATAAAAAATTACATATTAGTAACATGCAATTTATAAAGATGGAAAGTACCTAAGTAAATAACATACACTGAATATTATCCTTCACATACTTTATTCCCTTTCTTGGATACTAAAACAATATATTTAGGCAAAGAAATATAGTATTCTTTCTTAACATAACTGCTTTTTAATGGAAGGAGGAGCTTGCTTTTCTTTCAGGTACAAAATTACCTTGCCTGGGTTAATGCACCCATTCCTTCCTGCCACAGCAATGATTTCAGGTCAGTGGGAACAGTGAAAATGTGATAATATTGTCAGATTTTTTGTTTCTCTAAAAAAACAATTGAAATTAGAGATATGTGAAGCACATGATTAGCTGCAAACTTATTCAAAACTTAGTCATGAGTTGTAAACTGATTAGAATTTGAGGTTGTTTTTTTTTTGGTTTTTTTTTGGAGACAAGTAGGTCTCCTTAAAAAAGTAGAAATCTAATCTTCATGAGACCATTAGAAAATATCAAACTGTGGCAGGTATTATACAAGGAAGACATCAGGAAGGCTAAGAAGAATTTTGAAAAGCAAATAGTCAAGGCCCAAGATAGACAGATAGATAGATTATCTCAGGCTTTCTGCCTTAGTGTTATTGCTGGCTCTGCTGGAACATCAGGGAGAAAAGAGTTCAGTTAAAGAGAAAAAGGGTGCTGCAGAAAAGCCAATGGCTGCTTTCTATCAATCTTTGAAAAAAGGTGGTGGTGGGAGAGATGTTACCTTACACCACCTAATCAGTTCAAGCAATGATGCACAATGATCAGAGGGGCATCCCTCTAGTCTAGTTCAGCAAAACAAGAAAGAAGGCCTGTAACACTTGTAAAGACTAAAAACCAAAAGGGGGACACCTCAGTCTCCCTCCTCACTCCATTGATGATTTGCTAATAAGTGTGCTAAAACAAATGGATAACAAATCAAAACTTCAAAGAGAAACTATGGAACTGGAATTCATATGCAAATTTGACACCTTTGCCTCAGGGTTAAATAGAGACTACAGATTTTTTTTTTCCTCACTATGATAGGTGATTTGCCCTCATCTTCCTTTTTATGCTGTTCCCCACTGTTTGAATCTACACAACTGTTTTGATTTGCTGTGACAGTCTAATCTGAACCTATGAATTATAATTCCCTGTATTTGTTTTCCTCCCATTCTTGAAGTTCCCCATCTTCAAAGCCTCTGATGAATTGGGATTTTTCTCCCACAAAAGCTCATGTGATAAATAAATTTGTTAGTCTTTAAAAATGCAACAGAACTCCTTGTTTGTTTTGATATAAATTGGTAAACTGAGCACACAAGTCACCAGAACCAGCTGCTATACCGCCAACAGTTCTGAAAGATCTTAATGATGAGATGGCTGAGTGTTTGCACATGTATAAGCAGCTACTTGCATGCACAACTTAGGCCCCCCACAAAACTACAAGTAGAAATACAAATAATTAGATCCAAAAGTCTAGAACATACTTTTATAAAGCATTCAATACTAGGTCTTCAGAGAAGCTCACCAGAAAAATTATTACAACACAGTTTAGCTAGGAGCAGTGGTACGTAAGAGAACTGGGCAAAAGCATAACAAAGTTTAACTATTTCAGTGTCAAATGGAGTGTGGTGTCTGATTTTAGGGATTGGTTCTGCATCCACTGAAGAAAATTCCTAAGTTCCTATTGTTGGGAATGATGTAGGACTAGGCACTTCCAAATCCATTAATGAAGATGATGTGTAAGAGAGAATAAACATAAAGCTAATGAAATTCATGGGTATTTACTGAGAAGAGGTGCACATGCAAATTAGGATAAAAAAATCAGAGACAAAAAACAGAGAAATGAGCAGCAAACAACAAATACAAGCTCATACCACTGGAAGAAATATAAACTAAGACATATATGAAACAAGCAGAAGGGAGAATGAGACGGATACCCAGACCCTGGCAGATAGTGGACAGTACATCTGGATATATAATGAAAATACTAATGATCAATTATTCCATAAGGAAATGTCAACATATGAATATAATGTTGATCTAAATTAGCTGTTCAACTAGTTCTACTAAAGATCGGTTTAGATGCATATTTGTTGTGGCAGCAAAAATGATCAACATGGTTGAGGTTTACATACATAGCCCATGTATCACAGAGCAGAAACTGTCTGTGAAGCTCTGGTGTGACTATACCTGGAAATAGTGATTTATATTCTGGGCATGCATTACCTGCAGACTAAAATTTCAGAGAAAAATATTGCCATGGATTGGAAGAATTAATTTACGAGACAAGATTGAAGTTAAGGGTCTGATCCAAGGCCCACTGATGGCAATAGAAAGGCCATTTATATCTTTATCTATGTATATAGGTCCTGCGTATATTTGTATATATTATAGTTGAGCCAAGAGTTTACTAAAAAGTGACAGCATTCTGTGTATCTGAAAAAATGTCATCAATAAAGATAGATAAGAATACTGTAAATTAAGAATATGCAGAAGGGTATAATTGCAAGTAATGAGATGTAATTAAGAAAGGAACACTTCTAAATGTGTTGCTTCATTTTTTGTTATGGGTACTTATGAAAAATGAATAAAAATGTAACAGCAGAAAAAGAAGGAGAATATTTTGAAATGCAAAATAATCAAAACTTCTACTGATTTGTTGATGTCAACTCAGAAGGGACACACAGGGACTTAAAACATCCTATCCTTCTATAATCTCTCCTATTCTGCCTATTCATTTAAAAACACACCATACAGTACATAACATCATGTCACACACTGAATACAGACATGTGCAATACTTAGGCAGAACAGAATAAGTGAGAAATCAATTTCTTTAAAAAAGGGAAGAAGGGGGAGCTGGGGAATTACAAAGCTGTCAGTTTCAGCTCAGTCCCTGGAAAAATCATGCAGCAGGTCCTTGAGGAATTCATTTTGAAGCAACTGGAGGAAAGCAAGAATGTTGCTGGTGCCAGGCACATGGGGCCTGTGCCCTGAATCTTGGGACCAGTGCCATGGGTCCTGTGGGGCCCCACCTCTCCTGGTCTCCGGGCTGATCAGGCTGGAGATCCAGGGCCCAGCTGCCCGCGGCAGTGGCAGCCTCTCTGGCCCTGTCCCTGGCTAGGGATCCGGGGCCCAGCCGCTCCTGTCCCTGTCCCTGGCTGAGGGCGTGGCCTGTGGACCTGGGTCCTTCCCTGGGGCAGCGATGCTCCTGGGGAGAGAAAGGTCATCAGGAACAGTCAGCATGGAATCACCAAGGGTAAGTCATCCCTGACCAACCTGATCGATTTCTGTGATGAGATGGCTGGTTTCATAGATGTGGAAAAAATGGTAGATGTCATATACCTTGACATTAGCAAAACTTTTGATATGTTCTCCACAGTATTCTGGGCAGCCAGAGCTAAAATAGTAGAGACTGGATGAATGGATGATAAGAAGGACAGAAAGCTTCCTAGATCATTGGGTTCAATGTGATCAATATCTAGATGTTGGTCAGTATCGAGCAGAGTACCAAAAAGGCCAGTCCTAGAGCCAGTTTTTTTCCCCCCAACCTATTCATTAATGATATGGAGGAAGGGGTAGATTGCACCCTCAGCAAGTTTGTGGATGGCACTAAGATGGGGGTAGTGGTAGATATGCTGGTGGGTATCATAGAATCATAGAGTTGGAAGGGACCCCATAGGTCATCCAGTCCACCCCCCTGCCAGAGGCAGGACCACTCCCACTAAACCATCCCAATCATTATTTTGTCCAGCAGGACCTTAAACACCTCCAAAGATGGAGACTCCACCACCTCCCTAGGCAGCTCATTCCAATGCTTCATCACTCGCCTAGTAAAAAAGTTTTTTTCTAATATCCAGCCTCGACCTCCCTAACTGCAACTTGAGACCATTGCTCCTTGTTCTGTCCTCCTTTACTACCAAGAACAGTTGAGCTCCATCTTCCTTAGAGCATCCCTTCAAGTAGTTGAAGGTTGCTTTCAAATCCCCCCTCAATCTTCTCTTCTGCAGGCTAAATAAGCCTAATGCTTTCAGTCTTTCCTCATAGGGCTTTTGCTCCAGCCCTTTAATCATTTTGGTTGCCCTCCGCTGGACTCTCTCTAGCATGTCCCTGTCCTTTTTGTAGTGGGGAGCCCAAAACTGAACACAGTATTCTAGATGTGGCCTCACCAGTGCAGAATAGAGGGGAATGATCACATCCCTTGATCTGCTGGTAATACTTCTTCTGATGCAGCCCAGTATACCATTGGCCTTTTTGGCCACAAGAGCACACTGCTGACTCATATCTAGCTTCCCATCCACCATGACCCCTAGGTCCTTTTCTATGCTGCTGCTACTCAGCTGAATGTTCCCCAGCCTGTAGCAGTGCATGGGGTTTTTCTGTCCCATGTGCAGGATTTTACACTTGTCCTTATTGAACCTCATAAGATTTCTATTGGCCCACTGTTCCAATTTATCTAGGTCTCCCTGAATCCTGTCCTTGCCCTCCAACATGTCTACTGTTCCCCCCAGCTTGGTGTCATCCGCAAACTTACTGAGAGTGCAGTCTATTCCATCATCTAGCTCATTGATGAAAATGTTGAACAAAACAGGCCCCAGGACTGACCCCTGGGGCACACCACTCGTGAGTGGTTGCCAGCTAGACATGGATCCATTGATTCCTACACGCTGAAACCGCTGATCTAGCCAGTTTTCTATCCACCCTATAGTCCACCTATCCAACCCATTCTTCCTTAATTTGCCAATGAGAATGCTGTGGGAAACTGGATAGGAATAGGACACAGAGTGACCTAGACACTTTGTAGTATTGGACCAAAAGAAATCTGATAAGTTCAATATGGACATGTGCAGAGTCCTGCACTTAGGACAAAAGAATATCATGCACTGCTACTGGATGGGGACACCTGGCTAGGAAAGCATTCTGCCAAAAAAGCAACCTGACCTTAAAGTGGATAAAAAGCTGGATATGAGCCAATGGTGTGCCCTTGTTGCCAAGATGATCTCTGCAATAGTGGCAGCATTAGCAGAAGAATTGCTGGAAGACCCAGGGAAATAATTATTCCCCTTTATTTGGCACTGGTGAGACTTCATTTGGAGCAGTGTCCAGTTTTGGGCCCTGCATTTTAGAAAGAATATTCACAGACTGTAGAGATTCCAGCATAGGGCAACACAAATGATTAGGAAGTTGAAGCATGTGACTTTTTAGGAAAGACTAAGGGAACTGGGCCTGTTTAGTTTGAAGGAGAGAAATGTGAGGGGGCACGGTCATTGATAGCAGCCTTCTACTTCCTGCAGGGAGGATGGAGCTAATCTGTTCTCAGTGGTGGCAGATGACAGAACTAGGAGCAACAGTCTCCAGTTGCAGTGGAAGAAGTTTAGGTTGGACATTAGGAAGAAGTTTTCACAAGGAGAGTGGTGAAACACTGGAATTGATTACCTGAAGAGATGGTGGTCTTCTTTCTTGAGCCATGGCTGGGATGATTGTGTAGCATTTTGTCCTGCGTTTAGTGGGGGGTTGGACTAGATTACCTACATCGCTAATATTCTCCAATTTTTTTCTTTGTGTTGGTGGAATTGTCCCTTGAATTGCAGTAATCTTTGTGTATGCATCAGTACTGAAACTTGGACTCTTGCTTCTTTTACAGGGACATTCTCTTCACAAGCACGCCTCTGCATCACTGATACCTGAATGTGATTAACTGAATTAAACTATCCAGGACTAGAAAATGGTATAAAAAGGGTGGGTATGACATTTTGAATCTTTTAAATATTAAAAGATGTATAATATTAATGTAGATGACTCACATAGTCTTTACTGCTTCACCACTTCTTCTCCCTCACCAGGCACACACAGACTCCTAGCTTTAATACCACCAGTGCTCCTTTTATTGCACTGAACAGCCCACCACTAACTATATACAGTTTTCACAGGCCACGCAGCCCCAGGAGCACCACCAACTCAATCCAGATCAGTGAAGCTCAACCCCATTTATCTGGAGCTTACCCTCAGGTGGCTATTCCTCCTAGCCTGTTCCCTCTATTGCCTCCCTGAGAGCTTCTATTCATCTCTCACCCCCCTCAGCAGGCCCTCACTCCAGTTCATTAGCCAGCCTGCCCAGCTGGCTCCCTTTTCCCCTAATTAAGCAGGAGTAAGCCCAGCCCAACCTGGCTGCTGCACCCAGCTACAATTAATTATTGTCTTGTGAATATCTACATATGTTGAACAAAAATATGCTATTGACAAATGAATAAGGAAAAGGTACTGTAAATATACATGTTGCATTTATTATTGTGGATGGGGGTTGCACAAAAGTAGTGTTTGAATTTGAAAAAGAACTGCATATTTTCTTTGCCTCAGTTAAAAATGTACTCAGTGATAACCAAATGAACATATGAATCTATATATAGGAATATGTACAAAAGCAGGTAGAGGAGAAGAGAGGAACATGAAGCCTTGGTAGCTTAAACCTTCTCCATGCTACCTTTTGTTTCTGGCCCCAGATGAGGTATGTAATTCCCCAGAGCAGTGGTTTCCAAACTTTTTGAGTATGAGGACCCCTTCTTAATGTCAAAAAATTTCATGGACCCCCAAATGATAATAGTTATTACCAAGGACTGACTGCTGGCAGCAGTGCTGCAGAAGGGTATTGGAGGACCTGGCCACAGCCTGCTCCTAAGGGGTGCAGACAAATCCAGGGTGAGACTGCTCACAGCAGGCAAATACAATTCACTTAGAGAAGAGGTGTCAAACTCATTCAATGTGGGGTTGCCACATTGGAGGACATGACACTTGTTGCAGGCCATGTGGCTGCATGGGTTCCCCAGCCTTTTCCTCCTCTATGTTCAAAGCAGCATGGGCTTTCCTTCCCCTTCTGCATCTCTACAGGCTCTCCCACACCTTCCTTTCCCTGACTTGTGGGTCCCCCTTCCTCATGCTGACTCACTCACTCACCCACCCCCTCTGCTTACCTTTCCACTTCTACTCCCTCATGGTGGCAGGAAAAAAAAAAATCACTCCATCACAGGCAGCCAGGCTGGGCTCCTGTCTCTCCCCTTCCTGGCCCACTCACTGTCAGTCATTCAGAATGCTGGTCTTTGGTTGGCTCAGTTCCAACTGGCCTTTGATTGGTTTGTTCTCATGTGGGTCCTAGCCACTTTTCCCTTTTTTATTTGTGATTCATGCAATGTGCTGTCAATCAAATGATCATGCTGACTGACTGAGAATGAACAGTTGGAATGGGGGGGGGGCAGTGTGGTGGCTTTTAGGAGCCAGCCTAGGCTGCTGTGACTGAGATGCTTATTGGTTGGCAGACCACAGCAGATCTGAGCCAGGACTGGCTGTAGTACTTCCTTTGTTCCCCTGTGTTGTGACTGGGATCACACGAGTGACTCAGAAGCCTGCCTGGCTCTGCCATTTAGGGAGCCTGTCTTTGCAGTTTGCTGCTGCAGACAGTTTCCAGGCACAGTCCAGGCAGCAGCTCCCCTGGCCAGATCAGTGCCCTTGGTGGGTCAGATTCAGGCCCATGGGCCATAAGTTTGATACCCCTGATTTAGAGCCTTCTCCAACATGGATTGCTGGCCAGCAGTGGCAGGGCCAAGTGTATTCATGGACCCCTTGCGATAACTCCGTGGATCCCCAGACCCAAGGTTGGGAACCACTACTCCAGAAGATAGTCACAATACATGTGGTGGACATCAGTATGAGTTCACTCAACAATAACTTTGCTTTGAATGGTCTCTTTTGACTTGTCACTTGGGTTATGTCTACTCTGAAACTGAAGGTGTGATTGCAGATCAGGTAGGCATACCTCCCTTAGCTTCATTCTAGTTAAAAGTAGCAGTGAAGACAGAGACCTTATAATGGGTTATATAGTATATTGGGATGGTGCTGAATGTCTATAATTATTGCAATGGACAAGTTTGATAAGCCTAAGTGCTAGAGGATTCTAGGAGCAAAGGTTTTTCAGCACTAGTTAATGGAAAACCACTGAAAAGTACAAACTTTCACTTGGCACTAATGTGTGTCATGAATGTTTGTTCAGCTCCTGTATGCTTCTATGTCAATGTGGAAGACCAATGACCATGATCATCCAATGACCAACTCACCTCATTATTACTCCTGAAGGTGGCTAATGGTGAATCTGGGACTAACTGACCCTATAGAACAAGGTGACATCAGATGCCCAGATAAGTAGTTAATGAGAATGTGAATATCAGCCAATCCTTGTAGCCTCCTCCAAAATTCTGAATTAATTATATGTTAGATGATGCACTAACCAGGAATATTTGGCATACCTCAAGGGCATGGGACTCCTTTGAAAAAATGGTATAAGTAATAGGGACTGTCATATGAGTGTACCTGCACATATCTAAAAGAGAGCAGTTATACTGAGGGTCCTTGGGACCAGAGGGCCTCAAAGTAACCAACCCCCTGTTATAGGACTCAGAAAACAGCCTGAGTACCTGGAGGGACAGCAAGAAGGAAAGAAGTACCCTTCATCTATAATCAGTAGCTATACCTGCTTTGTTTACTAATCAAAATACTGTGTAGGGTCAGCACAGGTACTGAGGTTTTATACTTGGAAAAATTAGGCTTATTAAGGAGAAGCATTGCATAGCCTTTTCTGTTTGTCTGCAGGGCTTGCTTTCAAATAAATAGGTTTGCTTCGAAGGAATCTGAATCTTTGCAGAGCAAGCAGGGGCTATTCTAAAGTGAGGCCGACAGAGAAGTAGCCTGTGTATTATAAAAATGCTGAATATGTGGGGAGAGGCAAAGAAAAGAGTCCTTGGTTAACAATAAATCTTTGCCGAGCAAGGTCACAAACATTACACACAGCACTACACATAGGCAACAGCCAGTGAGAACACATGCCCCTTAGTTGCCACAGATTCTCAAATAACTATATTCACTACTTCACTGCAGCTATCAGTGGCCCTTCAGAATTAGCTAGGTATAGCACGTTCAGCAGCACTGTCAGCTGGAAATATCACATTGCTTTTGGCAAATGGGCTTTTAAATTCTTTCAACACAGGCTGATATGAAGATGTTTTCTACATCCCTAAGCATCAAACCAAGTATTTAACTGGCATGTATGCTAATCTGTTATGGCAGGTATTGCTACAAATCCTGTCTCAAGGAAAGCAGTGACCACATGCTGCTGTAAGACACCTCATGCAGCAGTTACTGCTGAGGGTAAGCAGGTGCTATTCCCCTTTAGAATAAAAAAGCAGGGCCTGGAAGTAAGCCTGGGAAGTTTATGGATCTTCTGAGGGTCAACAGCAGAAAAAGCTGATTTAGATCAGATAAAGTACTTAGAAGCTTTTCATGTCCTAACCAATTGCCTGAATTTTGCAATCTTCAAGATTAATACTATAGGCTATGTCTACACTTACAAGTTATTTCAAATTAAGGAGGCTTAATTAAAAATAATTTATTCCCTGGCCAAGGAGGCATTTTATTATATTGAATTAAGCAGCTCCATAATTGAAAATAATGATCTGTTTATTCGATATAATAAAACCTCCTTTTACAGCAAAGTATCGTTTACTTCAAAGTTATTAGTTTGAATTAAGACATTTTAAGCCATGGACTAGGCTTAATTGGAACTAATTTCCCTTTTCTTTTGCCTGCCTTCCACTATTTCGAATTAGAGAGTCTAATGAAGACTCTCCACTTCAAATTAATAAAGCCCACTTTATTTCAAATTGGAGAGTCTTCACTGGACACTCAATTTGAAATAATAACTTAGAAGTAGTGCTAATTTGGAATAATAACTTTGATTTAAATTCAAAGTAGTTATTTTGAATTAACTACTTCAAATTAATTTTGCAAGTATAGACATAGCCATAGACTGTTAGTCTACTTGTGGGTTATTGCCCTTGGGAATGTTGGAAATTAAAAGCACTGTTTCACTTAGAAATGCCTTTGCTGTACAATTAAAATTTCATAAAGATTTTTAGACACATAATTTTAGTAACTGGATCACTATAAAAGATCTTGATATTGTCTTTAAAATGATTACTTTGGGGGATTTAGAATCTCAAAAAAAAAAAATAAACAATAGAAAAAAGCTGTTGTAGTCCATCCTAGTAAAATGTACTTTTGTAATTAGAATGTTTATCCAAATCTGTGTACCCAGCAGTCACTACTTAAGTAATATGTCTAATAACATTCATATTTAACCACTTAGACTTTAGAAATGCCTCCACATAAATTCAGACATTCTGAATTGTGTCTATCTGTCAGACAGTAAGATTAGAATGGCTGTTATTAAATAATCTCTGTTTTGTAACCGTGAGAGAGAGAGAGAAATTGTGTCATGCAAAATCCTCAAACAAAACAAAAACTGCATGGTTATTGGATTTAAATTTGAAGTTTGAGATCATGTTAATTTTGAATTTTTCTTGGTTCTGTCAGTATTAACCAAAGTTTTAATGATATTGATATGTAGGGGTTTTTTTGGATAGATTGGGTTTCTGATTACAACGCAGTAAAATACTGTTTGATTTCATTAAGTACATTTAAAGAGGGGGAAAAAAGAGAGATTATTTTAATTGTAAACGAATCACAAGTTTTTAAGGATTGTGGTTCAATTTATAGTTGTCCTTGAAGGACAGAAAAGGTCTGCTTATTTGGCAGTGATATCTTGAAAAGTGTCTTTTTTTTAAAGCTGTTTTTTTTTTTTCAGCATTTTCAGGTAATAAAAATACTGTCTTTTAATATTGTAAAGAAAATGCAGCTGATTTGCTATTTTGTTATCAAAGATATGCACACAAATGTCACTATGCAAACACATACCAGAACTAATACCTTCCTCTGAAACTTGACGTATGTGGAAGACAACTCCCTTGCTATTTCCCTTGAGATTTATCCTGTCAGTACTCTTGACTCTACTCTTGTAATTCCCTATACATAAGGGATAAAGAACCTACTGCCACCAGAATCCTGAAGTCAAACATTAGTACATTATCTTCCTTGCACACAAGTCTGAGTTACTAAAAGACATAAAATGTGAGTTACTAAAAGTAACTCTATCCACATACTGCAGACAAAATGATATACCCAGCGTTAAACACAAAGTAATATAGACAGGCTTACAACCCAATCAGCAGTAGGGGACCCCACTTCTTGACCGTGGGCTTCAGCAGCAGAATGATGTCCTCCGAGGCACCCTTCAAGGTCCTACAGCAAAGTCCAATGAAGTCAGGGAAACAAGCTATTGTTATAGCCCATTATTCACAGGGAGGGATGATCAGGCCCTCTCCTGGTCACTTAGACTGTCTGCTGGGGTGTTGATTCCCACCACCTTTATCCTACAGTCTAGCACCTAGATAACTATTTTTTACTACATATTCTGTCAGGGTGGAAATGTGTTTACGGGAGGGGGCCTCCATTGCCCACTATTGTTATATCGTCACAAAGTCTTCCATTTGCCCTACAACATGGCTCCTGCACTGGGAGCTGGGGAATGATGGCCAAACAGCTTGTCTCTTTTAGAGCTGGCCAATGGGGGTCAGAGACTCCAGGAGGAGGATGTTTCTATTATCCATTGGAGAATGTCTCCATCCCTTGCTACTGGAACTGTCCCACTTTCACTTCTGGTCCCATCAAGTTCCTCCACTATTTGATGAGGTGGGTGGTATTTTTATTTTGTTTTATTTTTCTTTAGATCACTAGGGAGTTTCCTAGTGAAAAACTTTAGTAGTGAGCTGCCCAGACTGACAGATATGTCAGTGTAATTGACAACACATATCATGAAGTTAATGAAAAATGTAATTAAAAGCAAACAGTGCTATCTTTAGTACAATAGAATCATTTTTTCATTCCCTCCAATTTCAGCCTAAGCCTGAGAAGGCACTTCCCTTCCTTTATTTCACTACAAAATCATGTCCTTACATCACTTGCCTTTTTTTTTTTTTTTTCCAAAACAGATCTTCTATTGTTGGTGTCTGGAGATAGAATTTACGTTTCTTAACAGCAGATTTCTCTTTATTCCTCTAGGGGAATTTTCCCTTAGACAGAGAATATAATGGTACTGTCAATATATTCCCTCGGAGTTCCACCTACTGGGAATATACATTGAAATTACAGCCAGATTTCAAAACAAAGATAGTGAAGTCTACCAAGGGAAGTAAAGTCAGCATGTCATCTAACTGCTCTGCCTTCACCCCTTTCCTGTGCACTTTCTTGGGGGCTTGTTGCTTCCTGTGGCTTCTCTGGCAGAAGGGTGGTAGTGATAGCTCTTTGACACCACAACAACCTCAGCAGATATTTCTATTTACACAGACCTCTGTCAGGGCTTATACCAGCTTTCAGCTGGATAAATCCTAGAGTGAATCTGACATTATATCAAAATCTACACAGTAGGCCACATTTTGCCTTTAGTGAAGCCTACATATCCCCACTGAAATTCATGAGGTTGCATAGATGGAACTGATGGAAGAATATGGCTTTTCTCTCCCAAAGAACTTTACAGATTTAAAAATTCTTTCCTGTTACTGGAATTTTTTTTTTTTAGCTGTTTGTGCATGAATACACATATCCATCCTTCCCTTTTTTAAATTGTCTATGAGACCTACTGTCCATGAAAATTTAAGCTGAAAGCCTTTTAATGTGGGAGCACTCATATTATATTTCAAGCAAATTAAAATACAAACTAAATAGTATTAGGCATATCATACAGAGCAATCTTTAGAAACTAACACAATCTGGAGTTCTAAAACACTTCACTTTCCCCACAAAAAGTATGTTCTGTCTCCTTAGCGATCTCTCAATTAATCCCTAGTCTATATTTACAGGGCTTCTCAGCAGCAGTTGACAGCAGATATGCAAGGCACATAAAATACCTTGCGTATCTGCTGGCAACTTTCTAAGCTGCTGAGACACACTATGGGAAGCCAACCACAAATGCCTTGTGGTCAGCTTTCAGGAACCTCAGCTGGGGGCTGGAGTTGCTGAAGTGACTTCCGGAGCACAGCAGTACATTCATAGTTGCTGCTGAATCACTTCTGGAAGATTGTACTGAAGGCAGTGATTTTGCCGCTGTCAGTATAGACAAATCATTAGTGTCCCTAGAAATACTTTTTCTTTCCTATAATTTAGCTACATTATGTGCTTCTTGGGATGAAACCCACATTTCCACACAGTGTGTTGCCATTATGGTCCTGTAAGAAAAGGATCATTTAACTGGACTTCCATCAGTGATGTATCTAGACAGGACTGATGTTGAGCAAAGCAAACTGTTTTCAAGTGCTGTGCATTTTATCTTTGGAAAGGTCTTAAGTAAACCTCACTATCTAGCAAAACATATGGAATATTTACACATTCATGTGTGGGTACTTCCTATGTAATGATAAAACAAAGAAAACCATGCCTTCTCTATCTCCTCTACATTTTTTTTTAATCAGTCATCTATTTAAATTCATTCTGTGTTGTTTTTAGGTTAACATCCTTTTACTCTTTAAATTTTAGTGAATAAAAACATTTTATGGAATTTAAGTGTCGTGACCAACCATTATTAATTTAACATTCTTTGTAATACTCTGATTTTTTTCACGAAACCCTGCATTATTAAATATTCCAGACATAATTTGTTTTTCACATCACAGTGAGTCAACTGATAGTGAAGTGCTAATAAGACACAGTTTTATTAATTACACCCAAAGTAAGTCTCTAACAGATTCCTACCAAGTATTTAGTTAAAATAATTAAAGAACTTTGATAGAAAATAATGCAAAGTTTCATCTGATTTTCCAGGAATATTTGTCATTCTTCTAAAAGTAGACATAAGAACACATTTTTTGTGTTCTGTGGCTTTGTAGCCCATTTGTGGCAATTATTTTCATTGTAACACTCAACGTTAGCCTGATCCTACCTATCCTATCCAAGGCAAATAATTTCATTGAGGTCATCTGAACATTTTCAGGAGACAAATTAAAAAAAAAAAAATCCTTCTAATGGTACCAAATATCCTAGCTAGAGTCCAAGGTCCTATCATATGGTAAAAGTCACTGGGTCATGTGTTTCTTTTATCCCCCCCCCCCCCATCTATCTATCTAGCTAATACACTCTTGAGGAGGGATGACAAGCTTAATCATGGAACAGGTTTAATTTAACATTTAATTCATGTCCCCAGTGATGTAGGTCACCAATAATTTTAAGGTAAGTCCCAGAGAAAGTCAGTGATGGCACCTGAGCAAGATAGTTCAGTTGCAGTTTCCAATTTTGCTTATGACTCCCATTGGAATGAATGAGACTACTAGAAAAGTAATGTACTACCGAATGGTAGTAAAAGGTGGAAAATTGAGCCCTATACTTTCCAGAAATCTATTCTACTCACAAAATAGGAGTAGTAATGTATAGCAAAAGACTTTAAGCATTATATAAATTATTCAGCCCTTATAGCATAAAAAACAGATATACACTAATTTTGGCCACTTAGTAGCATCCTTTGAAACAAAAAAGAATGAGTTATTAAGTTATAAATATTAAAAGCCTATTTAAAAATATTTCAAAAGAGTGTGTTTATGTCATTGCTGATTTAAACTAAATAAAACATTTATTTTTTCTAAAAATACAAACAGCTGTTTTGTATAGATTTTATGATTGTCCTGAAGTAATTTGAAGGGGAGGAGGGGTCACAAAAATTAGGAAAACTGTAGTATAATTGTGAGCTACTTTTTACAACAACATTCTAATATTGTTTAAATTTTCAACTTTTGAACTGACTATCAGCAAAGGATGAACAAATACAGCATTGAAGGAGATGTTGAAGCAATTATGAATTTCTCAGAACTATTTAGAATCAGATAACATTCTAGAATCTTCCTTTAATTACTACTGCATACCTCTAAAAAGGTCCAAGCCATTAATGGGTAATCAGTGGGAAGAATGTATCAAAGCTGTCTCTACATTTTTTTCCCACAGTCTGACTCTCTAACTTGAACCACAGCACTCAAGTATTATTTTAAAAAGAAATGTAAAAAAAAAACCCACCATACTATGACCTCAGATATATCTTGGGCAAATTCCCTGAGTGGACTTCAAAGACTTGTTTCCAGAGAGCAGGTATAGACTGCTGGAAACCACAGCTTCCAAATATACATATCTGTAAAGGGTCACTAGCCAACTTTATTAACAAAAATGGTGTCTAAAAATAACCTTAAGGAAAACCCAGTCTCAGTCTTCTTTCCAGGCTTGGCTGCTCTCAGGGTCTTTCATTCAGGACCTATGTGCCCACATATACTAATAGCACCTCCTTTATAGTGAGGCTGTCATTTAATGAGCCACATCTACCTCAGTTCCTCAGCAGTAATTAACCTGCATCTCTACAGCAGAGGACTCAGATTCAAATCACCATGAGGGCCGCATGAGGGCTAGTACATTAGCCTGAGGGCCACACCACTGAAAACTTTTCATACAACAATATTGCATGTATCAGTAATGATCATATCATCAGGGGATGCAGAAAAAAGCTTTAGGGGCCACATGTAGCCCACAGGCCGTGTGTTTGCGACCCCTGCTCTACATTGTTCCAGGTGCTGTAAACAGGTTGGAATGATAGGAAATCCCATCCACTCTGTAATAGAGTTGTTTGATCATGAGATTTTAGCAAAATGAACACATAGCTTGATTCTGTTCTTTATTTTTAAAGATTACTTTAAAGCATATCTGGTTGAACTTTTATTGGACAATAGTAAATTTGCCAAACATACATATTTCAACACAAAACTGGGTGAATTCAGGTTAGATTCCAAAAGTGGTTTCAGTGCCTGGGAAAATAATGAAAAAGCAAACATCTGAGAAATGTCAGTGATTGGTTTTGAAAACACTGATTCAAACTGAAATTCTCATTTTGAAGTGCTGCTTTCAAAATGACATTCTAAAGATTTTTTTGACCTAAAAAGTGTGTTTTTTTCTTTTGGTGGGGAAAAAAAAAGTTCAGTTTAATTTTTAAATAAATTTTGTTGAACCAGCTATTGAACAACAACAAAAAAAAAATTTACTCAGCTCCAAGTATGTCTGTATACCAGTCTTGAGGGATACCAAAAACTCTCTGTATCAGACTTTACAGTTCACAAAATAGTAATTAAGCCTATCTTGCACATCACAAAGAGTTGAGCAAGTCCTGTGATATGCCCTCAGTTCCTAATGAACTCAAATGTAAGGAATAGAGTTTTGGCCTTGTTATATTTAAGCTGACACCAGGAGGAATGTCAAAAGAACAGGAAAAGAGTTGGAGTCAAGCATAGGGGGAGTGGTCAGAAGTGGAGGGGAAAAAAAGTAGATCCTTGAGTTATCAACAAATGAGACAATGGAGCATACTGCATCAGCATATGCGATCTTCCAGAGAAGATATACCGGGGGGCGAGGGGGTAATGGAGCCTGCAGACAGAACTCATCAGGACATCCATAGACAGTGTAGAAGGAAGGAAGAGTGGGAATCATGGCAGGAATGATCGGAGACACTGGAGAAGAGCCAGGTGAGAATTACAAGATTCAAAGGAATGCAATATTTCAAGAAAGCATTTTATCAGTGATATCAAAAGCAGAGAGAATAAGGAGGATTGAAGCGGTGTACAGATCTTGAGAAAAGATTATTACAAACTCATGTCAGACCTCTTTTACTGTTGTGAAGAAGCTAGGAGGAAAGGGATCTAGAAAGCAGATGGAAGAAAGGACCTTGTGGCAGAATTTTTTAACAGTGCATTTTGTGGTATTAGAGATGAAAGGAACAATGGAGAAGAGAAGTAACTGGAAAGGCAGGTTGAATCAAAGTATATATTTTTTTTCTTAACTTGTGGCCAGTTTCTATTGTGATTAAGAGAGTAAAGTGAATGGTTCCCAGAGGCCAACTCCTTGCAAGATTGATATCGGGCTCCTGGGCTCATGTGATAGGGTAAGACCTTGTGATATTTGCAGGCCAAGGTTCCCACCCTGCTGCATTCTTATGGGGTGGGAAGGAAGGAGAGTGATAATTCAGAGAGAGCTGAGTCGTGGAGGGTAGGCTTAGGAGAGTCTACCCTGCATTACCGGTTATATGGAAAGGAGCCCTGTATTCCTTCAATGGAACCAATTAAATGCCTGATAGAAGAAACTATGGGTGATAGAAAGGCGGCAACCTTCCCTGTGATAAATTTTAATAAAAGTTGAAGCCTTCCATTTGATTCCAAGCATCTATCTGTCGTTATTTTGCTGATATAACCACATTAATGAGACTTTCAGTAGCTTCCCTGTAAGTTCATTTTCTGTGCTTATTGAATAGGGTTTCATTCAGTGTTATGATGTTCCAGAAATATATCGTAACTACACCCTTCATACTGGTCTTTATCTAGTTTGCTAGTCTGTTAGCTTGCTGAGCTGTCACAGAGGCCCCTGCTATGAAGATTTTGAAATGATACTGCTTCTGACAACGAAAGAACATTTTTTTTTCCATTACATGGAGCCATAACTATATATTACTCATACCAATGCTGTCATTTATTGACCGCGTTGAACTACCAGAAGTATGGTTAACACAGCTAGGTACAGTAACTACAGTAGCTAGACAGGCTGACTTTTTGCCCATGGAAATTTTAGTGCATTTAGATTTTTATGGACTGGACTAAAACTGAGGCACATTCTGGTTTTATAAAATTTTGAAGGCAAGCTTAATTGCCTGATGTGTGACAGACCTCACAACTAATTCAAAGCCTGTAGCCTTCAGGAAATTTTAATTCCTTCTCATTTTTAAAAATACTTTTACCCATATGCATATTATTCTGCTATTCATAAATCTGAATTTAAATTTAATTGTTGGATTAAACCAGGGGTCCCAAACATGCGGCCCATGGGCTGCATGTGGCCCCTAAAGCTATTTCCTGTGGCCTGCAATGACACGATTGTTACCGATATTTGCAATATTATTGTATGGAAAGTTTTCAGTGGTGCGGCCCTCGAGCTAACATACTAATCCTCATGGGGCCTTCTTCTAGTCCTTATGTGGCCCTTGTGGTGATTTGACTTTGAGACCCCTGGATTAAATCAAGATCATTCAAAAGCCACAAATTAGCTTGAATTTCCATCATCCTCAGAATGTTATATACTTTAGTCTGAATTCAGAAGGTGAATCTGAAGGCCAGAAAGAGTAAGATTTTCAAAATCAAGAGGCTTTCTGAAAATCTTTTTTTTTTTTTTTTTACAGTCATGAAATAATCAGATCTATGATAAAGTACAATTTTGAATTCAGGTTAGTGTAAACAGAGTCTGCATAATTTCCCCCCCTGACATATCATAATAAGCGGTGGGGGGGGGGGAAGGGGAGAGGTGGGAAAGAGTTCAAGCATGTTTATATAGACACACCTACTCTGACTAAGGAACACAGTATGATGGAGATGTTTTGCCAAAATAACTTGGAGGGGAGGCACTGATATTACAAAGAATATTGAGTGCAGGGGATGTGAAATGTTTTTATTCTGATTGTATGAATGAAGGGCAGCAAAACTGTACTAAGTTAGCTTTGACTGAGGGAGTCACCCTAAACTGAATTTTATTCAGTAAGCAGAGTGTAGAGATGTCAAATCTCAGTGAAAGAGAGAGCGAGTGGAGAGTTGGATCCCTAATTCTACGAAGGGAGGTGTCTGCCTAAAGAGTCCTAGACATCATTTGATTTTCCCATTCTCTGGGGTTTAAAGGCAGAGCTAATCAGCCTCATTTGAGTGGCATTGTTTTTTTTCAGAGATTACCAAAGCTGGATCACTGCTAAGCAGGTATAGGGGCTATGTCTTATACCCGGTACAGAATGGTGGTGAAAAGAAGAACAGCAAGAGCCTGTGCTGGTAGGTGTGGTATGCCAGGTAGAGTGTGATCAGGCACATCGGGCAAGATTGTCCTTTTCATGGTTCTTACCAGTGCCTGGTGCTGATATCAGTTTGGCTGAGTGCGTAAATGCTTGTGTGGACCTCTGAAGGTGTGCTACCTCAGGATTACCCCCAGCTCAGATCTCTAAGTGAGGACTCCATTAGCCCAGTGAAGTAGAGCCTGTGTGCAACAGGTAAACTGAGTCAACACTCATGATTGAGGAAACCAACACAACCACGCATCCTTGTAGAAACAAAGGTGCCAGGCTAGGCTTTATTGCAGCATAGCACTATGGCAAACAATCTATATCAACAGATTTGTTGGCAGCATTGGTGCCCTCAATGCAACGGAACAGCTCAACTGACAGCAAGACTCATTGCCACACCCTTCGACTGCATGAAGTCTGTGCTCCAGGGCTCCTATTCTTATACCCTACTCAGCCCTATTGACTCGACCCTCCCTTCGGGATCCAAATTTACCTTGATTGGTTCCTGTACCCCATTTTTGCTGCCACCCATTAATTTGATAGGTCCACACATCACTGGCCATCTCCATCCATCAAGGTGTCAGGTTTGAGCAAAGCATTACTTTTATCTCCTTGGCAGCAGGCCTACCCAATACCTTTCACTTTTCAGGCACTTCTCCATTTTTCATACTTATTATTGCAGTTCCACTTATTTCTTGCCAATTTCAGTGAAGTTGAACTTTTACAACCTGTCTCTTGTCAGTACCTTCAGTTCAGGCTCACTGTACATTCCATTCAGGCCCCAGTTTTTGTATTACTTTGTTGGGCCTTGAGCCAGCACCTGGAGATTTCTACTTATCTTTCATATGTTAACCTTTTACTTTTTTCTACAGTAGGAGACTCCTTGCTATTCAGTAATATCACTAAGGACATGGGTTAAATAGTGGAACCTCAGTGGGAGATGAATCTTAAGAATACACCTCTGAACTTCTGGGTCTTCACTAACTAAGGACAGTTAACTGAGTCAGGTGCAGTGGAGAGATAGTGGCGTGATATATTAAGGGGACTTTCATTTGGCAGACTTTCCAACTGCAAAGTGGGAAACTGAGGCAAAGGACACTGACCAAAGTTTTGTAGGATCACGTTTTTGCTTATGGATACATGCTTTTGAATGTTGTTATGGTGTTTTCCAAAACTAATATTTGATTCCCTTTCCTCTTTTGTCATAAACAGACACAAAACTTGTGAGTGGTGAAGTATTGCCTCTTAGGCTGTGTTCACACACAGGCATTATTTCGATACAAGTTGTGTCGAAACAACTTGTATCGAAATAATGCCTTATTTCGAAATAACTTAATTTGAATTAACAGTTTGTTAATTCGAATTAAGGAAAAAAGCTCAAAGTGAAATAGCAGTTTCAGGCAACAGTTATTTCAAAACAAGTCACTGTTGTTTCGAAACAACATGTTCGGATGGCATTGTTTCGAAACAATGCATGGACTGGAAGAAGTTATTTTGAAATAAGTCTTCTTATTTTAAAATAACTTTTCAGTGTGGATATACGCATTGGTTAATGAGTCCTTGATGGAGTAGCTGGTTTGGAATATATTGACGGAACACATACATACTGGTCTTGGGGGGAGACGGGAAGTGGGTGGTTCATACCAAAAAAATTCCAAATGTATTGCTCAAAAGTTGATTTAAAAGGGTTAATTTGGGGGGAGGGATGTCTTTTGTTTTACAAAGAACAAAAAATAATAAAGAGGAAAGAACAAGGGAAAATCATCTATTATTCGAATACCTCTGTATGTTTTGATACAAACATAATTCCATATTTAATGTTTTAGAAGGAAAGATATTGCTAGTATCAATTTTTTTTTCATAGAACACCTATTCACATTGTGTGGCACACCAATGCTCCATGAAACACAGTTTGGGAAATGGTGTTCTAGATATTGAACCAAGAGCTTTGTTGTTAGTGTCTTCACCTAGCAGAAGAGTTGCACTAGGTTGAAGGGAGGAGATTCTTTCTAGTAACTAAAATTCACTTTTAGCAAAAGAGTAGCAGTTGTAATTTCTTCACTCATTTCAACTTATTTAATTCACTCTAGACATTCTTCATCATATTGAACACTTGCTCCAGAGGACTGCATGTTTCTGGTGAACATAAAACAATTTCTACTACATTAATTGCTTATATTAAAAAAAAACATGAAACTTCAGCTGTCTCCCAAAAGAAAGGTTATGGGTACTAAAACAATGTTTAAAAAACAAGGCTCTTTTCTAAAACAAGTCCTATGGTATCCTTTGAAAAGGAACACAGTTCTTTAGCCTTTTTATACTTGTAACTTATAAATCAAGAATAGCATTCATAGCCTCTTATTAATCAGTTTCTTAGTTCTCTGCTGAAGCCAATGAACTGGAAGGAATATCCACCCATTCAAGGGAACTCCAGAGATATTATGTGCCCCCTCACTGTAAAATAAATGTTTAAAGCTACCACCTAATAAAAAAACCCAAAATGAATAAAAATATATATTCAGGTATATTGATAATGACTGTTATGTATATGAAGTGTGACTATTCATCAGAGAAAATTTGCTGATATTAATACACGATGTAATAGTTTCATTTGTGCCCCAAAAAGAAATAATTTTGACCTTTTTTTTTTTTCTTTACAAGAGTGCACACCCAGAAAACTCACTATGGTCATTCCAAACTTTACAGCAATATTTTGACCAGTAGTAGGACCAACTTTACACAGTCAAAAATCGTGAATCTGGCCCTGCAATCACAATTTTCTCTTCCCAAATAATAAACTTGGGTTTCTTTTTATTTGTTTTCTGTGTTTTTGATCTTTTATGGTGTACTTGGGTCACATTTGCAAGATGTTGTTCCCCACAAGAATGAGTGCTAAAGAAATATGAATTTTTGTCTAGAATTTTTGGGGAGGAAGGGCAGTAAATGAAAGCTTTGATTCCCAGCTATTCAAATGACTCAAGGAGATAGAGCTTTAAAGATAATACCAAATATTGTTTGCTCCTTTGACAATCTGAACCACAATCTCTCTGTTCTTCAGCATAACACCTCCCTATTTCTGGGGGATATTGTGAACACAAATACATTATCAGATTGTGAGGTGTTCAGATAGTATGGTTTGCCTGCATTCCAAGGCCATAAGGGACTACTGTGATCATCTGATGTGACTTCCTCTATAATAATCACCTCGAAATTTCCCCAAAGTAACTCCTAGACCATGACTTTTAGACAAATATTCAGTCTTCATTTAAAAATTGTCAGTGATGGTGAATTTACTATGATCTCTGGTAAATTGTGGCTATGGTTAATTATTCATTTGATAAAAAGAAATTAAGCCTTATTTCCAGAATGAATTTGCCTAGTGTCAGCTTCCAGTCATTGGATAGATTTAAACCTTGCTCTAGAAGATCAAAGAACCCATTATTAAATATTTGCTCACATATATATTGGCATTTATAGATTGTAATCAAGTCATCTCTTACCTCTCTGTCTGTTAAGATAAATAGATTAAGTTCTTTTTATTTACTGTTATAAGGCAGTGGTTTTCAAACCACATATCAGGGCCCAGTACTGGGTTGCAGACACACAGGAACTGGGGCATGGCACTGCCCTGATGTTGCCACCGAAAGACTGAAATTTATTGCTCATAGATATGATTGTCAGACAGCAGGCATAAATGATTTTTCTCAACTGGGTCCCAAGAAAAATACATTGAAAGCCATTGCTGTAAGGCAAGTTTTCTAATACTTCAATCACCATCAGTTGTTTTAAAATGTTTGTATCCTATTCACCATGTGATTCATTTATTTAATTCTGCACTATTGACTTTTCTCTTCATTACTTATCACACTCCAAACTTTTCTGTCATTTGCAAATTTTGTCAGTAAGGACTTTATTCTTTTTTCCAGTCACTAATAAAAATGTTAAATAGCTTAGGACCAAGTACGAATCACTGTGGGACCCCACTAGAAACACACACATACAATGAGGATTCCCCATATACAATTATAGTGTGAGACCTATCAATTAGCCATCTTATAATCCACTTAATGTGTGTTGGACTAATTGTATATCTTTCTGATTTTTTAATCAAAATGTCAAGCAGTACCAAGTCAAATGCCCCAGTGATGTCTATTACACCAGCACTATTACTGTTAACTATTACTGTTAACAACCAAGCTTGTAATCTCATAAAAATAATATTGATTTATTCTGATGATATGTTTTCTATAAACATGTTGACTGGCAAACATTATATTACTCTTTTAATTCTGTATTACCTGACTCCTGCATCAGCTCCCTCAATATGGTAATGGGGTTCATAGATGGATATTGAGTTGAACTGTTCCAAATCCATTCAGTAAAGGGTAGTGCTAGTACACAAATCTGTTAATTTACATTTGAGGCAGGATAGGCCAGATTTTCAAAGGTATTTAGGTGCCTAACTCCCATTAATTTCCATGGGAGTTAGATGCCTAAAGAGCTGTGCAAGTCTGGCCTGCCTTGCCTTTAAACATCTAACAATGAAGCTTAAAGCTCCCATCTAAGTTACATGGTTGTTGCTGTCCTCCATATTTATATCCATTTTCTTCTTGCACCTCTTTAGGAAGAGCTGAAGAGTGCACACCATGAGTTTGGAACTACTGTAATAGTTTTAAAGAAAATAAAGCTGCCAGTTTGTCTGCAATGTAAAATGTTTAAATGGGAACAAATTCCCAGCATGTTTATTACAAATTCAATAACCAGAAAGGCTAAATTCTGTGCTCAGTCACATGCCCAATGAAATCAATGTATTTCTGCAGGTGCAATAAAAGGAGAATATGGCCCCATATATATCGTCTCATACAAGGCTGCTTAGGCTCTGCACATGTTCTGCTTTTTCAGAGGTAGATAACACAATTACAAACTAAATGGGCATGTCAAGCAGAGAGTGCTGATTTGCTACCAGCTCCTACTGTCACTGATGTCTCTCGCATAGCTGTCTGTGTTCCACCTGCTGTTTCTGGAGAAGCAGTTATCAGCTCACAGCACTGACAGTTTGGCTCTGTCAGCTCTGGGACTGAAATACTGAGTCTTTAAAGATCTCTTTCTAGGGGCAGCATCTAGGTCATTTAGTAGCTTCAGTCTGAAACCACACACCTGCTTCTGGCACTATGCTGAGCTTTAAGAAGGTTCCTGTTTCTTCTCGGTTCTCACTGTGCTGTTGATCATTTACATCTAGTAACTTTTTTAGGAAATTTTGCTGAAATCGCATGTCATGACAGTGGAAAAAGCTCTCAAGTTACTAAAAACAAATTAAATACTTAGGATAGAGAGGAATTTTATTTCAGCACTTGAACCCTTGCAGATTCAGAAGGCATAAAATCCTGAGCTTACAAGCAAGCTTGTTGATTCTGTATGGTGTTCTCAATGCTACACAGGTAAAGGCTACTATACAGCATCAGGCTACTCAAATTGTAAAGAGTTTTGTTAGCACATAACAAATATGCTGAGTAGGTTGTAATGTCATCAGGTCCCTAAGATGCTGCATAGCAGTCTTCCCTGAAGAGAATCATGAATTGGCTGTTTTGTGCAATTCTGCAAGACGCAAAGATCACATGCATGGTCCTAATGATTTTTAAGCCTGCTGTCTGATGTATGTCTTCCTGTGAATGGATGAATATATTCCAACTTGCAAGTCATAAGAAAGAGGAAAAATGAAACTGGAATATATAATATCCTCAAAGTAGGATGATGCGACGGAGGTGGTAAGACAAAAGAAAAGAAAAGAAAAGGAAAAAAAAGAAAAGACAAGCTGCCAAATGTCTATATATATGCACACATTCTTTTTTTTTTTAATCCGAGTGAATATACCAACCACTTGAATGCAAGAGGGAAATCATGTCAAGCTTACATCCTTGTTTTGGTGTGCAAACTATCAAAAAAGGAATAGTTGTGGTGTTTCCCCACCACCAAACCCCAACCCCAAACTTCAAGATTAAGGAGTATGCATCAACCAGATCACTTGTCCTCCTTTAAAAGCAGTAGCTGAAGGCTTTTCTTATCCTTTAGAACTAGTAAGCTTGTTCCTATTAATATTCCTCAATGTCAGGTTATCTTTTATAAGAACTTTTCCTAAGGTGTGTTTCTAAAAGCTGCCAGACAAAAAGGGATGGACCTTAATTAGTTATTTGGTAGTTGACTGCCACGTTTGTTAACTTTTTAAAGATAGGAATTTGTTTCCCTTTCTTCTTATAACTGAAGTTATGCACAGCTTCACAAGAGGAATCATAGTACAAGTGCTCTTCCACAGATTGGGTACATCTACACTGTGTGTTTAAGTCGACTTAAGGGTCCTTAAGTTGACTTAAACAAAGCTTTGTCTACATTGCAGGGCAATAAAATCGACTTTAGCATCAGGTAAAGTCGACTTTATTACTTCCGCTTATAAAGTCGACTTTACAGTTAAGTCAACTTTATTTATTAGACTTAAGGCAATGTGGAGTTACTAAGTCAACTTAATAAAGTCAACTTAGTGCAGTGGGGCACCCATTTTAAGTTGACTTTATAAAGTCAACTTAATGTAGTGTAGCCTTTCTAAGTTGACTTAATAAGGTCTACTTAAAATTAACTTTATGTAGACTTAATTAAGTCAATTTAATAAAGTCGACTTTGCTTTTATAGTGTAGTCATAGCCAATGCGTTTAAGTCGACTTAAGGGCTCTTAAGTTGACTTAAACAGAGCCCTGTCTACACTGCAGTGCAATAAAGTCAACTTTAGGGTCCAGTAAAGTTGACTTTATAAGGTCCACTTATAAAGTCGACTTTACTGTTAAGTCGACTTTATTGAGTTGACTTAAGGCAATGTGGACTCACTAAGTTGACTTAATAAAGTCAACTTAGTGCAGTGGGACCATTAAGTCAACTTTATAAAGTCAACTTAAGCCAGGGCACCCATTTAAAGTTGATTTTATAAAGTCGAAAATGTAGTGTGGATTCACTAAGTCAACTTAATAAGGTCTACTTAAAGTCGACTTTAAGTAGACTTTATTAAGTCAACTTAATAAAGTTGACTTAGCTTTTACAATGTAGACATAGCCATTAGAATCACAATCTGCCCCCAAATACTCCTACTGTCCTATAAGTGATTCTAGTAGCAGTGGCAGGGTATAGGGATGAGTATCTTCCATATGTCAATGAAGCGCTTGCAGCTATATGCACTCAAGTTCTCAAGAACAAATATCACTTGAAACCCATTCCTACTTTCATTGCAATCAATGGTAGTTTTGCCATTGATTTAAATGGAAACAAAACAGGCCCCATTGTCCTTCACTGCAGTCTTTAGGATTAGCCCCTCAATCTCTGAATAACATCTAGTAGGACTAAGGTAAGAAATGAAAAGGTGATGAAGAGGACCTTGACTCTTTACTTATTCTTCTAGAAAATTAAATGTAAATTGGGAGGTCATTAATTATTTTTAAATAATCTTTAAAGTTACATCTATTTTAACACAGTTAGTGTGCTTTTAGCAAACAAACTAGTTTACCAATATTCCAGTTTTACATTTATAGAAAAGTTTCATTTTTATATTAAAATCTAATAACTTATAAAGATGTAATTAAAATGTGCATGGGGGGATTGTATAATAGTTAAGGTTGAACTGTCCTTTAAATTCATTTCCATTACATTAAAATGTGTTCATTAATTCTTGACATAATTGGTTAGCATGCCATTAATGCAACGGTTCTGAATGTTTATCAAATTATCTCCAATCATCACTGTACCTTGATGATGCTTAGCAATCCAGTGTATGGACATTCATGAAACACTAATTATGAATTACTAATTGTAATCATTCCACCAGGTCTAAAAAGAAGCACCACTGTTTAAATTAAATTAAGTTAATTTTATTGTCTGAATTATTGAAGGATGAGCTGTTTCAAGCTGGAAAATTCTGAACTGACATTTTAAATTACTTCGACAATTATAATTAATGCCAATTCTTCTGAAAGCAAAGACCACAGACAAATAGATGTTGAAAATAATAGGTCACAGGAATTAACACATACTTGTTCTCCAGCTGTTGAAAAATATGGAACTTGTTTTAAAAGTATTTATATATTTTTTTAATTTTTCTGAATTTTCATAAGTGTTGTCAAGTTGGTTTCTGGCCATGCCTACTTTATTTTCTACACAGATAAACAAGTATTGGCAGCTAGAAATTATGTGCATTAATAGCAAAGTAAAGTATCTAGATACATCAAAATTAGATCTTTTTTTTTTCCTCTGAAAGTCAGTTCTCAGTGTCCATGGTGACAACTAACCCTAATGTGATACATTTGGTCAAAAGTCATCTCATTCATTAAACTTAAAACATATTCATTTTAATTACTACTTAATGTTAAATGAAGTATCTAAATAAGACGTATATCAATATTATTAAAGCACTATTAGCTCATATAGCATCATATGGGAAACATAGGCTAACAGTTGTTTTTGGTCACCTACTAATCTTTACATGAGACAATATGCTAATCATTTAAACATCGCAGAATAAGTACGTTAATTGGTTCATCCTTGCAGTCCAGTAAGTGATCCCCATGTCTGAATTGTGAACATTGAGAAAATAACAGAAATGTGCTGATATTAGTTTAAATAAAATGCACAGAGGCCAGATTGGGCTTCATTGGCATTAGCCCACAGTGGGGGCAATGCAGTGTTACCAGCTATGCCCACCAACTCATGTTATGCTCATTTATTAGGGTTACTTCATCTTTCGGGGGTGGGGGAGATTGCAGTTCTATTAGTGTACTGCTTGTGTCACTTGTGTTTCTATGTGGAGCTCACTTCTCCCTTCTGCAAGCTCTCTCCCAATGGAGCCACACCTGCTAGACCTTGATTTCCCAGGGCTGGACTCTTCCAACACCAAAATTCAAATAACCACACAATATACACATTCATCAATTAACAAGGTGCATCTGAGCGAACTAGGTTTATCAGCACTCGCAGCTGACCCCTTATACATCCATGAACTAAGCAGGCTGGGTCACACAGCACTTCTCTGCTGCTACCTGTATGTGCCCCTATGCTGCACTGGACTAGGCTTGATTATGGCTCTTGAGCAGGCTGGGTCACACAGCACTTTTCAGCTGCTACCCTTATATGCCCCTGGACTCAATCAGGATGTGTCAGAACAGCACTTTTCCTCTGTCACCCTTATATGCCCCTGGAGTCAATTAGGCTGATATCCCCATCAATGAGCAAACCTCACAGGGTTGTGGGCATCACAGGAATCTTTGGCTAGATAATAGAAGTGTTGCTGCAAAGCAACATAAGGAAACCAAGAACACAAAGGAGAGGGAATGGTGTTTTGAAAAAGTCTGGCAACTGGCTTGCTTACAAAAGGCATTTTATTGCTAAGCATCTAAAACTTGCAATAGTAGTAATAATTACAAAAGGAAAGAAAAATACCCCAAAATACCCAAACGATTACAGCATTAATAAACATACAAGGAAAGAAAAATACCCAGCTACAATATTACCTAGATTCTATTGTATTAGGTCGAGAGAGAGCGAGTCATGGTTGAACAAAGCGAGAAAGAGGGAGAGAAAGAAAAAAGAGTTGGAGGCAGTTCTTACCACTCTGTGTAGCAGAAAGGTTCCCAGGGTGTGCAGATCAGGGACAGAAGCAGGATGGAAACAGGCAAAGCTGTCACAACAATCAGCAAGGAAAAGAAAAGGTGAAGTCCCAGTTAAAATGATACAGCTTTAGTTCCAGGCATCAGGACTCAGGATTCAATCAGGACTCACACAAGACTTTGGGTAAAGGTTTTTTATAAGGACTTGTTTAAGTGGCCAATACACATTCCTGGCTGGGTGTAATGGTTCAGGGAAGCTCACAATACAATCAGGCAGATTCAGTATTTTGGGTATCAATTATCATGTCTGTGACTAGAATGGTCTAACAATTGCTGAGCTTGTTCGTTTTGGCTTGAGATTCCCCATCAGGCAATGCTTCCTAGCTTCTTCAATCCCAGAGTCCAGTGCGGTTCCTGCTTCTTCAATCCCAGGGTGCAGTGCAGTTCTTGTTTTGGAGCTTAGTTCTCCATTGTCAAACAAAGCTTCATTTGTATTACTATGCTGATGGCTTTTGGGTATGGGTAGATAAGGTCTAAAGGGGGAGTCATGTTAGTCTAATAAAACAAAAAAAAAACAAGGAATCTTGTGGCACTTAAAGACTAACAGATTTATTTATCACATGACCTTTCATGGGAAAAAAATCCCACTTCGTCAGACACTTTGAAGAGGGGGAATTTACAGAATTGGATGAAAATAAATGCAGGGGAGTGTAAGACATGGGATCAGGTCATACTGCAGCAGCAAATCAGAGCATTTGTAAAGATTCAAACTCGAGGAAACAGCACACAGAGGGACGGTGAAGTCAAATTACCTGTTATAATGTGAAAAAGAATCCACAGTCATGATTCAACCCTGCTTTCACACAATCTAATCTGCATAGTATTTGAATTTCAGCTGTTTCTCTTTCAAGTCTTGATGTCCCATTGATTTTCGTGAGGACCATTGTTAACAAATCATCAATAGAGTGATTAGGAAGATGGAAGTGCTCAGCAACTGTTTTTGTGTGTGTTTGTGTGTGTGTGTTGTGATGTCTGCTGTCAGTTTTGTGTGCATTTATTCTTCTGTGTAGGGAGTGTCCTATCTGTCCAATGTATAAGGCATAGGGGCATTTCTGGCAAATAATGGCATAAATCACATTAGTGGATGAGCAGGTGAAGGGCCCTTTGATGGAATAGCTGGCTTGATTAGGTCCTATGATGGTGTCTTTAGTGCAGATATGTGGACAAAGTTGGCAGCGTGGTTTGTTGCAGGGATATGCGCCTGCTTTAATGTTTCTGTTATTAGGTCTGTAGTTGCTGGTGAGTATCTGTTTAAAGTTCAGAGGTTGTCTGTAGGCAAGGAAAGGTCTGTCTTCCAAGGCTAGAGAGAGTGAAGGGTCATCTTTTAAAATAGGCTGGAAGATGTCTCCTACTGCCTTTTCACTGTTTTTGCTTTCCTATTCAAGCAGAGGTTGGGGGGAGGTGTATGGGCGGGGGGAGTCACAGGCTGGATACTGTGCTCTGATTCATCAAAAACACAGAGCTAACAAGTAACAGTGGCACCTCATTCTCTGAGGCTTGATTCCTCTTGCAGCTGACAAGCATGTAGGATGAATGTGCCACTTGTTAGTATGATAAATCATTTCCCCTTAGTTCTATTGAACTGAGGAGGGGGTGCAATAGCTCTGCCTCCACCTACCCTTGCTGGAGCAGTTTATAAACTAGGTCATGACAAGAAGGAAGAGTTCCACTGCACAGCAGTGTGATCTGATCACAAACATTAATAGCCCACATGCAAAGATACATGTCACCTACCCTATGTATTTGTCTGAGAACCAACCATAATCTGACCTGTGGAGTGTACAGGATTAATCTGTAAATATATAAGAGACACTAAAAGGGAAAAAGTGGGAGCCAAAACAAGCACAGCTATGGGAGTAGTGCTAACCAGACTCCAGACAGAGCATAAGTGTAAAATTGTGGTGGCAATGACATTAAGGATAGTTTTGTCATTGACTTTGGCAAGGCCAGAATTTTACCCAAGCGCTGATGAAAGATGAAATAATATACTCCCTGTGGAAATAATCACAGATAGACAGGTGTGCTCCCTCCCCCCCAAAAATACTGTCCAGGGTCCTGCTGCACTTTTGGTGTAAATCTAGAATGACTCTAACACAATAGAGCTACATCAGTATAAAACTAGTGTAAATTAGAAGAGCATCTCGCCCAATTTTTATTTTTAATTCTGTCTTAAACACTCTTCAGCCATAAATCCTATCCAAAAATAAATTGCCTGTCCTGTTACAGGTAATGACTTTGTTTATTAACATTGAAGTAACTTAAAATAACAAGTTCCAAAGCAGTAACAGTGTTAATCTAGTTCAGAAGAACAAACAAGGAGTCCTCTGGCACTTTTAAAGACAAACAAATTAATTTATCACATAAACTCATGAGATAAATCAATTTGTTAGTCTTTAAAATACCTAATTTACTTTCCACCATTCATGAAGTTTGAAACTGTTTATGGAACTTTTGTCTTAGAACTTAAATGTAACAGCCTTCAAAATACACTATTTACTTCATGGTCTTCATTACATTCATAATCAACTACAGGACCAATCTGTCATCTTTCTTATTACCACATCATACTCCTTTGTTTTCACCTCCACTATCTGCCTGTGAATTTAGAGATCAAAGTGTTACATTTCTGTTGTCTACAGTTCTTATCTCTATACCAGGTTTGTGACAACATTGGGCACAAAAGGTCAATTAAAGTCAATGGAGTTATGGTATGAGAGAATTTGGCTCCTAACAGTTAATAAAGAGATCACTGTGTTCTAACCAGTTTCTTATTGGTTTCCCAATTTAACATTAAAGCATGCACATCTTCCTGCAACAAACCATGTTGCCAACTTTGCCCACATACCTGCACAAAAGACACAACACAGGACCTAATCAAACCAGCAATTTCATCAAGGGGTCATTAATCTGCTAATCCACCAATGTGATTTATGCCATCATGTGCCAGAATTGCCCACCCCGACCCACCTTATTTACTCGACAAACAGAACAGTCTCCGTGCAAAATAATGAACACAAGTCTGACATCAGAAATTGCAACTTTCAAAAAGTGATAGGAAAACATGTAAATCTCCCTATTCACTGTTGATGATTTTTAATAACTATGCTCAAACAAAAGGGTAACAAATTGAAGCTTCAAAGAGAAACTGCAGAGCTTGTAGCCTGAGATTTTTGCCATCTCTTTAGTATCACAGCAAATCTTGATTAGATAAAGACACATATGAGTAGGAAAATAGTGTAAGACAATCTAGGAGAAACATTGTGTTAAAATAAAGTTAGAAATAGCATAATATGTAATAAGTAGTGGTAAAGAATCCATAAGTTATCATGTACAAATGTTTAAAACAAAGTTGGTATTCAAAATGCATTCAGCAAGTGAAATTTGATGGATCATAGGGTAACAGACCCATTAGATATATCTCTTTAAGGAAAAGTAGGTCAAGATGGAGGAAGATTTTAAACTTTTGAACTCCCTCATTCCCCCTCCAATCAAGTATTCTGAGGTCTCCTCCCACTGTCTAAGGACCCCTAAAACCCTTTGATCTGTATCACGCACTGTGCAGGTGATGGGTGAAATCATCCTCTTTATGATTGGGTGAGGATGAAGTCATACCTTTTGTGAGTGGTCAAGAGGAGATGAAAGAGATGATAGTGTATAAAAGATGCTGCACAATGGCAGAGCTTTGGAGATCTTTCCCACTCCTTATTGGGTTCCTCTGGCCTCTGGCTATGTTCCCGCTGCACTAAGGAGTCACACTCTCACTGATCCCCAGAGAGAGTAACAACGTCTCTGGTAGAATCGGACTTAGTCTCTGAGCGGTGACTCAGGACTTAGTCTCTGAGCTGGGTCTTCAGACTTAGTCTCAGAAGGGCGAATCCGAATATTCATACTTGCACGCACTCTGGACGGGCAGATAACTCAGTCCTGTGGTTAAGTCTGTGAGCAACGAACAGCACTAACGGCTCAAGGCTTTGAAGCTCAGAAGCTCCAGCACAGCAGGGGTCTCACAGCAGCTGCACCTGCAAGCCTTTGAGAACCTTCCAAGCTGCCGTCGTTCCAGTCGCCACGGAGACTGTAGCAGAGCTGAGGAGAGCAGCCAGAGGGAAAGGAAGAGCTTCTACTATCGTCTACCACCAGACTTATTTTCTCCTAACTTGTGGTAAGAAAAGGGTCCCAAGGAGGGAAAGATAGTGATAAGAGCTCTAAGACTAACAGACAGTTTTATTGATGACAGCGGGCCCAATCCTTACAAAGGAATTTTATGATAATAAGTAAACTGCCAGGGAGAGTGTAAGACAAGGAACACAGACTAGGTTTTTAGAGGAATAAGGATAAGATCTGAAATCTCGCCATTCTACAAGTGACTGATCCCACTTGTTGAATGTCTTTTGTAAATATTGTTTAGTGTTTTATTCGTATAGAATAGTTTTAATGTGTTATGTTACTGTTAAGCTATATGTGAAATAAGTAGGAATTCTTTGTCAATCCTCAGAATAGGCATTGTAATAAACCTTATGTTTGTTTCTGAGAAACCCTTGGCTCTAAGTCTTTTGTTGCTTCTGGCCCATGCTTGATCGGCGGGCTGTAGCCGTATTCCCCACTCGGGATATTTGTCTGGTTCGGGAGGGTATTTGTCCATTTGGGCGAGGAATGGTCCCACCCTTGTTGCCCTAGAGAGTTGGAAATTAAGGCTCAGACTGCTGGACGGTCTGGGAATTGATTTTCTGGGGCAGCAAGGTGAAATTTCTATGCAAATTTGACACCATTACATCATGGCTAAATAGGGACTATGGATTTTTTTTCTTATTACAACAGGTGATTTGACCTGACTTTCCTCTATATGTTGTTCCCCAGTGTTTGAACCTAAACAACTGCTTTGATCTGCTGTCACAGTGTGACCAGATCCCATGACTTACACTTCCATGCATTTGTTTTCCTTCCATTCTGGAAGACCCCCATCTTCAAAGGATCTGATGAAGTTGGATTTTCTGCCACAAAATCTCATGTGATAAATAAATTTGTTAGTTTTTAAATGTGCCACAGGACTCTTTGTTTGTTTTGCTGAACTAGACTAGCATGGCTACCCCTTTTGGAACCCATCTTTCATTTGTTTTCTCTGCACTATGCATTTTCCTGTCTAGTCAAAGTCGTATGGGCTATGCTTTCTTTTTTTTTTTTTTTTTAGTTTGTAATAATTTGTATCTTTACTCTTTATACATTCTATCGCTTACGCATATGGCTTTTTGTTTAACTTCTTTTACTTGTAAACCAATTCAGCACTGTGATTGAAATAGCAGTGGTTGTCAAAGTCTGGTTAAATTAGTGAGTCACAGAGTATTGTCTCTCTAAAGTAGCAACAAATGTAATTTTTCCTGTGCATATTTCAGGATGAGGCTAGACACAACCAAGACACATCTTCAGGGAGCCCAGGAATTGTGGTTCACTGTTTGTTTCCTGCAAGATGAGATTGGGCCTGGCAGGGTTATCTGGCAAAGCAGATAACCTGGAGTCAGGGAGTAGTCACACAGTTTAGCAGAATTAAAATTCTCACTTGCTGAAGCTGAAAGAGGAAACAGAATAATTAAAAGTTCAGGGAACCTCAGCAGATTGTTATGTAGGAAGATGTTTGGGGGGAAATTCAGGACTGTGAAGTGGGGCTGGAGGGTAACCCTGTAAAGAATATATGGACAGTAGAAAGTGATGTGATATGCCTGCTTCTGTGCTGTCCTGACAATGGCCACACGTGAATCACAGCAGCACAGCATTTAAGGCACCCTGAGTTTCAGGGAAGATGGTTCACAATCCCTGACAGGTCTCAGTTAAAGCACAAAGCATCATTGTGGGGCCATGACGTTGCAGAAGTTTACAGGGGAGCAAGGAGTACAGCATAATATGGGGATAGCTGATTGAAGGCTGATTTGGAAGGAGAAAGGTGGCCTGCATTGGCCTCATATATTGCTCACTGTGTAGTTTCTAAAGGATGTTTTAATGCTATGATTTATTGGGTGATGTTGTGATTCACTCAAGGGGAAAATGACATGTAGTCTTATCCTGATCTATATCTCATAAAGTGTATGAGTGCATATTTGGGTGCAACAGAGATTTATGTTCAGGATCTATGGTAGTGTTTTGTGACTTAGCTGAGCATCTGAATGATTGCTGCAGCACAAATATGAAAACTATCAAGTACTAGGCAAATACTAAAGAAGAACCTAGACAGGGCTGGCATTACACGGTAAGCAGCCCCTGAGTTGCAGCGGGGCGCCGGCATTTGAGGGGCATCAAAAGGGGACAGTGCCGTTGCACTCCCCGGTGACGTCACTCATATGTGCCAGCGTTGCTCTGCTGAGGGGGGGTGCCACAATCCCCAGCACCATTCCTACTAGAGGATTCCTGGTTGTCTAGAAAAAATGTATTTGGTATAGCACAGAAAAATTACAAGCTCAGACACCTCACTGTTTCTTGGAGATGGATACACCTCTTGGACAGAAGTCAGAAGATCTTTCTCTCAAACATAAAACTTCCACTATTTTGGGGCAGAAACCCTCTCTCTGATTTCTGTCACCAGCCCAGCCACAAACGTCACCCTTCAATTATTCTGAAACATGACCAGAAACATCAGTGCATTGTAACATTTTTGTCCTTTGTTCCAGGCACTGTCTGTTAGTTAGATTATAGGAAAAGAGGAAGTAATGGCAATAGAAAGTTCTTATACTAAAGAACAAAAACTTAGGTAGAAATATTCCCTGCTTCCACAGAGCAGAAGATGGTGGTATAGTAATGGGGGAGGAGATAAGTTGGAGGGGAGATTCAGGAAATGGGTTATGGGCATGGCTGGGGAAGTGTGACAAAATCAGTAAAGTTGGGTTCTAGGTGGGTGGGGGACATTCCAAAGGGGAGGCTGGCTGGCTAGGTATGCAAAATATGAGACACAATATGTACAACTACCTAAATGACTACAAAATAAAATTTTGTGGTGTGGGTGGGAGAAATAGAAACCTCAATACCAGCAACTGTAATCCAGAGTTAAAGTTACCTGGTGGAATGTCATCCTGCTGCAGAAAACAAGTAAAACTAAATTTCTGAAAATCAGAAAGTGCACAATTTAAGTTGTGCAAGCAACCTTAACTCTTCCCTCTTCAGCAGTGCTTCAATGTGCCACCTTAAAACTCATAATTTTGCTCTGCCAACCCCACAGTTGCTGAAATTTACAAGTTTTTCATCTCTTTTTACAATCCATTCATTTTCACCCACACGTTTCTAGGTAACACTATTAAAGAACAAAAAATATAGCCCAGACCATTCTCCCTCTATTCTTCTGGAGCTGACAGTAGCTAGTGGGAATTATTTGAATTAACCTCAGATGAAGTCAATGTGTTTATTGTATACTTACACTAAATACTGAAGACAGGCGACAGTTGGAAATGCTTCATAATGGGGTGTTCATGATTTGAGAATGCGTGTACATTACCTGGAGGTGCATGGCATCTGTGATGGAGTGACCAGCAGGTGAAGCGGACAGCAGACAGAACCAAGCTGGGTGGCATGAGTGACCAGAGGGCGGAGCCAGCGGATGGTGAGAATGGCTAGTGGTGAGCTGGGTGGTGCGAATGACTGGAGGGTGGAGCAGGCAGACAGTGAGAGCAGTCAGCGATGAGCTAGGTAGTGCAAGTGATTGGAAGGTGGACCTGGCAGATAGTGGGTGGAGCCAGCGGATGGTGAGAGTGGCCAGCAGTGAGTTGGGTGGCGCAAGTGACCAGAGGACGGATCTGGCAGCTAGTGGGCAGAGTCAAGGAACAGTTCTAGAGGATGGAGTGAGTGAGTGGTAGATGGCATCGGTGGACAGCTGGCATGAAAGACACTCCCTAAGTACCCTAAGGTTGGTTGGAAGCCTAGTTAGCTGTGATTCTCCAGATCAGTGGCAGTTTTTCCATTAAGTTTATATATTCTGTTATGGAGTGTGGGTGGTTGAGAACTTCGCTCTATACTGGTTTTTCTAGATTAGTGCTGATCTCTGTTATTTGGCCTTTTGCATTTTGTTTTACTACTATTAAAATTTCTATTCACTACACTCAGATTCATGCTTGTGAGTGGGGAAGTCTTACTCATTTGGGGTGCCCAAGAAACAGTGCAGGTTTCCCAGAAATCTGGGTGGGAGGCTCAAGCCAGTTGGTGGTGCTACGTTATTGAGAAACCCCTAGATATAGAACCTGACCCTTATCCTACCAGCCCCCCCCCCCCCGGCAGAAGCGTTACACATGATATTCCTTCTGGGGATTTGGCTAAGTGAGTGAGCATATACCATGATTTGTAACCGTCTTTATATTATAGTGCCAAGGACAAAGATAAGGATGCCCAACATTTCTGGTTCACATCAAAGTTTGTTTGTCTTATTGACTAGAAGTTAGAATAATGTAAGTTAGAATTGCTTGTGGTACAGATGATAGAAATCACTACAGAAAATGACAACCCTGCTGATGAAGAAAGAATAGTTGTAATCATAGCTGGTGGTTTAAAAAAAATAATATTACATGAAGTTCGGCTTCAAAGTTGGACATGTAAAAGATTCTTAATTCACAGATCTACACTCTTGTTTAACAGTTAAACTAGTGCTACTAACATAATCTTTTTTTTTCCCTCTTAACACATTTTAAAGACTTGTTTTTTCCTTTATAATTGTTTTGGGTGAAATCCAGGCCCTGCTGACATCAGTAGGAATTTCACCATTGAGTACAGTTGGGTCAGGATTCAATACTTTGCTTGTCGTTTAAAGGAACAGTCACCAGGAGAAATGAGAGAAATAGGAAAGATTTATTGTAAGGAATAAGATTAAGTAAAGAAAAGTATGAGATTAACTGCACTTTATCTAGTCCCCTCGATTATTGTGGTGCTAACTTTGCCTATTTTGTAGGCTTTTGCAATTCTTAAATCTGATTTTCAGCAAAAGGACTCAGAAACCTTTAAATCTGTACAGATTGTACATAAAGCTTTCTGTTTTCCACCCATAAAATCTTAATAATTCATTGGAAGTAATATTATTACTTTTCCAATACCTTAACATATTATGTAAAATCTCAAGGTTTGGGTGTAATTTTTTAAAGTCATGAAGAAACATTTATATGCATGTTCTTATTTAGATAGAAGCAGCATCAGCTAGAGAACAGCATAACTCATTATCGCTCCAAAAAAGAGGAGGTTCAAGAACTTTTAAGTTTGTGCATTTTTGCATTGCAACTGATTTATTTTTCTTTAATTAAAATGACTGTCTGTGTTTCTATAAATCAATAAAAATATATTGATCTTGGGTCTGTAAACTGTGTTTACAATAAAACAATGTTCCAGGGGTTACTCTCATTAAACTGGGAGAATTGGTGGTAAGAGACACACAACTTCTTCCCAAAATTCAAAAAGGCAGACACACAGCTATAAAAGATCAAGGGAGTGGCATAACTTTCTACATCCAGCCTGGGCTGGCTCAAGTGATAAGCCAATAAGGCTTTGGATCAGGGCGCCCCATCTTAGGGGGTGCTGCACTGCGGGTGGGGCAAGCCGGCCCATGGGGCAGACTCCACTCTTTCACCCCACCTCTGGGTTGGCCCTCCCCGCCCATAGGCCAGAATAGCCAGCCCTAGGGGTAGGGAAGGCCAGCCCTGAGGCAGGGCAAAAGAGTGGGGTCCACCCCATGGGCTGGCCCACTCCAGGCCTGGGCTGGCTGTTCCCTGCCCTTGGAAAAAGTTGGCTCAGGGTGCCAGAGCCCCTTGAGCTGACCCTGCATCTAGCTAATGATCTTGGAAATTTCTGGGAATGCCCAGAAATTTCTTTACAACCTATGCCCAAGTCCAGTATTTTCCTCTGATTTCAATGAATAAGGCCCTTAAAAAAACAACAACAAAAAAAACCCTGCAACCTAAAGGGCAACCTACACCTAATTCTGATGACATCTCGACAGAGTTAGTTTTAGAGCCAATAGAATATCAGAAGGAATTACTTCATCTTTTGAGTGACTAGTTCTTGTCATAAGCAGTTGACTTATGTTGCTTTTCTGGAACTTTTACTAATCTCTGAGTATAAGAGTCAATGTAGTCTCAGATGTCTCTTGCTTACTGTAAAATCACCCACATGCTGGTGGCCTGTTGATCTCTTTGTTGTTTTATTTTAGAATACCAAAAAGTGTGTTAGGTCATCGAGTTTAAGGCTAGAAATGACCACAAAGTCATCTAGTCTGTCTTTCTGTATAGCACAGGCCATGAACTTGTCCCAGTACCCACAGTTTAAACCCAACAATTGGATGGGTTGCCTGAAATCTTAGAAATCCATGATCTTCCAAACTTTCCTTTTGACTCTGTATGGGAAAATAATGATAAATTTGGAGTAGGATGTGGACTTTTTATAAACTTTAATATTCAATTGTAAAAATGTTTTTGTATATTTAACAGCAAATAATATTTTTACAGTTCTTCTGTTCTTCTTCTGCTGTCTCTGCTTTTGATATTTCTATTCATTCTAATCTAAATCATATCCTTTTTTGAAATGAGGCTGAAGTAAAAAGGGTTAATGTCTATTGCAAATGTCTAGAAAAATATTTGAACTTGATCATTTTATTTAAATTAGATATTTTCTGACTCTAATACTTGATTAGATTTAAATTAGGTCTTAACTGATTTCATTTAAATTAGATCTTAAACATTTGATATGTCTCCAATTAACGTAAATCATTGTGATTGTAAGTGCATGAATTTTTAGAAGTTTCCATACTGCTGTAACAGTCACAGACACATGAATGTTTTAAAACTAAAATATGTTGTCCAATTAGGGATGAAGGATGGACCAGAGGTTAAGGTTCTAGCACTACTGCTTGCACCACCCCACATCCCTGTAATGTAATCTGTGTAACTTTGCTGTTGAGCTTTACAATGTAATTGTATAATATAATGCAAAATATTTCATGCAAAATTTTTTTTGAATGCTCATGACATTCTGCATTGTTATGATATCATGTTCCTATAGCATCATAATATCTGTGCAGATAAAAATTATGGCCCAAAGGTATTTCACATGGCTTAAGTAGGAGCAAGTAGTCAGGGCTGCATACACATATCCAGAGAAAATATGCATGCCGATACTAGCTAAATGTCTGTAGCACCTCAGTTGAAGATGGGAGATCACCTGCTCTTTCTGAACAAAGGGAATGACCTGGCCACAAAGAGGAATAGGGAATGGGGTTTCAAGAAAGGAGAAATGTCTCACTTTAAACTTGTCAGGGACTTTTTGCCAGAGGAACTCCAGCTATAAACAACTCACTCTCAAAGCAACTAACTAAGGACTGAGCCCTGCACACAGAAGGGTAGAAACTGGCTAAAACCATCATAACCAAATTTGGGTGGTAAGAAGAACATGAGTGTAGTGCTTTTAACTCACAATCTCTTTTATTTGTTTGTAGTAAATGCCTTGAGTGATTATAAAGTTCCAAAGTGGCAGCGATGTTAGGATAGTTCAGCAAAACAAACAAGGAGTCCTAGGAGACATTTAGGGTATGCCTACACTTGCAAGTTAGTTAGAATAAAGGAGGCTTAATTCGAACTAACTTAGTAACTGTCTACAGTATGGTTCCATTAGTTCAAATTAAGGAATTCTTTAATTCAAACTAATGAAAGCTTAGTTTGAACTAGTAAGCCCACAGTTTGATCGTTAGTTCAAACTAAGGATGATGTAGACAAGGATTAACACTTAGTTCAAACTTAAGAAGTTTGAAGTAAGGGCAGTTAGTTTGAATTAACGTGGAGTAATTCAAACTAACATTAGTTTGAATTAGTCCACGTTGTTAATTCAAACTAAAAGTTCGAGTTTAATTTGAATTAACCTTGAACTTATTAATTCGAATTAACAAATTCAAACTAACTTTTCCTAGTGTAGACGTAACCTTAGGCTATGTCCACACACAATCAGTAAAATCAGTTCAAGTTGAATCGATTTAAAAATTGTTAAATTGATTTAAACTAAATCGATTTAAGGTGTCTGCACCAAAAACTTGAAATCGAACTAGCCTGTCCAGGAACCGAAATTGCTAGCTTGATTCAGGAGAGGGGTACCATGGGAGGTGTGGCAACATGGCCCCCTCGCAGGGGTGCACCCCCACCAATCCCATAAAAGCAGTAACTGACCTCACTTCCCTGTCCATTCTGGCTGGCAGGAGACTATGAGACACACAGGTATTAATGTTCCCAGGCTTCCCTACCATCGCTGAGAGGTAACTAGACCCTCTGCTAGCCTGCAGGGTATCCTCCTGCAATGGGACACTCTGTTCCTGGGCCCCGATGATCCCCAGGCTGAGCCCCAGACCATTGTATTGCTGGGCCTCAAAGCAGCCTTAGTTCCCCTCCCCCTTCTGTGCCCCATCACATCTAGGCAGAGGAGACCAGTACAGACTGGTGAGAGCAGGTTGTGTTGGGAACCTGGGGCGACAAGCAGTGGCAGAGGAACTTCCAGATGAGCAGGAGGACTTTCACCCTCCTGGTTGCCAAGCTCGCCCTGATCCTGTGATGAAGGGACACTGTGATGAGAGCACCCATCCCTATGGACAAGAGAGTGCCCATCGCTCTCTGGAAGATGGCCACTCCTGAGTCATACAGGTCTGTGGTACACCTCTTTGGTGTCAGGAGGTCCACTGTCAGTGAAGTGCTATACAGGTCGCCAGCACCATCAGCACAGTCCTGCTGCCATGCCTTGTCACCCAAGGAGAGCTGCAGGACACCATCACAGGCTGCACCACCCTAGGGCTTCCCAATTGTGCTGGGATACTGGATGCCACCCACATCCCCATGCAAGCTCCAGGGCACCATGCAGCCAAGTATCAGAACCGGAAGGGATACCACTCAGTCATCCTGCAGGCCCTTGTGGACCACTGGGGCATCATTCAAAACTGCTATGTAGGATGGCCAGGGAGGGCATATAATGCCAGGTCCTCCATAACTCTGCCCTGTACCAGGGCATGGAGGCAGGCATCTTCTCCCCCTCCCCATAACATCACCTTCGGCAAAGTCGAGGTGCCTGTCCTCCTCGTCGTTGATGCGGCCTACCCCCTCCACCCATGCGCCCATACACAGGACCCCTCGACACTGGCTGCCAGCTTTTCAACTGCCACATGAGCCACTGCTGCCAAGTGGTGGAGTGGGCGTTTGGCTGGCTGAAAGCCCACTGGAGGAGCCTCCTTACGTGCCTCCACCTCATGGAGGAGACCACTGCAGAGGTTATCAATGCCTGCGTGGCCTTGTATAGTCTGTGAGAGCTCCAGGGGGAGATAGTAGCTGCCAAATGGGAGGCAGAGGCACAGCTCATCAGTGGCTGGTACCAGCAACCTGAACCTGTGGCCCCAAGGGAGCAAGTGCTGCAGAGGGTGACTGTGGTTCACATGGCACTGATGAACCTTTTCATCGGCAAGGAAGTGTGAGGTCCAGGCCCACCCCACCACATCCCCCACCCCCCTGTTCTGCCAAAGCCAGCCCCTGCCCACTGGCCCACGCCCTGAACCCCACTCAATAAAAGCCCTTACTTGAACTGATTCCAGTGTAATAATTTTAATTTAAAATAAGGAGGGGGATCAGAGCAAAGAAGGGATTAGGAGGAAGTAAGGGGATTTGTAACTTTGGAAGGAGAAGTGCGGGGTGGACTGTGAAATGGGAGACAGGATGTGGTGGGTTCTGGGGACTTTGAAATGTGGGGGTGCTATGTGGGGGTGCCATGGCCCGCCACACTTCAGCCTTCCCCAAGGCTGCCCCTGTAGAAGTCAGGGTCACCTGGGCAGCCTGGAGGGTACCCACTGTCAGTCTCTTTGGAATTACTGGAGTCTAGGGCCCCTCCAGGCAGCTGGTCCCTCATCCCTTTGCACAAAAGTTCCTCTTTAGGGATTCTCCAGGTCCTAACTACAAAGTTTATAAGCCCAGGTGGAATGGGCCGGCACAAAGTTTATAAGCCCAGGTGGGGGCTAGAAGCTGGTCCCCAATGGGGCAAGGACACCACAGATGACTTGGATTAGTTCAGGCACAATGGTCAATAGCTCTGGATGATCAGGTAAGGAAAGAGGGTGAGGCGGGGGATGCAGGCCCACCCGCTCCACTGCATCCCAGCCCAGGGCCCTACCGGTGACTATAAGTCAAGTCACTGGGCCAGTGGGACTCCAGCCACAACACGCTAGTGCAGGCAGATGCACTGCAATCTGCCCTCCCTGGGCTACTTCCTCCCACCCTGGGGTTTGAGTACCTGATTCCACATGGGGGTAGCACCTCTCAGTATCCCCTGTGTAGACAGCCTGTGGGATTCCGCTGAACCCTTCTATGTCCACGGGCATCAGGTCAGGGTATTCCTCTGACTCACTGGCGAGGGGCAACTTGTCCAGGTTCTGGGGTCTGTATGCCACCAGTGGCTCTTCCTTTGCTGATGGAAGCTCCTCTAGGTCACAGGGGCTGTAGGTCGCAGCATCCTCTGCTTCCCCCAGCTACAAGTCAGCCTCTATGCAGGGTAGCTGCTCCCAGGTGCAGCGGGCTTTGGAGCGCCCTCCCCAGTCTGCAGCCTTGGGGTTCCCATCCCAGTCGCTAGGTCTGGGGAGGCTAGGCAGACCATAGACCTGGCCACCCATGGATGCTGGGATCAGCTGTCAGGGCTGGACCCAGCCTCCTCTGGCTTACTCCCTCCAGGAGGCACATCCTTCCCCTTTGGCAGCACAGCCCCAACTGAGCTCCTAGCCTGGACTTTTCTACTTCTCCTTCCTACCCAGGCTCCACCCCTCTGCTTCCAGGGCCTGGGTCCTGCAGTTCCCCAGTCTGATCAGGGAGAACGTTCGGGACCTTCCTCAGGCCCAAGCCCTGAGGGCAGCCACAGCTCCTTGCTTCAGCCCTGGGTCAGGGGGCACCAGTGGCAAGGGACACCTGGATCTGAAAGGTCCTCCCTCAGCTGCTAGAGGCACCAGGTGCCCCACAATGCACCACCAGCTTGCGGTGACATCCTAGGCAGCAATACTGAGGGCCTGCAGTGCATTGCCCTGTCACTCCATCACCACAGTCTGGTGCTCCATCGCAGCAGCCTGCCGCTCCATTGCTGCAACGACATGGTCATCAACACTGGTCACACACTGGAGTTGGCGGATGGTGGCCTCCTGGCACCTCCCTTGCTGTTCCCTCCAGGTCTGGGCTGACTCCTCGGTTCAGTGGCCCAGCTCAAGGAGGCTGCAGAGGATCTCATCCTGGGTCTGATGGGCCCTCCTCCTCTGCCTCGCAGTGGTTGGTGGGCTCCCTGGAGCAGGAAGGTGCGTGGCTGTGTGAGCTGCTGGGGAGAAATGGGAAAAGGTTACCTCCCTTTGCCTGCTGGCATCACCTGTGTGCAGCCTGTCAGCAGCAAACACCTCTGCCCTGACTGCCAGCAGGATTTCCGATCCGTGTCCTGTGGGACACTGCACCAAGGGTGCACATGGCCTCATCCTGCCCACAGTGGTGAGCAGTACTCAGCAGGATGTTGCCCCCAGGAAGTCTTCTGAGACTATGTGCCAGCAGTCTGGCCTCCATGTGCTCTGCCCTAGATGCTGCTACATCTGCCTAGTGCCAACCCCCTGATGAGCAACCCCGGCCCTGCTTGGTCCTGGGACCCTGGCACCACGTGTCCCTCTGCTACCTCTGTCCTGTGCCAGGGCCATGCTCCCCTCAGTACCCATGCCATTGGCAGGCTCAGCCCTGCCTACACAGAGTGGGGAGGATCACTCACCAACAAGTGCTCCAGATGTTCTCCTGGATGTCCCCTCCTCTGGCTTGGACATGGGTGGTGCCTCCTCCATCTCCCCCTCCTGCTGTTTCTCCTCAGGGGTGGTGGCCCCCTCCTCCCAGGCAGGGAACAGCTCAGGACTGGCCAGTGGGGCTTCAGGTACTGTGATGCCACCCTGGCCGAGGGACCTCCCTCAGGGGATGTGGCCCTGGGGGTGGGCTCACCAGAGTCCATGGTCCTTGCTGGGAGACTGCTGGGCCCCTGCCTCAGGAAGGCATCAAGATCCTCATAAAAGGGTCAGCGGGTGGTGCTAGCTGCTCCCTGGAGCTGCTGGGCCTCCCCAGCCCAGGCATAGTCCTGCCACAGGACTTTCACTTTTGAATGCACCTGCTCTGTGTGCTTAGACACTATGGTTTCTGTGCCTGATATGGCACCTGGCATGGATGTCCTCTCTCCATATCTGGCAGAGGTAAAGGACATCCTCCCTTGACCACAGAGGGGCCTGGTGTCACCCCTGTGCTGTGGCAGCCTGTGCCTCTGCCATGCTCCAAGCAGCCTCCAGGCACGTTGCACCATGGAGGATGAACACTTCCTCCTTCCTGGTGCTGTGCACCCTGGGAGGAGGAAGGGCAATCTGCACCAGAAATGAAACAACCTGAATGGCGTTGTGTCAAAATGACCATTTCAATTCAATGGCCATTTCGAATCCCCACTAGGTTTTATTTTATTTATTTGTTTATTTGTTTGTTTGGTTTTTTTGTTGTGCTCTAACTTTCATTGTTTAGATATGGTGGAGCTCGTCATTTCAAAACAATGAAACATCATGTGGACCTACTTTTTTTAAAGCAAAACAAGCAGCGTTAGTTCAGTTTAAAAGCTACATGTGGACATACCCTTAGAGACTAAAAAAATTATTTATTGTTTGGGCTTTCATGGGAGAAAATCCCAGTGTCAGACACTTTGAAGATGTTAAAACTTACAGAATGTGAGGAAAATAAATGCAGGGATGTGCAAGTCATAGGATCAGGTCATAGTGTAATGGCAAATCAAAGCAGTTGTTTAGGTTCAAACATTTGGGAATGATGTATAGAGGAAGGTGAGATGAAACCAATTGTTTAATGAGAAAAAAATACTGAGTCCTTATTTAGTCCTGAAGAGACTGAATCAAATTTGCAAATTAAATTCTAACTCTGCAGCTTCTCTCTGAAGCCTAGATTTGTTATTCAATTGTCTGAGCACAGCTAATAGCCAATCATCTTTGGAGTTCTCAGGAAGACCAAAGTGCTCACCTATTGGTTTATAAATGTTGTGATTTCTTATGTAAGGCAGGTTTAGAAGCTGTGCCTAGCAGCTTCGGGGAGGGGCAACTAATCTGCATGGGTTTTGTATTTGCATGACCACAAAGAGCATATTAGTATAGTTGCATTATGGGTGCAATGCAATATGGGTAATGGTATTTGGGTTGATCTGATCACAAATCTGTCCATATCTGTAAGTCTACTGAAAAGAAAATACTGTCTTTTGTAATACACTACTCTCTTGCTTGTTCAAACTCTGTCTAGGTGGGTTAAAAGATAAAAGCTACCCTTAGCAGAAAGAATATTAAAAGAGGGGTCACCTCCTCCTTCTAGCCTAGTGAAGTTAAGACAGGGGTGGGGTTAACCATTTATTTAGACTAGAGCTATGTCTTAGGCTTTGCCTCACTCAATTGTCCCACTATCAAAGGATAGATCTGACCATGCTTCCTGTGAAGCCCTTCTTTTGTTGTTTTAATGGGAGAAGCTGTTTGCAGAGCTGAAATCACTGAGAGAGGAAAACCTCTCTCTGAGCTGAAATCATGGAAGAGGAGTAGTGATGGAGTAAGTGACCAGTTGGTGGAGCCAGCGGAAGGTGAGAGTGGAGCATGAGTGACCAGTGGGCAGAGCTGGTGGACAGCAGTTGGTGAGAGTGGCAAGTGGAGGGCTAGACATGAGTGACTAGTGGGTGAGCCAATGGATGGCACAGGTGGCCAGCAGAGGGCCAGAGAGCATGAGTGTCCAGTGGGTGGCACTAGTAGACAGCTAGTATGAAAGATATTCCCTACATAACCTGGGTTTGTTGGGATCTTGTTTAGCACTGATCCTCCAGATCAGTACTGGTTTTGCTATTGAGTTCACATGTGCTGTTACGCTGTATGGGACCATGCTGGGAACCTGCTTTGCACTGATTCTTCAGATCAGTGCTGATTTTTGTTATTGGGCTTTTTACATTCTGTTTTTATTGCTATTAAAAGTTCTGTATACTACACTCAGATTCATGCTTGCGAGCAGGGAAGCATTACCCCTTTGGGGCGCCCAGGAGATAGTGCATGATTTCCCAGAAATCTGGGTGGGGGCTTGAGCCAGTTGGTGCTGTAATATTATTTGGAAACCCCTAGATATAGAACCCGGCCCTTCTTCTGCCTGTTCGCCCTGGCAGAAGAGTGACACTTATGTCAGTTTTGTGCCCATTTATTCTTTTGTGCAGAGACTGTCCTGTTTGTCCAGTATACAAGGCAGAGGTGTATTTCCAGCACATAATAGCAAAATCACATTGGTGGATGAGCAGCTGAATGAGCCCTTGATTGAGTAGCTGGATTGATTAGGTCATGTGATTATGTATTTTGTGCAGATACGGGCAAAGTTGGCAGCATGGTTTGTTGCAGGGATATGTGCCCATTTTAATGGTTCTGTTCTTAGGTCTGTAGTTCCTGGTGAGTATCTTCGTAAAGTTGGGGGGCTGTCTGTAAGTGAGGAGAGATCTGTCCCCCAAGGATTGAGTGATTGAGGGATCATCTTGTAGAATAGGCTGTAGGTCCTTGATGGTGGACTGTAGGGTTCTGATTTAGGGGCTGTAGGTGATGACTAGAGGCATTATGATGTTTTCCTCCTTGGGCTTTTCTTGCAGTAGTTGACTTTCGCGTAATCACAATATTCAAAACCAGCAGCTGAGCACTTGAGTCTTCCTGAACACTCCATTGATTATTTGCTAATAGCTGTGCTCAGATAATTGAATAACACATCAAGGCTTCAAAGAGATACTACAGAATCAGAATTCATTTGCAAATTTTGTTTGGTCTCTTCAGGACTAAATAAGGACTTAGGATTTTTCTCTCATTACACTAGATGATTTGACTTCATCTTCCTCTATATGCTGTTCCCCAGTGTTTGAATCTTTACAACTACTTTGATTTGTTGTTACAGTGTGACTTTCATTTTTTTTCTTCTCATTTTGTAAGTTCCCCCGTCTTCAAAGCATCTGATGAAGTGGGATTTTCTATCATGAAAGATCATGCAATATATAAATTTGTCAGTCTTTATGTGCCACAGGACTCCTAATTTATTTTAAGTAATTGATTATCCCTCTATTTTCTATATACTCACTTAAAATCATGTTTTAATCAATAAACTATGTTTTTGTTTTGTTTTGTTTTTGTTGTTGTTTTGTTTTGTATTTTACTCTAAAGCAATCTGGATTTTGGAGGCAGAATAAGTTTGTAGATGCAACTTAGAGCAAAAGCTAGTTGAATATCAGTTTCTTTATTAAACTGATGGAGTTTATGAGCCTGCAGTGATCAGTGAAGGGTCCCAATCCCTATAGGATGGCAGTTCCCAGAGTTATCATGGGCTAGGGATACTCACTGGAGGACCATCTTTTGAATGAGTAGGCAGCAAACTTCGACTTCTTGGAACAAACCATATGCCAAAGGCTAATGTGAATTTATCCAGTAGTGGGGGTCTACCTAGCAAAGCAAGCTAAGTTAGGGCTCAAGAGTGGGCAGTAGGGGTGGAACAGCTTCACACTAAATCAGATTATGAAAGGGAATATCACAACTAGTCTGGAATTTGAGATGAGTGTTCAGTTACTTGCTGAGCATCAGACCTATGGAATGACCTTGGGTCATTTGCTGAACCTCTGTTCCTTAGCATCCCACTTGTAAGACAGGATAAAAGCACTTCTTTACCTCACAGGAGTATTACAACAGAAAAGTACTGAAGATTTTTAAATGTTCAACTATTATAGCAACGAGGGTCATATAAGCACTGTAAATATATTAAACTTGAGTTTTATTTTGATCAGCACCTCAATATTAAAGCAAAATGGAAAGTGGCTTACAAGCTAGGATTACATTTAATGTTCTGGCTTTAATTTGTAGTCTCAATCAGTTCCTATCCTGCTATTATCACAAATAATATCTGTTACTCTTTATGCCTAATGGTGGTCATTGGTAGTAAGTTCAGCAGTGACAACTGTAATTAAATTTTATTTTCCAATACCTTTCAGTGTTATTCATGGTGAAATGAGCTTTTCACTTTTTGGACTAGAGAAAAAAGAAAACAGTTGGAGATCAACTTTCTTTTAAAACATCATCCATTGAGAAAGATAACCCTAAAGTTGTTAAATTGTGAATTCTTGTTTTGTCTGTGTCGTAGCTTAAGATCCTCACCTTAGTAAGAGATGTAATAGGAAAAAAATCCATAATGCTCTTTTGTATTGCACAATAGTGCTGTTTGCTTTTGCATAACGTTTAAAGTTGAGATACTGATAATTCATGCTGATTAGATGTCTTATGATACTTCTTGTAAGAGTAGTGTTACTTTTTTTGTCCTAGTCAGATTCCAGCTTGAGTAATCACAATATGGGACTGCGTTCTCAAATTCTGACTATAGTTTAAATTGGATATGAGATTCTTCAGTCTTTGTCCAAAATTATGGTGTACTCAGAAACAGAGTCCACATTTCAAGGGTTGGTGAAGTGATTTTTCAACATATGTGTGTGGTGTTTTGGACTATCTAGGGTCATTGGGGTTGTCATAGTGATAAATGGGAGAGTGTTTAGGTGCTAGGAAAACCTGTCTGTCTTCTCCCTCTCTCAGTTCTCTTCAATAAAGACTTCTGATACAGCTGTGAATATGTTGTCCTCCTTATTGGATTATAATTCCCCTTAAAACTCTACATCTGGCGACAGAGGATGGGATATGTGATGGAGTAGCTATCCTTAACAATCCTGGCAACTTTGGAAAACCAGAATACAATGTAAGAAGCAAAACTTTATTTTACAACTTGCATGGGGTTTGGGTGGTAGCTGTGAAAGCTGATTTGTTTGCCTAAGGGCTAGCTGGCTATTCTGAAAGCTGATCTGCCTGTTGTTAAGTACAAGAAAGAGATAAGGCTGGCTGACTATTCTGAAAGCTGATCTGCCTGCTGTTAAGGGAAGAGACAAACAATAACCACAAGAGGGCATCATGGCTTTATTTACTACCCCCTTTGAAGCATATGATTGTTCGGCAGATTCGTGGCAGACATATACAGCCCGATTTCAAAATTTTGTAATAGCAAACGACATAACTGATGAGAAGAAGGTACCAGTTTTTCTAACAGTCATTGGAGTTAAGACTTATAATTTGCTATGTGATTTGCTTTATCCGGAGAAGCCAGAGAAGAAGCCTTACGGGGACCTAGTGGAAGTTCTGGGAGCACATTTTTCCCCAAAGCCACTAGTAATCGCAGAGAGGTATAGGTTCTACCAAAGGAACCAAGAGGAAGGTGAATCAGTTGTACAATTTGTGGCAGCTCTGCGGAAGCTGGCAGCACATTGTGACTTCAAGAACATGTTAGAGGAAATGCTGCGTGACAGGCTGGTGTGTGGCCTGCACAGTGAATCAACACGAAAACGCCTATTGACTGAAGGTCAACTCACCTTGCAGAAGGCTGTGGAAATTGCAGTCTCCATGGAACGCGTCACCCAAGACATGCAACAGATCGGGGTCAGTGTCCGTAAAGTATCCCTACAATCTGCCCCCAGGGCACGGGGGAGACAAGAATGTTACCGGTGTGGGAAGCAGGACCACCTCGCATCAGAGTGCTGGTTTAAAGAACTACTGTGTCGACAATGTGGTAAGAGAGGGCACATTGAACGTGCCTGCAAACAAAGGAAGGGTGAGCCGAACAGAAGTGGCAGACCTGACAAAAATGGGCCGTTGGGTTGGCGGACTAAGAGGGAAATTCTGCATGCAGTAGAGCAGAATACTGGTGATCATAGTGATACCAAATTGGAAGATGAAGATTCCATCCATGTTTTGTCTATAACAGCTGGCCCACGTAAATTCTGGGTAACACCTGTGTTAGAAGGCAAACCTACACGCATGGAACTGGACACTGGCGCAGCAGTTTCATTAGTTTCTAACCTTGTGTATGAGAAGGACTTTAGACATCTGCCACTTAAGCCGACAGTAGTCGTTTTGAACACATATACCTGTTGGGTACTATTCATGTGAAAGTAGAACTCAATGGACAGACCACAAAGCTACCACTGTTTGTTGTAAAGGGGAATTACCCAGCCCTAATGGGAAGATCTTGGATCAGGAAAATCCAACTCGATTGGTCACAAGTGCATCAATTGACTAAAGAAAAATGAATCTAGCAGCAATACTAACGAAACATGCTGCTGTTTTTGGTGAAGACTTAGGCAGTATGAAGGGAATCACTGTGAACTTAAATATAAAGCCTGATTGCAGACCAAAATGTTTGTAGGCCAGGATGGTGCCATTTGCCATCAGACCCAAGGTGGAAGAAAACTTGGAGCGGTTAGTCAAAGATGGAGTCTTGGTACCAGTTACTCACAGTCAGTGGGCGACACCCATTGTCCCAATAGTGAAGAAGGATGGCTCCATTCGGATTTGTGGAGATTTCAAGGTAACTGTCAACCCAGTGTTATGTGCCGAGCAATATCCTCTTCCCCACTTTGAGGACATCTTTGCAGGTCTGGCGGGAGGACAAAAATTTAGCAAGATTGATTCGAGTCAAGCGTACTTACAGATGAATGTTGAAGAAGAATCTCAAGAATTGTTGACAATTGTAACACATAAGGGGTTGTACAGATACTGTCGTTTACCTTGCGGCATTACTTCAGCCCCAGCTTTGTTCCAAAGGGCAATGGATCAGATTTTGAGTCGTTTATCAGGAGTACAGTGCTATCTGGATGACATCCTGGTCACGGGCAAAAATGAGGAGGAACACCTCACGAAGTTGGAAGCTACTCTGCAAAGACTGGAAGAGTATGGTCTGCGTGTTCACCAAGACAAATGTAAGTTTTTCCAGCCCTCAGTTGAATATTTAGGACATATAATTGATGCTGATGGTCTCCATAAGTCTCCAGCCAAGGTTAAGGCTATTGTGGATGCTCCGCTACCTCAGAACGTAAGCCAACTTCGCTCTTTTTTAGGCTTATTAAACTATTATGGCAAGTTTATTCCACAGTTAGCGACACTCCTGAAACCCCTACATGAGCTTCTGGAGCCGAAAAAGTCCTGGAACTGGACCAAAGCCTGTGATATTGCGTTTAATGAAGCTAAAAGCTCACTGGTAAACTCTAAGGTTCTGACACATTTTGACCCATCCTTGCCCCTTCAGTTGGCTTGTGATGCCTCCCCTTATGGAGTTGGGGCTGTATTGTCACATATCATGCCTTCTGGTGAAGAGAGGCCTATTGCTTTTGCTTCATGCTCCTTGACCAAGGCCGAAACTAACCATGCCCAAATCGAACGCGAAGCACTGGGCATTGTTTTTGGCATTTGGAAATTTCACCAGTACCTGCGGGGAAAGAAGTTCACACTTCTCACTGACCATCGACCCCGACATCAATTTTGGGGCCACACACAGGCATCCCACATTTGGCTGCTAGTCGGATGCAACGATGGGCATTGATACTTTCTGGATACACATATGAAATCAAGTACAGGCAATCCTGTTTGCATAGCAATGCTGATGGCCTTTCAAGGCTACCCTTACCGGCACATCCTCAGGATCAGGGCCAGGAAGGAATATTTTACTTTGAACAGGTGGAAAACACACCCGTCACGGCTACTCAAGTGAAGAAAGCAACACGGGTTGACCCAGTACTCTCACGAGTTATGGATTTCGTGATGCATGGAACATTCTTACCTGACTCTCAGGTCTCTCCTGACCTCCGCCCCTATGTGTCTAGGAGGACAGAGTTATCAACCCAATCCGGGTGTTTGTTGTGGGGTATGCGTGTCATTATCCCACCTTCATTAAGACCACGTTTGTTGGAACAGCTCCATTGAAGTCACTGCGGCATAGTGCGCATGAAAGAAATTGCACGGAGCTATTTCTGGTGGCCTGGCTTAGACAGGGCCATTGAAGAAACGGCTAGAGCTTGTACCTCGTGCCAGAGCGTCCGGAACACACCGCAGTTGGCACCTCTTCACCCATGGGATTGGCCCGAAAGGCCATGGCAACGTATCCATGTTGATTTTACTGGCCCGTTTGAAGGATGTATGTTTCTGATTGCTGTGGATGCCCATTCCAAATGGCCAGAAGTCTCTGTAATGCGGTCCACTACTACAGAAGCCACTATTCAGACCCTGCGTGGCTTTTTTAGTCGTTACAGTCTTCCAGAACAGCTGCTGAGCGACAATGGACCACAATTCATTTCTCAGGATTTTGAAACTTTTATGAAGGCCAATGGAATACATCACATCAGGTCAGCACCGTATCATCCTTCCACCAATGGACTTGCTGAAAGGTTTGTACAGACTATGAAGTAAGCTCTAAAATCCGCAAAGGGACATTCTCCTCTTCATAAGCGTCTGGACAACTTCTTGTTGTCCCACAGAAATATTCCACAGGCTACAACTAAGGCATCTCCAGCTTTTCTTATGATAGGACAGCAGTTGCGCTCTTGCTTTGATTTGTTGAAACCACGAGACACACGGCAAGTGGTTCAACGCCAACAGCAGGACCAGGTCAGCAGATGTTCACCAAGAACAAAGGGCCAGACCTTCAGTATTGGACAGCCAGTTCTTGCTAGAAACTACGCTTCAAAAGCTAAATGGGTCCCAGCAACGGTCATTGCCCAGACAGGACCTGTTTCCTACTCTGTCCAGACAGCGAGTGTCCTAGTTTGACGACGGCATGTAGATCAGCTGCTTCTCCGTCATATCCACCCAGAAGATGCATCTCCAGCAGACATATCTGACTTCACCCTTACTGATGATACAACATCAGAGCTTGAAACGACTGTTTCTGTCTCTCCTGCTCCAGCCACCCCTTCAACACCTTCAGATTCCCTGAACCAACCGGACACAACATCCTCTCCGGTTCCGGCGACTTCCCCAGTACCTGTGATCCCACCACCACCAATACCACCTTGTGGGGTGGGCATACCAGAAGTTCGACGTAATCCACCTCGTGACAGAAGGCCTCCTAATCGGCTGGATCTTTAGCTAGTGGTGACCCCCTCGTCATGGGGCAGAATAATTCCCTGGGGGTTCACCGGAGGTGGGGCAGTCTACCCTCATCTCCTAGCTTAGTTCTTATTCTTTCTTGCGGGGGAGGGTTTTATTCAGCGGGGGGTTGTTCATTAGAGGGGGAGGAATATGTGGTGTTTTGGACTATCTAGGGTCATTGGGGTTGTCATAGTGATAAATGGGAGAGTGTTTAGGTGCTAGGAAAACCTGTCTGTCTTCTCTCTCTCTCTCAGTTCTCTTCAATAAAGACTTCTGATACAGCTGTGAATATGTTGTCCTCCTTATTGGATTATAATTCCCCTTAAAACTCTAAAATGTGTGCCTTGTAGCACCCTCCTATCATTTTGAGGAATTTACCCAGAAATCACTTGAATGAACAGATTAATTCCAACTGCATTCTCAGTCTTTAAGGAGAAGAATTGATGAAAACATGATGGCAAAAATCCTCAATGCTAAACTAAAGCATGATACCTCCATTGAACAATAAGTAGTGCCAACCGTCCCAGTCCATTTTCCCATAATTAGGGCACATCCTTCCTTCCGTGTGAGCACTACAAGCTCATAGTGGCCATGCACCTGAGATGGTCCCAAGGTCTATGACTAGTCTTTGGGCTCAGGTTCTGTGTGTAATTGGTATGAGCTGCAGGTCAGGAGCATGTGCTGCTACTGTAGTCTCATATCAAGTGGTATTTCCATTCTGAAGTGGGAAAAACTTACGTAGCAAAAACTTTGGGATAGAAATGCCTATAAGCCTTCTAAACAAGCACGGCTTTGACTGGTGGAGAAACTAGTTATTTCACTGCTGTGTTGCAGCCTTTTTAGAGTGGGACCTTTAACTCAGACATTTAAAACTGGTGCTGCTACATTATCAGGCATAGTAGAAGCCCTCATATCCAGGACAGTGGGGGTGGTGTCATTCTGACCACTGTCCTAGAGGTCAACACAGTAGAGCCCAAAGACTTACCTGATTCTTGTGGACTATGGTGTTTTCGTTTTTAAAGAAAAACAAAAGATTCTCTCCATTTAAATGGGACAAGAACTACTGTGATACACTGAACATCAGGAATTTTGACCATAGCTCTGTTCTCTGACATCTTACACCTATGGCAAGTTTAAAGCAGAGCAGACAACCTTGGATTAAATGCCCAGTTGTTCTGTGGACACACTGTTATGGTAGCAGAAGGGTGTAGTGAAAGAATAAAAAGCTGATGATGTTACTGATCAGATAAAAAGAATTGACTTATTGAGATTGAAATTTTTCATTTTACAATAACCAGTAAAATCAGTTTGTTCTCCCTTATCTTTAATCATAAAATTTTGGCTAACCCCTAAGGACACCCGACTGTGGTAGTAATAAAATCTTATTTCTGCTATGCTGTATTACTAAATGTATGACATTAAATTCTTCTGGGAAATTTCTGTTGTTTGAAGAATGCAACATGCTTTTGGAATTAACAGAAATTTCTAAACATTCAAACACTGGATATCTTGACATTATTATATGAATATTCCACATCAAAGGATTAAATTGATGGGGCAGGTCTCACTGAGACTGAATGATAATATTCTTGTTTGCAGGGCATCGCTACCCTAAAAAAAGTGTTGCGGCACACCAGGGCCTCATCTGACCCTAGGCCCCAATGCAAGATGTGGGTTGGGCTTCTCTCGCCAGCAGCCTGGCCTGGATACCACCCCCGCTGCTGCTGGCCAGCGGCAGACAGTCTGGCCTTTATCCAGCTCCAGTCGCTTCGAGCCAGTGACCTCAGCCCCGATCTGGATCCTGCCACTGGCAGCCAGCAGCAGGTGGTCAGGGCCCAATTCAGACCCAGCTGCTGCCAGCCAGAGGCAGGAAGTCCCGGCCCAGATCTGGCTCCTGCCACTGCCAGGGGAGGGCTGGAGACTTGGGGGGGGGGGGCGGACTGCAGCCCCTTGGGCCCAGCAACAGTGAAGCCCTTGCTTTTTTTTCTTTTTTCTTTTTTTTTTAGTGATTAGGTGATCTAAGAATACTTTTGGATTCAAAACCTCTCTCTCTAGAAACAAGATGCAACAAGAATATGGGGTCAAAGATTTTTAATGCCAATCTGAAGAGGAAAAAAAAGAACAGTTTGCTAAAATATATTAAATTGTCACAGAAACATCAGTAACTTTGTAATCTGGTTTAGTACTAATGAAACACTAAACATATTTTAAGTGTTTAGAATGTAAACTGTCAAACAAGTAAATACTGGACAGCATACAGTAAGGAATTAGTTTAGATTTTATAGTCTTCAAAAGAGATCAATGGTTTATTTGCAGGTCTTCACAAATATCTACACAAATATATATGACTCTTAGCAATATTGATCATCCTAAAGTTCTAAAAAGAAGAGTATCTTGCTTTGTTTGTGTAACTGAAGGAAGCACATGGATTTCCATTCCTTGGCCTTCCAATGTGCACTTCCAAACTCACTTGTATATCCTGTGTTGACTGTGTGTATATGAAGGCCTTGAATCAGGAAAGCTTCCTTATTCAGAACAGCACTTAAGTGTCAGACTTAATAGCAAGTATGTTAAACTTTAAGCATATATTTATGTGATTTCCTCAATAGGGATGAAATCAAATGCATGTGTTAATGTTTTCCTAAATCAAGGATTAATACTTTTTGATGACCTGGGTGTATATTCATAACCTGGGCAAGCAAATATAGGGCTATTTGAACAATGTGCACAAGTGTCAGAAACTTTTAAGTATTTGTACATGCAAACGATAGGGATGAAAATTCATTTGCAGAATTTGTACCCAAGAAAAGAGCAGATATAAATCCAGATGAATATGCATCCCATTATGTGATGAGAGATATCTAGTTATACAAAACCAATTTTTAGATAGGGTTTATAAGTAAAATGAAATTATGATTTCTGAGGCAATATGCAGGGCTTAAAATCTAGATGGAATGATTTAAAAATCAGAGTAGGGAAGGAGAAACTAATAGGATAATATTTGTTTCAGTGTTTAATCATAATTTGGATAAGATTAAAATATTGTATTGAAAGACTGGCTGAATTAATGCAGATAAAAGAAATGTCACTTTTTTCTTTTATAAAAAAGAGAGACTCAGAATATACTGATATGCACACATTGCAGAAACAATCATTTTTATCAGCTATATAAGAAGAGTTTTATCCATAGGCAAAAAGTAATAATGAAATTTCAGGGAATATGTTTTATCATCCCCAGTTGGGAAAGGAATAAACACAATATGTTTCCTTTGGATTTCCATGGTGACTATTTATTTACTCAAATAGACATTTGGTTTAATTTATATTGGAGAGATCTTCAGTATTCTAAGAATAATAGCAGGGCATTCAAGTGCTACAAGTAATGCCCTGAAAAATCAGTAGTGGAATGTCATTTTAACAGTCTGAAGCACTGTGGGTCCAAGTGATAGATTCAGTATCAAAAGCACAGAGTGGTGGTAATCATAAGTCCATATTTGGGGCCAGGAAGAATTACCTGAGTCTTAAGAGTGTATTTTTTGATTGAGAAGTAAAAATAAATCTTCCATTTTAGATGATTGAGGAAATGGAAATATCCATGTTTTGGGAGATTAGATAAAAAAGGAACTATTAGGGGAACTAGGATCACAATCCTGCATGTACATCCACACATTGGTAGTAGTCTGCCTATCTAGCATAGTGAGTCCTAAATTAAGCTATCAGTATGGGAAATTGTAGTAGAGTTCTCATTCACAATATTAGTTGCCAATTTCTGCATTTCAGATCGCCTAGGAGCAAGTCCTAAGGTCCAATAAATTATATCTTAGAGAGATGTCTTTCTAAACTGAGCAGGTGTTCGCCATGTGATTTTGGAATCTTAATTTATAATGAGATAGCACTCATGCTGCCACATTCTAAGAGACCAAAATAAAATCAAAGCTTCAGCCTCTCTCTACCTGTTCTAGATATATTTTCTCACCCACATGATTTTTCTGAGATGGAAAAAAGCTTCAAGGGAACAATCGCCTGGATTAACATAAATTTATTGGTGGGCAAATTAATGATTCTGAGACACTTAAAGTGGAAAGAGGGGCTAATATTATATACCGGGAAGAAACACACAAAAATGTAACTTCATATGTTTCAAGGCAATGCAAAGAAGTTTGAGGACTAGGTCTTGAACTCTGTATTTCAGCACTCTCCCACCCAATTCAGGATGGGTGAGCATTTTAATACCAGGGAGTCAGCATCAAGCAACAGACAGCAGTTTACAGACCAATAACAGAATTGGGGCAAAGCAGGATCAAGAATTGGAGTCTAGGATCCACAGCAATGCTTGGTGCAGATGCAAGACACATTCTGTTTTGGTCATTTAATAATGACTTTGTTCATATACCAACATCAGCCAGTCGGGGGGACCACTACTCAGGCCTTGCTGGAGAGTACTTCCTGTAGTATTCAACTTCAAAGGGTCCTCCAGTGCAAGCCTAGTCTAACATTCCAGTGGCACAGCCCTGGGTTCTAGTACTGAAGGTTCTTATATTTTACCCCGTATGATGTATCCAGGCTAGGAAAGAATGTATGTATCTTTAAAAATGAAAAGATGTTTGAATATCTGCTAAGATATTAAGTTTGCCAATAACATTCACTTCTTGCAGCGTGTCTGAGACAGTCAGGTCTTGGTATATGGAAATTAGAGACTGATAAAGAAAAACCCATAAAGTGCAGCTAACAGTCCATATTAAAAATGTAAAGAGCTACTTTAAAAAGTTGAACTTTGTAAAAGACTAAGTTAACCTCTTAGTCTGTCTGGTATTTTCACATGAATTATGAAGCATTGATTCAAAACATCACAGCGCTGAATGTGTTAATGTGACATATCCAGTAATCTTGACTTCAAAACAAGCAGAATTCACTGTATCCTCCAATGTTAATGTGCACTGAAATATTCTGACTTATCTTACTTTACAGGCATGCAGGTAGGATGTTGGTTTTTGGGTGGGTGAGGGAGGGCTCAGTCACAAAATCAAGTAGCTGTTCTAGAATTATAACAATTATCTGCAGTTTTAGCATCCACCCTTTTTTCTTTCCAACCTTGCTGTTGGCAAAATAGCTGTGGTCTTCATCTACAGCAGAGATAAATTCTGTGTAGTAAATAACTGATAAAATATCAACAATTTATTTCAGCCAAAGTTTAACTGAGAATATAAATTCTTTTTAACCTCAGTGTACATGTTCAAAAAACACAAAAGTTCTCTCACACACACTCAGGGAGAGGAGACCATTACAGAGATATTTTAACCTGCTGCTTATTAATGATGGTTGTCCATGATATCTGACACTGACATTCAGAATAGAAGGCTGCTTGCTTAAATTTAGATGGAAATATTACCTACTGTGTCCAAAAATGTAATTCAAGTTCTGCCCTGGTCATGCATGACTGAAGTCAGTGAATTGAACCAGGAGTAACAAAGGGCAGAATTAGACCTGAAATTGTAATGTCAGTGATTGTTTTAGGTTGATTGGAGCTTGTGGAAACAGCATCTAAGTGCACACAAAAGCCAGGATTCCCAGTCAGTGGAACATCCCTCCAGTGATGCTGCTGTTTCCACTACCTCTAAGGTCTCCCCTTTTCTTTAGTTGATGCTGCTATACCATGTAGTCTCTAGACAAAGGGAAGAGAGCAGTACAGTTTAATTTTATGGCCGTAGATGTGGCGGCAATGAGCATGCAGATGTGAAAGCACAACTCCTCTACATTGAGGAGATAAGAATCTTCTACAATGAGGCAAAAGTCCCAAAATGAAGTAAAGGAAATAAAATAGCAGGCACAGTAGAGACAACATTTGGCAGATATTAGATGAGGGACAGAAAAGGTACTATGAAGAAGATGGAATATGAGAATGAGGGAGACAATGAAGGATGCAGCAGTGAGTGGAACACTTGAGATGGTTAAGGCATACAGAAGGATAGAGAGAAAGAAAAGAGAACTGTGAGAGCAAGAAAGCACACAAAGGCAGAAGGAAAGGAGGGTGCAGAGAGACAGACACAGTGGAGGAAGAAGTATGAAGTCATGAATGGCTAAGCCAGAAATGTGCATAGACAAGAATGGACAGAAAGGACAGAGTGGGCAAACAGAGTATGTGAAAAGTTATATTAGTGTCAGAGCATGATATATGTGGGTGATGATACACTACGCTGTTACTAACAGACTGTCAACAAAAAAAGGTTGGGAACTCCAGAGAGGAGATAAGGATCTACAACGTCTACCAGCTAATCAAGATATTACTTGATCTCAAATGGTAGAGTCTTGTGCTTCTGGAGTTAAACATTTCTAACCCCACTAACTATCTACGGAAAACAGGGAAAGAAAATTAAATGTTACAGGAAATTGATATGTTTTCTCCTCTAGCTAATACATAAAGAAAGAAAACATATTTTGCTACACTGAATGAGATAATGTCATGATTGTAATATTACTCATTTCAGATGAGACATTAAATCCTATTAATGAAAGGGAAAGACCTGTTCAGTTACTAATTTGAGTTACTAATTTGGTAAAGACCCACACCAAGGTATACTTACAAAGGGGGGAAAAAAGCATATTACTATAAAAGAGTCCATTAGGAGATGATTTAGTCAAAGGTTCTTTAAGTGTTGTGAAATATATGATATTGAAATCTTTCTACAATCTTACCATATCCTTATTCAATATCAGCAGATATGCCTCTGTTTAGTTTAAAGTATAAAATTAGTCAAGAAATACAAAGCTATATATCCTGTACCAGTAGTTGTGGAAAATACAGAAGCATTTTCTATGGTTCAGCATCCGTTAACATTAGTAGAAGCTGTTTTCATTTATCAAAAGGGAGACTTTATCCGTAACATCACAGCTAGCTTGTTTATCTTGCAGTCTTGCTGTTAAATGTAGCACAGTAACTAGGCTGGCATTTTCACAACCACCTCCTAATTGCATGTCTACATTGCATAGTCAACCTGTTGTGTGGAAATTATAACTGCAGAACCATTCTCTTGAAGCTCATACACAACCATCCACATACGCCTCATAACCATTGTGACAGACTGACAATATCTGGGGTAATCTTAGACATTAAGATTAAAAATTACCAAATTAAGTTGAACTTTACTGAATTAGAGTTAATAAGGCTGAGGTCCATTGTGTTGGAAATGCAGTTGTGTATACATTATTGTGGAATGCTATTCACCGTGTCTAGCAATGTGTATTCCAGTGCTTATCAGACTTTTGAAGACACCCCCCTTCGAGATGTTAGCATATATACTTCAAAACTAATTTTCCAGGGAGCAACAAAGAAAGTTGTTTGCGGAGGAGGAGGAGAGTTTGGTTTGAAAGCAGCTAAGAACCTTCTTCCTGATCTAGCAAATGGACAAAATCCTTGGCCCATGGTCACCTTTACTCCTTATGGAAAGATTGGAAAAACTGGACCTGCTGAGGCACCATAAGATTGAGTACTTGTTCTGAGCTGAATCTGTGATGAAACTGTGACCACTGAAGAAATCCTGTAGATAGGGTATTGAAGGACTGCTCCTGGCTGAGCCCATCTTAGGGTTGAGGAAAGGGTTCTCTGGTAAGCTTTTTGGTATACATATATGTTCTGTTATTGGTTTTATTATGTTCTTTGAAGTGCTTTTACTTTCAAAATAAAATGGGCTAGCATAAGAAGTGTTGTGTGCGTAAATACTAATTGTCTCTGAAGAGAAAATAAACAATAGTGCTTGAGCAGTTTATCTCAGCTGGGAATAACAGTAAGAGGCAGAGAACTGTGCAGCCTGGAAAGAGCCCAGAAGGGAGCAAGATGCAGGTCTCCAGTCAAGAAAAACAAAGGCTGGACAATTTAAGGTGAGAGCAGGTGTCCTTGCTGGACCACTAAGGGGAAATATATGCTCTAAACTCTGACAGCTATGCTCACATGAACACACTGCCCTACAGAGGTGTGAGTCAGACACTGTTGATTCTGAGGTAGAGGGGGCATAATTCAGGATTCTTAGCACCCTATCTAACTGTAACCATGCTAGGAATGGTTAATTCTGTATTGTGAGTGTACTTGTCTCTACTGCAACACTTGACTAGAAGTGCTCCCAATCCACCAACACATCCGTCTTAGTTGTTATTAGGTCTGCACATTTCCTACAAACAGAGTCAACAATACTGTTTCCAGAGTGGCAGAAGAACTCTGCTGCTCATGCTGTCACTTTGGTTTCAGGAAGCACACACAACCTGTGTTGCTATGGCAGACTGCTAGATGTTGCAGCAATGGTATTTGACCTAGATGAGGGACTTCTTGGAGGTGGGTGAGGTAAAGACGTGGCAGCTGTGATCCAGATGATGCAGCTAATGCCTATTGCAGCAGATTCTCCATACGTAGAGTGGTGCTTCTGGTGCAGAATCACAAGTGCAGACTAGTGAGATCACATCATCATGTGGACCTGGGATGACCAGCATTGGCTTCAGAAATCCTGCTTAAAGAAGCACATGTTCCTGGAACTGTGTGATCAGCTGGCCAAGACCCTCCAGCTTCATGATGTATGTGGAAGATAGCTACCCTAGACTGGATAGCTAACCAGCTGGGCGTTGGAAACTCAACTTTGGAGGTTATGATGGAGAATTATAAAATGACCAAGAGTGTGATTTACCCTGAAGTGAGATAATAAGTAGTGATACTGATATAATTGCTGGCTTTGAGAGAATAAGCTTTCCAAACTGCTTCGGGCTACTGCTGGAACTCATGTGCCCATTGTTTCCTCACTGCATGGAGCAAATGAGTACACAAACAATACACTCCACTGTTAAACAGGCCCTAGTCAACAGTGCAGGCATGTTCATGGACACTACCATTAGATGTGCTGGCAAGATACATGATGCAAGTGTCTTCCAGGATTGGGACTTTACCTGCAAGTATAAACTGAGGAATCATTTCCATCAAATGAATTGGTATGAATGGAGTCACTGTCCTGACTTATTTAAGACACCCCATATACCCTTTTCCATAGCTTATGAAATTATACGGTGATATCAGGGTGCTTGGCAAAAGAAGGTTCAGTTAGACACAATAGCTTTAGGATGCAATTCTATTACCATTCCTTGAGGGTGTCAAACGTTTGGATAAGAATCATCCAAATCCATATAGTGTACCTGGATTACCAGAAATCCTTTGACAAATATCCTCGCCAACATGTCCTAAGGAAATCAAGTATCCATGGGATAATAGTGAAGATCCTGAACTGTTCAGTAACTGGTTAAAAGGAAAGGAGAATAAAGGGTAAGAATAAATTTTTAGTTTCTACAATGTAGAGAGAAACAGTGTGAGCCTCAAAGGGGATCTGTCCGGATCCTATGCTAGTCAACATATTCATTAATGATCTGAAAATGTGAGAGAACATTGTGTTGGCAAATGATACAAAATTATTCAAGGCAGCTCTAATCCAAGATAGACTGGAGAGTTACAAGGGCTTTCAAAACCTGGCTGACTGACCAACAAACTGGTAGACAAAATTCAACATTAACAAATTCTCCATTGTGCATTACTTGCTAATTACTTCCAACTATACATACAAAATGATAGGTCTAAAATAGTTCTCAGAAAACTTCAGCTCAATGTACAGCAGCTATCAAAAAGGTTAACAATGTTATGAACTATTAGAAAAGGGAAAGGAAATACAATACCACACTATAAATCAATACTACACTGACACCTTGAAAATGGAAATCAGTTCTGGTTGCCCCATCTCAAAATGAATATATTAGAAGTGGAAGAGGATCCAGAGAATGGTAACAAAGATGATCAAGGGTTGAAAATCACTGTTCACCTTAGAAAATAAGCAACTAAGGCAAGACCTGATAGAGGCCTGTATAAATCATGACCAGTGTGGAGAAAGTGAAAGTATTATTTAGCTTTTTTTCAAACTAAAATAGGGGTCACTTGATGAAATTAATAGGCAGAAGATTTGATCCAAACAAGAGGAAGTAATTTTTACATCCAACATACAGTGAGCCTGTGGAACTCATTGTAATGCAGTGTTGTGATGAACCAAAGTGTAACCCTTGTGCCAAAGAAGGAGCAATCTCTTTTAGGGATCTCTTAAGGCTGGGTTACATTGCTGGGCAGATTTTTGCTGCCCAGAAACCAGAAGTTGCTGAAACTAGGGTGTGGTAACATATTGAGCATGCTCCACAAGTTGGTTTTTTTGTTGTTGTTGTTTTGTTTTGGTTTTTTTTTTTTTTTTTCTTCTTCTATTGTGCTGGAGTTAAATGCCTGGGAGAAGCATGAGAGGAGCAGCCCAGAGAGGAGCAATCAGACAGAACTGCAGAGTCCTTATGCTCAGTGCTTGAGTGAGAGGAGCTGAGCCAGGAGTGGACTGCAGGATGTTTTCTTTTTCAAAAGGGATAGCCGTGTTAGTCTAGTCCAGTAAAAAAACAACAAGGAGTTGTGTGGCACTTTAAGACTAACAGATTTATTTTTTGCATGAGCTTTTGTGGGAGAAGATCCCACTTCCTCAGATGCTTCGAAACATCTGAGGAAATGGGATCTTCTCCTACAAAAGCTCATGCAAAAAATAAGGATGTTTTCTCCCTGCTTTGGACAATTTAACAGGAGAGCTTTCTCTTGTGGGACTGAGAGCTGGGTAACCAGTAAAACTGTGTGGTTCTGGTTGCACAGGAAAAAGAAAGGACTGCATGGAATTTGCCTGAAGATTTCTGCAGCTAGAGAAGATGAGGATTGCTTTTGTTTTGCACTCAAGGACTTAGAGACTTCAACTGAGATAAGGGTATCTCCACCTGAACTTTGGGACTCCTGGGTTTCTTACTGTTTTGTTTAAATTTATTTTGGTTTCTTAGGATAAGGTTCATTAAGTTAGTTAATAAAGTTCATTGTTATGTTTATCCTAAGCAGTATTTTGCTGTCAGATGGGAACTCTGAGCAGTTTTCAGTGAGACCTGAGCAGACTGGATCTTGGGTCTCCAGCTGCTTTGTCCAGGGGTTTATCTTTGTTAGGCACTGGAGAGGGGCAAGTAAATGAATTCTAGCCCACCCTAAAAGGTTACAGATTGATGCCCCAACAGGGACTTGAAGATTGTTTAGCGCTCCTGAATTCCATTTTAAAATATATTGCAGTACGTAGTCATAAAAGAATTGTTGATGATGTTAAATTTGTATTTTGTATTAATATTGTTATGAGGGTTGTTGAAAATTTAGGATGTCTAGTATACATAAGGTGAAACTGTGTTGCAGAAGCTAGAGTGCAACCAGGATGTGACTCTCATTTGTTTCAAGGTTTTGCCTGTAGGTACTAGATAGATTGGATGGTTGGCAGAAGCTACCCCCTGTTGTAGAGGGAGGTCCAGGAGAAGCCTTTTACTCCTGTTGTGAGGTTCTCTTCTGTGAGAGAGGGTGTTGAGATCAGCTACTGAAACTGGCTGATGTGAGTTTGTGCATGATTTAATTGGCCTTTTGGGGAATGATGCCTTATTGAGAGACACCTTTGTTAAGATCCAGAGATTGGTATTGTATATATACGTACTTCCTGTACCACTTTGGATACAGGCCTTAGCAACTGAAGGAGACAGTCAGTTGTTAAAAGCAAGGGCTAGACTGGAAGTAGCTATAGAGATCCTTTGTTTCCTGATAAGGATCTGAGTGTCTGAGAGGACTGAAGCTACTATGTTGCAACTTCTGAGGGATCCACACAATTTGTTGTGGGTTGTTATTTCAAGTATACTGCTGGGGACAGCAGTGATTTAAGCAGGGGAGAATGTAACCTATGTGCCTAAAAAGGGAACAATCTCTTTAAGGGATCTGCTTACGCTAGGTTATGTCGCTGCCCAGAAATCAGAAGTTTCTGGAGCTAGGGTGTGGTAGCATATTGAGCATGCTCCACAAGTTTCTATTTTGCAAGGGAGTTTTCTGTTGTGGAACTGAGAGCTGGATAACCAGTAACCTGATTGCCTGGTGTTGGCTGAAGAGAAGAAATGGTGTGTTCCTTACCAGTAACTGTCCTTTGTCAAGATGGGCTGCTCACGTATATTCAGTTACAAGTGTCTGCGTGCCGCAGCACACGGTAGCTCAGAAAGTCTTCAGCCTTAGCTTGTTAGGTCAGGGCACGCGGCCAACGCCCCCTCCATGCTGCGACCAGGGCTATATAGGTGAGCGTGACCCTGACCCTCCCAGCGTGACCCTGACCTTCGCCAACTCTGTTAGCAGGGATGGTGGAAGGGACCTGAATGTATGTGAGCAGCCCATTTCGAAGAAGGACGGTTACTGGTAAGTAACCCACCGTTCTCCTTCAAGAGCTGCTCACCTCATTCAGTTACAGGTGACTGCTAGCTGTCCCATGGATGGTGGGAGCAGTAACAGTCTACCCACATTGAGTACAGCTCTACCCAGAGTGGCATCATTTCTAGCCTGCTGGGAGATAGCGTAGTGCCTTGTGAAGGTATGAATCAATGACCACGTAGTGGCCCTGCAGATCTCTTGGATCAGGGCCTTGGCAAGGAAGGCCGTAGAGGACACTTGGGCCCTGGCAGAGTGGACTCTAACAGTTCCAGGAAGGGGCGTTTTCGACCTTCCATAGCAGTCCCTGACACAGTTCACAATCCATTTAGAGATACACTGAGAGGATACTGGTAAACCTCTCTCTTGTGTTCAGCGACCTCCACAAACAGCTGGGGGGTCTTGTGAAACAGCCGGGTGTGCTCGATGTAAATTAGCAGTGCTCTGCTCATGTCCAGTGTATGTCACTTCCTCTGGTTCTGCATAACCTGGGGATCTGGGTAAAAAACTGGCAAGCAAATTTCTTGGTTAAGGTGGAAAGGGGTGGCCACCTTAGGGAGTGACGCAAAACCACTTTATCCAAATAGAACCTCGTGTATGGGGGATCTGAGGAGAGGGCTTTGAACTCTGAAACCCTTCTAGCAGAGGAGATTGCTACTAAGAAAGCCACCTTCCAGGACAAGACCAGGAAGATGGCCGAGTCCAAGGGTTTGTAAGGCAGCTCTGTCATTGCCCGGAGGACAATATTCAGTCCCAAGGTGGGGTGGCTTACGAGGTTGGGGAAAAAGTCTCTCCACCCCTTTTAGGAATCTGACAGAGGTGTGATGGGAGAAAACTGATTGCCGATCCACACTCTCATGGAGAGCGGAGATTGCCACTAAATGGACTCTCAGTGAGGAAGGAGAAAGGCCTCCTTCCCTTATGTCTAGCAGATAGTCGAGGATCAGGTGAATCGGGGCTGATATAGGGCCTATACCCTTGTCCCAAGCCCAAATGGAGAATTGCTTTCATTTGGCTGTGTATGTGGACCTGGTGGATGGTCTTCTGCTACCAACCGGGACCTTCTTAATACTGTCTGATCAAAGCCTCTCCTGCCCACTGAGTCAGAGAGCATTCAGGCCGCCAGGTGTAGGTGGCCCAGGTCTGGGTGCCAAAGGCGCCCCAAGTCCTGCATCAGGAGGTCCACCCACGGTGAGAGGCGGAGTGAGATCTCTATAGACATGTCCTGCAGGAGTGGGAGCCAGGGCTGTCTGGACCAGTCTGGAGCTATTAGTATTATGTTTGCTCCATCCCTGTCAATTTTTGGGAGAACCCTCTGTAGCAGGGGAACCAGCGGGAAGGCATACAGCAGGGCCCTGACCAGTTGATGAGGAAGGCATTGGTGAGGGACCCCTCCTCCCGGCCCCTGAGGGAGCAGAACTGGGGGCATTTGTGATTCTGTTGTGTCGAAAACAAGTCTATCTGGGGAAGACCCCATTTGTCTACCAGGAGGGAGAACACCTTGTTGTGAAGGGATCACTCATGGTTCGCTAGCGGTTTTCTGCTTAGAGAGACCACCAGTCCGTTGTCCACCCCAGGTGGGAGGTCACTGGGATGAAGTTGTGTTGTTTGGCCAACTCCCAGAGTTTGCATGCCTCCTCACAAAGTGGCGTAAAATGGACCCCCCCCCCTTGCCAATTCATGTAGAACACAGCTGTGGTATTGTCCATGAGGATCTGGACTGACCTGCCCCATATCTTGTCGAGGAAGGTCAAGCAGGCTAGCCTGATGGCCCTTAGTTCCTTCACGTTTATGTGGAGAGGGTCATCGGTGTGGGACCAGAGCCCAAGTGGAGAGTCCTCCAGAGATGTGGGACCCTCATCCTGTGTTTGAGGTGTCCATTATTAAGGTCACTGAGGGCCTGAGTTTTTTGAAGGGAATGCCCCCCATGGCAAAGCAGGGATCCCTCCAAATCTGAAATGTCCCCAAAGTATCCTAGGAGACAGAGAGTCCCTTCTTTATGGAATCCCTCCATATGTGGAACACCGCGGAAAGCCAGATTTTGGAAAGGCCTCATCCTCAGGCACACCATCTGGATCACTGAGGTGGAGGCTGCCATGTGACCGAGGAGCTGCAGGCACCATCGGGCCGTGGTCACAGGGGACTTTTGCAGCTCCGTAATGATGGTACAAATGGACATGCCCCTATGAACTCTATGTTTTGGGACGGGCGGAGCTTTGACTTCTCTTGGTTTATATGGAGGCCCAGATAGTCACAGAGCCTCACTACTGCTTTGATGCGGAGCTCTACTTGGGAGCTGATTTTACAACGATTAACCAGTCATCTAGATAGGGATAAATTTTTATGCACCGTCTGCACAAGTATGCCATGACTGGCTCGGTGCACTTCATGAACACCCTGGGGGCCAGGAAGAGCCCACAAGGGAGAAAGGTGAACTGAAAGTGGTCATTCACCACCATGAACCTTAGGAACCGCCTATGGCAGGGCCTTATGGCTATGTGAAAGTAGGCATCTTTCAGATCAAGGGCTGCAAACCAGTCCCTGGGAGACAGAGACAAAAGGATTTGTGATAGGGAAACCATGTGGAACTTTATTCTCCTTATGTGTTTGTTTAAGGCTCTGAGATCTAGAATGGGTCAAAGGTCTCCATTGGATTTCGGGACCAGGAAGTATCGGGAGTAAAACTCTTTTCCCCGCTCCCGCTTGGGGACCTTTTCTACGGCTCCGAGGAAGAGGAGTTTCTGGCATTCGATCTTGAGAAGGTAGGACAGTTCCTGATTTCCGAGGGATGAACGAGGGGGCAGTTTTCTGTCCCGAGGAATCTAAAGAAACTGAATACGATACCCCTGCACGACCGTCTCAAGAACCCAGTAGTCGAATGTGATGTTGGCCCAGTGGTGTGTGAAGTGGTGTAAGCGGTTGGGGACCAGTCAACTCATGGGTTCACTGGCCATATGGTAACCATCAAAAATGCTGTTTCTTCCCCAATGAGCGTTCAGAGGCCTGCCCGTGCCTATCCGACTGGGGAACATGGGACTTCTCACTCTTTCCCGAACAGACCTTGTCCCTGTCCATGTCCCCAAGGTGGCACTGGGAAAAGGGGAGGGACCTCGGGAATGTACTCTGCAGTTGGATCTGTTGTTTTAACTGCTGAAGTTGTTGTTGGAGGAGTTGATGGGGCTTTAGAGAGCATCTGTTAGGTTGTGGGGTTTAAATTCCCAGCGACCGGAGTGTGGCCCTCGAGTCTTTCATGCCATGGAGCTTCGCATCTGTGGACTCTGCAAAAGGGTCAGGGCCTTTGAATGGGAGGTCCTGAATAGTGAGCTGCAGCTGCGGAGGTAGGCCCAAGCCCTGTAGCCAGGCCGAATGACGCATTACTACAGCCGATGCCATAGTATGGGCAGCTGTGTCCACAGCATCCCAGATGGCCATCAGAGGATCTCTGGATGCCATTTCCCCTTCTTTGAGTATCGTGTCGAAGTCTCTAAGATGATCCTTCAGGATAATGGCATGGAAGCCTTGCATGGCGTTCCAGAGGTTAAAGATATACCTTGTCATAAGGGCCGAGTGGTTTGCTATGTGCAGCTGAAGGGCTGCTGTGGAATAAAACTTCCTGCCAAGCAGGCTGAGTTTCATCACCTCCTTATTCTTAGGGGTGGAACCCAGTTGACCTTGCCTCTCTTTCTGGTTCACAGCATCGACGCCCAGCGACCCTGGAGTGGGGTGCTGGAACAGAAAGGAGAATTTGTCCTGAGGGACGTGGTACTTATGGTCCACAACCCTGGATACTGGCAGGATCGAGGATGGGGTTTGCCAGCGTGCCTTGACAATGTTGTATGACCCTTTGTGGAGCAGTACAGACACCTTAGCAGGTGGAGCCCTCCGGCCGACATCGAAGAGGGTGTTCACCTCCTCTTGGATGACCCCGAGCTCCAGGTTCAGGTTGGCTGCCATGCAGCGTAGCAACTCCTGGTGGGCATGAGAGTCGTCATTATAGTCAATCGGTCTCTCAAAGGTGTATTCGTCATGTGAAGAGGAGAAACAGGCCCACAATCTACTCTGACATGTGGAGTCAGGATCAGGTTCATCATCCAAGAAATCCGAATCCATGATCTGTGAGGGTAACTGGATGGATGGGTGCTGTGAGGCTGAAGTATCATTGGCAGCCATGTCCAGCCAGTCGTGTGACCAGTCATTAAAAGACACTCTGGCCTCCAGATGGCGCGGAGGGGAGCAGCCTCAGCTAGGTTGTGGTGCGGTACCCAAAGGGGAGGGCCCCACTGGTTCAGGTGGGCCTGAGGATCTGTTCTTCTGTTGAGGCGCGGGCGAGGGAGAGTGCTTACGGAGCTGTTTCCCTAAATGTTCTTCTACCCTTATTACCATCTTGAGAGAAGAAGAGCGTACTGAGGCTGGAGGCGAAGTCGATGCTGATCTGCGGGAAGGGGCCCCCAAGGCTTGGGAGCATGGCACCGACACGTCTTGGGAAGAACATGGGGAGGAGGCCAGGGAGCAGTCCTCCGCTGAATGCAGTACCGAAGGTTGGCTGGACGGCACCAGGCTGTCAGGGCAGTCCCCACTGCTGGATTGCGGTGCTGGCGATGGGCTAAGCGGTACCAGGTTGGTGGGCGGAGCCACTCCCTGCAGCAATTGGACTTCCAGTGCCGCGGTTGGCATGAAGATGGCTTTCTTTTGTGGTGTCGGTATGCGGATTGGAGAATGCGTCTGCACCAACATGGAAGCCTGCAGTGCCACTGGCAGTACCATCTTGGGTTCAGCACCGGGTTGATTGAGCGACCATGGTGTTCGGTGCCCTGATGGTACTATTGACTGAGACCTGAGGCTTGGCACCCAATATCAGTCCCGCGGTTTCGGCACCTAGGCCGATGGGTGAGCCAGCAGAGCGCTCAGGGCTTGGGCGGCATCAGAGGCTTGCGTGCTGCTCCCGGCAAGGGATCAGAGGCGCAGCTTTCTGTCCTTGAGAGTCCTCCTTTTGAAGGACTGGCAGAGGGAGCAGCTCTTGGCAAGATGGGACTCACCGAGGCATGCAAGACATTTATCGTGTGGATCGTCACGCGGGAAAGCTTTGCAGCATCCTAGGCACAGCTTGAAACCAAGCATCTTGAATTTCACGGTACAAGACAGGCACTTGCTTATGCAAGTTTCTTAGCTGATCCAAAACCATTGTTGAGGACAGAAAAAGGAACTGAGAGGGTCAGGGTCACGATCACCTATATCGCTGCGGTCGAGGTGTGGAGGGGGCGTTGGCCACGTGCCCTGAACTGACAAGCTAAGGCTGAAGACTTTCTGAGCTACCATGTGCTGTGGCACATAGACGCCTGTAACTGAATGATGTGAGCAGCGCTCGAAGGAGAAGGAAGGACTGCATGGATTCCAGTTGAAGATTCCTGCAGCCAGAGAAGATGAGGATTGCTTTTGTTTGTATTCAGGCTTCAAGGATTTAAAGACTGCAATTGAGATAAGGGTGATTCCACCTGAACTCTGGGGTTTCTTAGTGTTCTGTTTAATTCATTTTGGTTTTCTTAGGATAAGGTTTGTTAAGTTTATTAATAAAGTTCATTGTTATGTTTATTCTAAGTAATAGTTTTTTGTGGGATGGGAACTCTGAGCATTCTTTGCTGTGAGTCCCTTTACAGACTGGATCCTGGCTCTCCAGCTGCTTTCTACAGGGGTTTACCTCTGTTAGGTGCTGGAGAATTCTAGCCTGCCCTAGAAGGTTACAAAAGCATAACTGTTTTTTTGTTGTTTTTTTTTAATCAAAGGGGGAAAAAGGATGAATTCATGGCGGACTGGTCCATCAGTGGCTACTAGCAAAGATGATCAAATGTGCTACCCCATGCTCAGGTTAACCTTAAATTCTCACTGCAGGAAGACAAAAATGGATCGTTCCAACAGCCCTGTTTTGTACCGTCTCACTAAAGTCTGATATTGGCCATTGTTGCAGATAAGATATTAGGCAAGAAGGACCACTGATTTGATCCAGTATGACCATTCTTATGGAATTTGTGTCAGGCAAACTGGTACCCTATAGTTCTGAAGATTGTCCCATCTGGATTTCAATGTTGTAAATGCACTCCACTGGGCACTGCACAAAATCTGTGAAGTCAAAGCTGACACATTTCATCATGAGTGTATGCAAGATGCTGCTGAAACAGTGTATACAACCAGAAAATGCACCTGTCATTTCTAAGGATGGATCCACATGCCCAATGGAAATCAGAAATGCGTTGTGTGCCCGTATAATAGGTGACATGGTTGTGGGGAAATTACTGTATTTTAACTGTGACATACTAAACCAACAATTTCTGAAAGGAGGATAACAGGATGATTTTATAAAGACTGTCATGAACATCACACAGTTTACAGATCACTGATGAGTTTTTATGAATTTTGTTATGCATTGCATAGAAATTGATTTTAGAGATCCATTTGAATAAAAACTTACAGACCCAAGGGGATTGTGGGATAGTTTTGACAGCCTCTTTGACCACACATCTGATGACATTGGCTTCAGCTACCTTCAGACTCCAAAACAAAGAGACTTATTGGTTCAGGAGACAAAAGCAGAATTTTGAATGTTTGAACTATTTTTTCCCATCTGTACAAGGTATACTGATTACTACAGAACTCTTCCCCATGCCCCCAAAACTTAAGAATTCACATTCAAAGTGATTTATTTTAGGGTAAGTACTGAGTATGTCTGTTGACAGAATTTTCTATTTATGACTGAATAAAGTTACATAAATATTTATCTTTTTCTATTGAGTCACCTGGGACTATCAGTCATGAGAAGACTGAAAGCTACAGGATCCATAGTTTGAATAATCAGTGGCTAAGCATGCTTAAGATAAATATTGACAACTATTATTGAAGGATATAACCTCACGAGAGACAAGAATTGTCAAGAGTAAACTAAGCAAGGTGATTATTATAATTAGAAATAATGATTTTAGTTTGAGAGACAATTCAAAGCACAACAGGAAGAGAAAAAGGAAAATGTAGAGATATGGTGTTAATTGTTATGAATCCATTCATAAATTCATTGGGGTCACTCATAACTTTATTGGTTTATGGTTCTAATTCACTCTTGTACTACTTTCACCGAGGTGTAACTTGTTTCTTATTTTTCTGTCAATCTTCATATATTGTAACTATGCCTCTTATTGGCAATGTGCCTCCTAATTAACTACTTCCCATTTGTAATAGCACCCCAATATCTGTGTATTACCCCTGCTAATCTTTGTATTTATTTCAATTGTTTCATATTGATGTTATTTGCAACTTTGTCACATTAGTCATGTCACTCTTCATTTAGCTTTAGTAGAGTGTAATAAGTATTTTCTCCTGGACAGGCTGGGGCTTTTGGGGAGAGCCTGGACTCAAACTATTGCCCTTGGGGGTTTGTGTAATTTCAGGGGAGCGGCTTGATCCCCTGAGCCATGCAGCCCCAGCCTGTACTGGATGTGAATTTGTACTTATTTATCTTTAAGGCTCTGGCTCTACAACTACCTTTTCCCCAATCCCTGTAACATTCCAGACTTCATATTGTAAATGGAAACTCTAGCATTTCAGACTCCATACTGTAAATGGAAAATTGTTAAGAGCAAGGTATGGATGAAGGGTGTATGCTGTATGTGTGAACTAGTCCCAAACTGCCAGTTGATCCTGACGAGGCATGAAGTCCATCCAAGGCTGAAGAGCGTAAAAAGGATCCACCCCAGGAACAAAACAACTAAAACTCAATTAAACCATCAAGATCAAGCTGGAAGTTACAGCCGCTAACAGGAGCGGTGTGACTCAGCAGTACCCATGGACTTTTTGTCATGCCTGCTATTGTTCAGCAATCAGTAGTGGTGCAGAAGTGACGTGACCCACCAGACTTCCATTGAACCCAAAACTTTATAAAAGACTGGGTCAGATCTCAAGGCTTTGGGGAACTATTCTGCACAAGATCCAGGAGCAAAGAGCATCGGGCGCCCAACAGAGACTCTGCTCCCCCCTCATGCCCAGCTTCCCTGGCCAGGTAGCTGCCACGATCCATGAACTCCAGCAAAGAACCCAAGCTGTGATCTCCAGCCACGACCAGGACTGGTAACTATCAGCTATAGGACAGCTACTGGTGTGTCTGGGTGCCTGTGTGTGTAGGTGTGTGCGTGTGTAGGATTAATTTTGTATCTTATAATAAATGTGGCACATTGCCTTTTCCCTCCTGAAAAGATCCTGAGTGCTCTTTTTGTTATGCAAAGGCATAGTGGGATTGCCCTATCACAGGAATCTCACTGCAGCAGGAATTCCCCTTGAAACTCTAAATATAATTCTTGATTTATGTGCTTCCAATTAAGTGATTTAAAAAAAAAAAAGAATACAACCAAAAAGTTCTTTAAGGTTTGAGCCATGTATTTTAAAGTAGTAGAAGACTGTGAATAATAGAGGGATACAATTAAAGAGTTAAAGAAAAGAGTTAGTTAGGCAAACAAGCATAACAACAGAACTACATTCCATTGATACATTCTAAGATGAAATAGTGCATTTGTGGATGATCAGTTCCCATATGACAAGAATAGGTATAAACCTCTCTACTGATACTCTAAAAGTACCTTAAAATTACTGTGCTACCCTACTGATAATCATAATACCTTTAATTAACATGAAATCCACCTTTTTATCATATTTAAATATTTTATACTTTGTTATCAACTTGTTAACATTAAAGCTATATTCACACACAGGGGGTTATTTCGATACAAGTTGTTTTGAAACAACTTGTATTGAAATAAGGCATTATTTTGAAATAAGTTAATTTGAATTAAGAAAATGTTAATTCGAATTAAGGAAAAAAGCTCAAAGCAAAATAGCATGTTCGGACAACAGTTATTTCTAAACGAGTCACCATTGTTTCGAAATAACATGTTCTGATGGGATTGTTTCAAAACACTCATTTTGAAACAACGTTGTTTCATCACCAAATGGGGTTTAAGTTGTTTCAAAACAATGCTGTTGTTTCAAAACAACGGAACCCGTTGTTTCAAAACAACAGTACGTCGTGTGAACATGGCATTTCTTATTTCAAAACAACCTCTGTTGTTTCAAAATAAGACTGCTATGTGAACACACCCTAAGTGTCATCTTAATTAACATCTGCTTAAATGCCATACTGATAACTATCAACTAGGCATCCTGTTAATATTTCAGATATCATTTCCAAAACACTTCTAATAACCAGTTAGGAACAAAATATGATTACAAAATGACCTGGGGTTAAGTCCTAACATCTTCCTTTTTGCCTCAGAGTTGTTTCACATCACTCTTATTTTATTAGCCTTTGCTTGACTATTGTCAAGCCCATTTTTATGCAACAGTTTTGGGGCATGCTTACATTTCAACATTTCTGTAAAATCATAAGCAAACTTCATGTCCATTGGTTGCACCAGGAAGTACATGTTACAGTTTTAATATCTTTTAGGGGCACAGTTTGAAAGAGATGATCTCAGAGTATTGGACCTGTTAGTTGAGTATTTACAGTATTTAGAAAACAAACAACCCCCCCACACACACACACACACCACACAGTAAACACATTCCATTACACTAGAAGAATCCTGTTCTTGCAGGAGATTTTAATGAGCTGAATAGGAAGTCACTTCATTTCTAGAACACCAATTTTCTTTTTCTTTCATTATATATGTTTTAATATACAAAATATAATTACATTGTTTCTGCAGGTAATTCAACTGTTAAAGGAATACAGAAATTGTATACAGCTTCTGAATAGATTTTCAAAGCTGAACTACCTACAGAAGCAGATCTCCTCTAATCAGAATTTGAGCATCTCAGATAGATGATGAAAAGATCGTCTCAACACATTTTTTTCTTGATATTTGTATTCAAAACCAAACAACAACCACAACAACAACAACAACAACAAAACACAGTAGAATCTTTCCATGAGTATCTGTCTTTCAAGACTGCTTTGTTTCAAAAGATTTCTGGTTAGCTATAAAGTGGCAGAGGTTATTCAACAAGAAACCATAGTCTGATGACCTGTGAAATCAGTGAAGGAAATCATGCCATAACCTTTAGTCAGAAGCTATGAGAAACATATTGGAAGTTGATGTAGTAGTAACATTTTTATCTACTGTATGTAGTCTATTAATATTGCTAGAACATGACTTTCTGTACTACACATACACACACAGCCACACAGATCCTTTTGTACACGTTATTACTGGCTTGAAGGGTAAAAGCAGTAAAATATTGCTCAGGATAGATCTTCTGATTATAGTGTATTTGACTGAAGCCAAAAGTGTTTATGAAGTCCTTATGCAGTGAGAATTTCAACAAGTAAATATGACTAAAGTGAGAGCTGCCTGTATGCTTCTCTCCCAAGCAGGAGTCCAAAAAAAGATGTCTCAGTCTCCACTCTCACCCATTAGTGAAATCTAGATCAGTTTGTGGACCCTGAAGGAGTCATATGCTATGAGTGACATCCTGACTGTTGAACTCTGTGGAATATCTCCCTTTGACGTCAAATGGGACAGACTGTCAACCACTATTATTCTGCTTCTGCAAGTTTGTACACATATTAGACATCTGACATTAGATGGTGTTTGCTGGCCACAAGAGAGAACAGTAGCTTAAATTTAATATTTGCTTTAAATAAATATTCCTTAATGCATCTGAACACACACGTGCATATAGTTTTGTAATTTTCCTTTTACTGTATCTCAGACATATGTATTATCTGTTTTGTATAGGATTTATGACAATGACCAAAAACCTACATATTTAAATACGGTAATAACACACTGAAATACTGGGGCTATTATTCAAACATTATGGCTATGTCTACACATAGATTGTTAAATTGATTTAATGTAAGTCAATCTAATTGAATCAAAATAAAAATCATTAAATTGATTTAAGTTAAATTGATTTAACGTCCCCACTAGAAACCCAAATCAAACTAGCATAACCATGGACAGGACTTGCTAGTTCGATTTAGGAGAGGGTCACCATGGGAGGTGTGCCAAGATGGCCCCCAAGAAGGGCCATGCCCCCACCCAATATATAGAAAGAGGAAGGCACCCTGGGAGGGAGAAGGGAAAAAAGTGTTAAATCAAAGTAACACGTGAATTTAAATAATGTGGCTACACTGCATTATTTTGCTATACTAATTTTGATTTAACCATCATTTTGATAAAAAGCAAAATGACCGCTCCTTATTTTGAAATGAGGGAGCTCCTCATTTCAAAATAAGGAAAGTTAATGTGGACATGGACTACTTTAAATCGAAATAAACATGCTTTCAATTTAAAGTGTAAGTATAGACATAGCCTATAGCAAATAAGTGTAACTTTTTAATTCACCACTCCTCCCTTCCCCAGTCACTACTACTTTCAACACTACCATCAAAGAAAGGAAGCACTTGCTACGAAGGTTTGGGAATGCTTGTAAGTCTAGTAAACAGTCATTTTAAAAAGATATGTCCTTTCTCAACTTGAAGCAGAAAAATTGAACAAAAGTGAATTATTTATGTAAATAGATATTTGTCTCAAAAACAATTGATCCCAGTGAAAAATATTCTCAAACTCATTATGTGACTTTACACTGAGTAATGTGCGCTTTCCATTCACCTTCTTTTTTTTCTAAAAACTCTTCCAAAAAAAGTCTGGACAATAAGATATTCTTGAAATGAAACAATCACTGATTTGCATAATAAAATATACAGTTAGTGTTTATCAGACCAGTCTATCAAACAGTAACTCTAAATAGAATTAATTGCTTTGAAACCATGTGTGTGTCCGATGTGTTCTGTAGCCACAAAAAGGAGAAAAAAATGGAGGGAAGAGCCCTTCGTGCCATTCAGACCCACCTAGATAATCTTGGTAAACATGCAGTTGCAAAAGTCTTTTTATAACTTCAGTTACGTACTGTTTTCAAGCCTACATGCTGTTACTGCATGCTTAGTGGCTGATGGAACAAATAGACTGAGGTTCATCATTTTTTCAACCCTTATGACAAAAATTTATATGAATATAGATGCTTTGATTCTAAAATAAAATTTGGAACAGGGAAAAGTAACCTGCAATGTTTGTACTTTAAGCTACCATATGTCTGGAAAAAAAGAGATAAAGAGGAGAGTAGATTGCTCAGAACTAATATTGTATGGACTGGAGGCTTTTGCCTTTACCAACTGAACAGTCTCCTCCAGTCTTCGTGCTGTAGATGTTTGTTTTGCTGGATGTAATTCTACTGCAAATCATTCCCTCATTTTGTCAGAAGTGTTACTGATGTGCAAGATCTCCATCCTACTCTTATGCGAAATATGACAAATTTGCTACAGAGAAATCCTGTAGTATAGATGAGTGCATTTAACTCAGAGTGCAAGTTCAAAAATATAGTTCAGCAGTGACCAAATCTACCATGGCTGTTTTATAGCATTAGTTAAATGATGTCATAGTCTCAACCTTAATGAAAAGGTGCCCATATCATTAGCATTAAGTACCAACCCTGTCAGCAGTGTTGCCAGACTAAGGAGAGAAATACATGGTCATAGAAAATGATTTATCGTCTTAGATTCCTTGTCCTCTTTCTAAAGCTGCTAACTCCTTATCATGGTTGAGAGGAAATATGCATTATCATTGCTCATGCTTTTTCTGGTCATCTTTCAAGACCTATTTTAGAACCTTCAGTAAACATGAAAAAAGGTCTCAGAACAAGAACCTGGAGGACTGCAAATTCAAAACACTATTTTGCAATATGCCAAAAAAAAAATCACACTGGAAAAACTGGGTTAATTTGAGTTCAAGTAGCCCTGACTGGTTATACTCCTGAGAGGCCAGAATTGGGAGGAGGAGCTTAAAAGTGAGAAACCCAACTCAGCTGATGCTCTTCCAGGAAGGAAAGAAAATGTTCAGTCCTCCAATCCTGTAGGTAAGGCTAGTTGATGGAAAGAGAGCTTCATATAACCACTGCTTAAACACACCCTGCTGGAAGAAGGCCTGATTCTGACTCACCTTGAAAGCAGAGGATTCTTCTCTATTTCTTGTGAATTCAGTTTAGGGTCAAGCCCTAAGCATCCACTGAGGGAAGAGCCTTACATAGCTTTGGGAGAATTCTTTGTGTTAATTCCCCCTTTAATTAATTCTTCTCATTGACAAACTGATGGAATAGACCCTCTCTGGGGCTCAGCCAGAGGACTGAGTGTCTTAGGACTGGAGCTGGCATGGAATAGTCATCTGAATATTACAGAGTAATGATCTAAGTAAGGTCTGTGGTCCTGCCCAGAGCCTCAATGCTCCAGGATGCCAGCAGTGTGGATGAGGCCCTAGACTTGCATTCTTTTATGACTAAAATTAACTAGACTTATTACAAGTCATTGTGTAAATGGTCACTACCAACTCTGTAGTTTCCTTTTTCCCCCAGTGAAATTCAGTTTAAATCATTGATTTTTTTTTTCCTTGTACCACCATAATCACTAGGCCAGCAAATAAATATAACTGAAGTCTCTTGATAGTACTACAGACATACAAGGCATGATTGAAAGAGCTGGGTTTGTTTAGTCTGGAAAAGCGGAGATTGAGAGGTGACGTGGTAACAGTTTTCAAGTACCCAAAAATTATTACCAGGAAGAGGGAGAAAAATTATTATCCTTAGTTGCTGATAATAGGACAAGAAGCAATGGGTTAAAATTACAGGAAGGGAGGTTTAGGTTGGACATCAGGAAAAAAAATTCCTAACAATCAGTGATTAATCACTGGAATAAGTTGCCAAGGCCAATTGTAAAATACCAAGCACTGGAAATTTTTAAGAGAAGATTACACAAACATCTGTTAAGGATGGCTTAAGATGGTATTTGGTCCTGCCACAAGTGCAGAGGACTAGACTTGATGACATTTCATGGTCCCTTCGAGTTTCTATGGCTATGTCTACATTACCAATAGTTCGGACTAAGCTTTGCCTGGTCCAAACTAAGAAATTTCTTAGTTTGGACTAGGCAAAGCCTCATGTGGCCAAGGGCTAAATTAATCCAGACTAAGGTTCCTTAGTCCAGACTAATTTGGCAATGTAGAGATAGCCTATGATTCTATGAAAAGGAATTCTGGTGACACTGTGCATTTTAAAGGCAAGTTTCCTGCACGAAACAAAATAATAGCATGTATTAAACACAAAGATACACTTGTGTACAGTATTTGACTTAGAAAATAGGCAGCTTGTAGCAGTGTTTGATTTATAGCAGCATTTATATTTTGAATATGTTTGAAGTTGCATGATTGTTTTCCATGCACCAATGACACAGGGTTTATGCTCAGAGGCCTTATCCATAAAGAAACACCTTATGCAGCAGTACACTGTAAGTGAGAAATTGTTTGCACTCCAGAGAGTCTATAGACTTTACTCCTGACCAATAAAGAAAATTTTTGGGCCCCAGTGGTCTTTATTTATGAAAGAAAACCTTTAGAATTAACATGTGCTGTTGGAATGTATTGCTCCCCTCCCAAAGAAAGAAAGAAAGAAATTTTGTGGTGTAAAGGAGGGGACTTATAAAACAACCAACCCCAAGAGGAGTACTGAGCATGTTGCTTTGAAGCCAGTTTCTATATACTGAACATGACCCTTTGTTTGGCGTACCTGAACGTGTATAATTGCAGTAAGTGTCCTCCAGTAGTTTTGGTCCATTCAAGTTGTGAAATCGAACACTCTGAAAGTCAAACAGTGCAACAAGACCAAAAGTTCAGCTTTAACTCTGCTTCTTTTCTATTTATTCTAAAATTATCTGTCAAACAGCCTTATTAGAGCTGGTCAAAACAATCACAATGCTTCCTCTTTAAAATTTCAAAGGACTTACAAATATTTTAGCCAACTCTGTATAATACTACAACCAAAAAAAATTCCTTAAAAGAATGGAGTGCTTGACTTTGCTATATTAAAAAGTTAGACAATACTTCAAATAAGTTGACTTACACAGAGATCCTGGGCTACTTGGACAGATGAGCAGCAGCATAACCTCACTGCTATTTTTAGCATTCAAGATAAAGGAGTGCTATCAGGTTTCAGGCCACCAATGCTGAGAAGCATACACCCAGCTAAAGTGTAGACTGTGGCAAAGTGGCCCCTCTGCTTTTTCAGGGAACAGTTGTCTCCCCTGGTACAATAGGCTTCTTGTAAATCTGCCCCAATCAGAGCATGTCTTTTCTTCTCCCCAACCCACTCTCAGCTTCTCTCAACTGCAGTACTCTGGGGCAGCATGCGTGTCTGGGTCTTGGTAGATGAGGACCCCAAGTACCTGCCCCTGGCTCTTCCAGCCAAGTTGTTGCTATGGGGGCTCTTCTAGCATCGGGCAGTCTCAGTCTCAGTCTCTCTTAATAGGCTGGTGTTTGAGCCCCTTCTATTCCACTTCTCTGTGGAAGTACTGTGTTTGGGCTGGGGGCGGAGAGGAGGCACAACCTCTCCTCCTGTTCCTACAAGCTTTTGGTAGCTTCTCTCCCTCTGTTTTCCCCCACTCCTAGCACAGGTGGGTCTTTTAATAGGGCTGGAGCAGCCCCTGCCTAGCTTCAGTGTGACTAATTATGCTGTAATCACCCCTCCCCTGCCTGCAGGAAAGAGGGCCTTTATCATTCTGGGCTTACGTATCTGCCCTCAAGCACCCTTTTAAAACCTTCCAGCCTGACTTTGTCACAAGACATAAAAGCTATGTCTACACTGGCAATTTAGGTCGAATTAAGGAAGCTTAATTCAAACTGAATAAGTCCCTGTCTATACTAGACTTTCATTAAGTCAAATTAAGAAATTTCTTAATTTGATTTAATGAAAGCTGAATTTGAATTAATAAGAACCACCTGTTAGTTTGAACTAATTAATTAATTAATTAGCTTAATTCAATGCCTTAGTTCAAACTAAGGACAGTGTAGACCTGGATTAATCCTTAATTCAACTTTATTAAGGTCAAATTAAGGGCAGTTAGGTCGAATTAGCAAAGTGGACTAAGTCAATTTAACTTTAAGTCAACTTAGTCCACTTTTTTAATTTGACTTGATAAGGTGTTTGGGGTAACTCAGCATCTCTGAGCATTTGCCTTTGCCAAATTTCAAGCAGCATGTACATCAACAAAACCCTGCTTCTGACCTCTGTCCTTCAACCAGTTACAGTGATTATTATGCATTCTGGGCAAAGATTTGAAGAACATTTAAATGATGCAAGTCTCTTTCACTTAGGTCCTCTTGAATACTTGGCCCATTTTGATTTTCTTTTTTTCTTTTTAAGAGGAAGCTTCCAAACAGTTATATATAAAGAACTTTTGTAGGTCTCATCCTTTTCCAGACAGAAGACAACTAAATAGAGACAGTACATCATACTCACAATTGAGTAACACCTTCAAGTCATTGTAGATAAAAGGATAACAAAAGCAAAAACTAGTAAAGCCCCTGTTATCTCTCCATGACTCTGATAATGTAGCAAATTGCCTTCTAATGTGGGTTGAATGATAAGGTATGTAATATTTTCAAATATGTACAATTAAGTTAAAAACACAGTAGTTCCATTCACTTATATCACAGAATGAAAAGTTTAATTCCATCAATATGAAACATGACACTATAATGCTGGAAAAATTAAGAGTGTAAGCTATTCTAAATATTGTATGGAAGTAATACAATAAATAAAATGCAGGCACTTGCTTCTAAAAGATTTATACTTAGTAGTACAAAGAAAATACAAATTCAATTGATTTATTTCCCATATAGCTTTTTTATATTGTCAGAACCTCTCCACAGATTGAAATATAAGCTGCATGTTGTGGTATATGGTTTCTGCCAGTAGGTTCAGCTTTGCTCCATGCATCTCTTTCAACCAATACAAGAGAATTTATAATGGGAAGGTCAGCCTATTCTCATTTATTTTAAATCACCTCTTTTTGATATTCAGAAGCTTGCCTGTGTTTACATGCTTGTGTGCTGTGCACTTATACTAGAGGCTGTTCAACCGAACAGTTTTGAAAAACAAAATAAGAGAAGTTGTCATCTCAGAAAGCAAGAAAGGCAAAATGTAGTTGTCTGCACACAGGACTAGGATGGAAGAAGATATTATAGAGAATTCAATTCTTAACAAAGGTCAAATATTTATGTTCTCTCTGGCTCCGCAGTTGCTTATAGTCAAAATCTTTCCTGATTCATTTTCTATTGTAAATCATGAGGCTGTCCCTCCATATCTAAGACAGTGCATTCCCCCTCACACCACACTCCTGCAGGTCCAATTCAACAAAGGGAACTTAGCAGGGTGCAGGAGTTCTGGCCCCTTCTGCAGGCCCTGGTAGGTCAGCATTCTATAGCCCCTATAGACCCCAAGAAAGATGAATGAAAAAGTAGTCTCCAGCTCTCAATGGACAAGTCTGCAGTTTATAGGTTGACTCTGAGGCAAGGTGGCCAAACAAGTAATCCATAGCCTGCGGTGGGCAAATCAACATGGTACAGCTTAGCTTCTGAAATGAGACAGGTATGCTAGGCAAAAAAGTAGTCTAGAGCCCCAGGCAGGCTTTATAGACTGGGATCAAGTGACCACAACAGAAGTGATGTGGAATGAGGGGAGAGGGACACAGACCCTCCCAACTTCCCTGTGTCCCAGCCCGGATCCCCAGGGGGATCTGCCACAGGAGCATCAGGGTTCCAGCTGCAATGTGTTGACTCTGCTACCAAACATACTACCCCCCAACTGTTGTCCATCTCCCCTGGGCTACTTCCCCCCCCCATCTCCCTATGGTACCTGATCCATAGGGCCCCCCTCAGCTTCTTCAGGACATTCTGCCAGGGGCAGGTTGCACAGGCCCTCAACATCATCAGCAAGTGGCAAGTCCAATAGCTCCTCAGGGTCATCAGTGGATTATCCTTCCCTATTATGCTTCCCTTCCAGCAGCTCACCCCAGACTGAGCTTCAGGGTTCTCCTCTTAAACTTCTTGTCCCAACCCACTGCTGCCAGTATGATGGACAGGAGTATTCCAGTTTGGCCCACCTGAGGGATGGACTGTCTCCCCCTCTCTGTCTCCAAGGGAGGTCATGCCCCATCATCGCATCTATATAACCCCACTGAATTTGGCAACTAACCTCTCTGGCTCTGTTCTGTTGCCTTTGAGGTCACAGTCTTACAGCAAGTGAACAAAATGTTTTATAACTTTTAAAATCAAGCTGCTATTTGAAATGATTTAGAAAATCCTATTTCTGTTCTCTTCTGAATTTTTTAAGTGTCTGTCTTGTTTTCAATAGAAATAACAGAAGAATTTCATGCTAGCAAAGGTTTAACACCTGTGTCATTTTTACTTGTTTCCTTTTTATGGTTCTATGTATTTCTGGTACATCTTTAAATGAAAAAATTCTGTTATATTGAGAAATGGTAGTAATTGCTTTATTTACAGTCCTCAATTATTCCTATTAGAAAAGATTCTTGCAACTGTTTGAGGGAAGTTCCAACATATTAATGTCTGAAATAGGCCTTTGAAATGTGACAAGGCCAGAGGTGACTTTTCTTGCCCCATGAAATTTTATTCAGGCTTTGATAAGATACAAACTCTTGGAAGCTACCATCTCACTGCTGCTGCAAGTGAAGTTGCCGTTTGGCTGCACCTGGAGGGCAAAATTACAATTACACTATCAATCAAATCGGGGGGAGAGGGAGGCTGGGTGTATTTAGCCCAAGCCTATTTTACTTATGCTAAGTGCCTAGCACACTGGAACTAAACCTGTGGTTTACTGTAATTATAATCATAGATACTAATAATATCTGATTCCTAAGTGCTACAGATCCTCTGCCCACTGTAAGACAAACCTAAGGCTTCAGGCAAACATAAAAGGAATGCTAATTTTTGGGATGTGAGAGCCATACAGCGGTGATTCCCAACCTTTTTTCTGCTGTGGTACACCTTGATACTTTTGATTATTTTGAGATACACCATACAGTCTACAAATTAACTTGTGGATGTTCATGAGCCAATCTAGAACTCTTTGAGTAGCTAATCAAAAACTACTGTGGCAAACCTCTTCAGGCCTGAGGGCTCAGCTGTGTGCCATCACACACTGGTTGGGAAACACTGCCCTACAGAAATGTAAAGCTCCAACCAAGGCAAAACTGATGCTCTTGAACAGACAAGTTTTTACGCCAGTTGATATGAAGGGAAGCTGAGCCAAAGTAGTATCCCCCCCACCCCTTTTTTTTTTTAAGGTGGAAAGAATTCTGGTTATTCTGTGCTCTCTTAGTAATGAGTTTCATTGACATGTCTCATCAGAGATGAGTGATGGATTTTACCATTATATATGGTAAAATTATATATGGTATAACGAGATCTATATTTTGTATCCTAGATAATTCAGTGCACTAATTGAAAATTCAGCATTTAACCTTAAAAAAAAGTTGAAGAATTGGAACTGATTCTCTTGATAATGAGCTGAAAAATTCTTAAAACAACATTGCATTGACTGAGTACTTTATTCAAACTAAAAATATAACTGGAAATGTGCAAATGATAAAGATTTTGTGAATTAAGATTCACATGAGAATTTTCTGAAAGTCTTTCTAGATTTCAAATACAACCACCTAAATATGTATCCAGTGAGATGTAATGTAAAAATGATTCATTGTGAGATCAAATGAAGTAGAATAGTTGTATCTATTTCCAATATTCAGCTAATGTTTTCTCAGCCTACATACCATATTATTAAATTCCCACTGTGTTAACTGATGGGATGCCACTCTCTAGAATCTGAATAAGAAAGAATATTGTCAGCCATCTGAAAATGGTACCTCCTACTTGAAAATTAGAACTATGGTTGGCAAAGTCTGTAAGGGGGTTCACCCATGGCTATGGCACCCAAGTGCTCGAGAGACTTGTTCTGTCTAGGCCTGATACCCACTTCCATCATTTCCTCTTGCTGCAGCCCCCCTTGATCTTTGAGATTGAGTATGTCTACTTCATGACTTAGCTTTCCAGCTAAGTCACTGTTTGAATTTCTTCTTTCAGGAGTAATAGTCACATTGGATCATCTAGCCTCCTGCCACTCCAGGTAGTGTTTCAATCAAAGCCCAGGTCCTATGTCACTTTTCTGGTGACTGCTAGGGGAACCCAGGCCCACCCACTACCACAGGTTCCAAGAGCCGTACATTTAGCAACTCTGGTCTGCCTCCTCCCAAACCCTATTGCCATATCCTTGTATTCCTGTCTACTTTACCTTCTCTCCCCAAGTTTTGTAGCCCAAACAGCTATCCAGAGTAAGACTGCAGATGATGACAATGACATCGACTTCTCCTCCCCCCATCTCAGCCCTCCCCCTTCTGCTCCCAGCTTACTAACTTTATATAAGCTTGGCCTACCCTGCCCAACTAGTCTTCATCATCAATTAGCCTTTCAATCCCAGTCTCTCCCCCAATGAAGTTTATTCAGTTAATTGACCCAATTTAACCTGTTTTGCCTTGCATGGGTTGGATGCCCCATCACTATAACCAGTGAAGGACTCCTCACAAGTTTTGGTGAGACTATCCCTTCCCTCTCCATTATACAGCAGAAATTAAGATGGATATTTAAATGAGTGCTTGCATGCAGGAACTGCCTGGACTAATCTTTCAAAATATAATTTTTCTGAAGGGGGCTTACAGATAGTGAATGGAAGCTGATAGAAAAATTTGGGAACAGGGTCTAGAGAAAAGTAATATTGCTCAATGAAAGCCATGTGAAAGTCTACTGTATAGTATTTAGTGGCTTGGTAAATGTTAGACATTATTATCTGTCAGAGAAGAGCGCATGCTTTCTATTTTGTTCGATTTTTTTCAGTTGCCTTTAAGGCTGATATAAGACAGGAAGAAAATTTAGCACCCCTAGTTTTGTAACCTTTCTATTACAATATCAGAAGTCTGATGGGTGTTCCTGAAGCAGTCTTAATTGTAGCTTATAACTTGTTGTTGAGTTTGCTATCCTTATCTGAACAAATTAATTATAGTAGCACCCATCTAATGCCATTATAATTAAGGTCCTGTCAATGTTGCCATTGTAAACCCTGTTCTTCAATTATTTGGAAATCAGCCTTATGAATGTGCTGCAGGCTGAAACTTTGTATACATGGTTTTAGCCTACAAGCACTTATTTACTTCTTAAATTCATTTACACATATTTTAAATTTACCAGTTTGACCATTTAACATTCAGTAAGAAGAAAAGCAAATGACATTTTAAAAATAGGAGCTTTAAAACTGACTCACTTATTTCTGTTTTATTCCTGAGTTTTTTAAAGAGAAATAGATAAGTGCATTAATTTTCTTTTTCTACTCATGTTTCTCACTCATAGAGGGGCTTATTTCTTGCTCCTACCATGCAGGCATCGCTTATCTCTGTTCCTTCCTTACATCTTGTCTATTTCTCATGTATTTTTAGCTTCTCTTATTTTCTGAACAGTTTTCCGAAGACTTTCAAGGGTATCTTCCAAGTGGTTCACTTATATTAACATTCAGTTAGGGCTGTACTGCTCCGGTAATGGAAAGCTTGACAGATCTTTAACTACTGCAATCCCACCTGTCTGTCTTACATATGTTCCTTTATTGCTCAAGCATTTCTCTTCTCATCTCACTTTTCATTCTCACCTTTCTACTTTTCATTATTGCTGCTAAGTCTGCTGATTGAGATGCCAATAAGAAATGTTGGGAGCATTAAAAAAGATATTTCAGCAATGAATAAGAATCTTTTATTTCTTGTGAGATATAGACTAGAAGTGGTGGAAACTGATACTTTGACCATCCCAATGTTTTTTCTCAGGAGTTTTGTGCTCACTGTTACATTGTGAGAGAGAGAGAGAGAGAGAGAGAGATTGATTTTGTTCCAATATAATTGTCTACTGGAGCTGATCAAAAAACCCCTCAAACTCCAACTTTTTTGACAAAATGCAACAAATATTTGCAAACATTTTCATGAAAAAACTTGATTTTTCAAATCAGTTATTGCAGACACTTCTATACCAGTAACAGTAGACAAGTCCATGTGTTTGCCTGTGCCATAATCCCTTACTGTTCATGTTTAAGCCACAGAACCATGCTTCTGAAGGAGAATACAGGGCAAGTAAGCAAGCATGCTTGAAGGTGGTGGCACAATCCTATATCAGTGTGCAGTGTGGATAGGTTAAAAGGCATGCACCAAGTCACACATTTCAATATGCCTCCACCCCTGTTCCCACAATGCACTAAACCCTTTTCTGTCGGAGCCTTAAACAATCTACAAGGTTCTCCCATACACTTATTTTCACTGGTAGTGGCAAGCTGCTCTGATCACCACAGAAGATTTTTTGAGGCACTCCTTTAATCAGTACTACAGGTTAGTATGGATCCTGTTCTGAGAGCAGCCACCTGGACCATCAACCACATCCATGTGCTCAGGAATGTGTGGTCAGAGTACACCACAATCTAAAAGGAGAAACATTCACCAGTTCTGGGAAACTTCACAGAGGACGGAGCAGGCAGGCATTGAGTAAACTCTGGCTCAGAGCCAGGAAGACATCAAGTACCTGAAGCTACTGTTAAGGAGGACAAAAGACTGTCTTAACTGTTGCTCTGGGAGGCCTTATTAAACATTCTGCTTCTACGCTGAGCTGGCCAGGGTGCTGTAAGGGGGTCCCAGCATAAAAGCTAAAACAGGCTCATGATGATTCCTCTCCTCAGTCATTCTAGTGGGATGCCAGTGGGGGCCAAGATCAGTAGACAGCAGAGACCACAGAGGATGTCCTGAAAGACCCAGAGGACAAAGAGCATGTCATTTTGCATTTCTGCCTGGAGAAGTCAGTTGAATAAGCCCTATCCCATGACAAACCTGTGGAGGACCCCAAGGCATAGGCACAACCAAAACCCAGAGCTGATATGTTACAAAGGATTTTCCACCAACGCTCCAATATCCCCTCTTGCTACATTTCTGATCTTAATCACAGCCCCTGCTTTTATTAACCCTGAAATGGTCCTGAAGCAAATCATGGCTATAAATCAATGACTTCATTGATTTTTCATGAATTGTTATTATGCATTTGAAAGAAATTATAAAACAGATTATTAAGGGTCATCGTGCCTCTGAGTTTATACATTTCTCAGTCAGCAGACAGGCAGTGATGGGGTGGGGGCTGCATGGACTAGTAGAATGAAGAAGGCTGGTTTATTTAGAAAGGTCTCAGATGGGGATGGGACAGTTGCAGAACACATATAATTGGTTGCTAGTAACAGCTGTCTTTTCTCCTTGGAAGACTACATTGTTTCAATGTTTCCTCTCCTGTGCCATGATCTTACTGTACCTTTACAAATGACAGCTGTGTGGCATGGGTTGGAGGGTTGTGATGGAGAGGGATAAAGTTTGAGAAGAAAGAGCTTTGATTCTTCAAGGAATGTTCAGTGGTCCTCTCTCCTCTGGAAGATTATAAAAAAAAGTTACTGTCCCACTCCCTGTTATCTGACTTCTCCCTGCACCATGCCATTATGCAAACATTGCTGGAAATTGGAAGTGGAGAAAGGATCCAGTCTTGCAGGTGGATAAATATAGTATTGTGTCCCTTTTTTGTGGTTAGTCAAGTGGTATGTGATGCTGATCTGAAAGAGTGAATGAAATATAGTTCTGGAGTTTGTGGGAGCACAGGGGCCTCTGCCTCTTGCAAGGGCTAGCACACCCTCCTCTCTCTGTTTCTACCTTGCCAGACCCTAAGGGTCAGGTCCCTCCAGAGTCTCTGGCCCTCGGGTGGGGCCACCGAACCTAGAGTTACTGGACCCTCGGGCGGGGCCACCAAACAAACAAAGCTCCTGGCCCCTCGAGTGGGGCTGCCACACAAAGGCTATGTCCACACTTACACAGTTAAATCAATTTAACTTGTATCAATTTAATAAAATTGATATAAAAATCATTAAATTGATTTAAGTTAAATCAATTTAACAGGTCCCCACTAGAAACTCAAATCGAAATAGCATGTTCATGGACAGGACTTGCTATTTCGATTTAGGAGAGAGACATCGTGGGAGGTGTAGCAATATGGCCCCCTAGAAGGGCCATGCCCCCACCCAATATATAGAAAAAGGAAAGCACCTGGGAAGGAGAAGGGCAAAAAGTGTTAAATCACTTTAACAGTTAAGTTGAAATAACATGTCCGCACTGTGTTATTTCAAAATAACAATTTTGCTTTAACCATTGTATTGATATAATACTAGGTTTTATTATATTAATATGGCTTTTCTTTTATTGAAATGAGGGAGCTCCGCATTTTGAAATAAGGGAACGTTGTGTGGGCCTACCATTTTCTAAAACAAAATAACCAGTGCTATTTCGATTTAAACGGTATGTGTGGACATACCCAAAGAGTCTCTGGCATCTCAGCCTGGGCTGCAAAACAAACACAGAGTCACTAGATTGAGGGGAGCAAGCAGTCATGGGGATCAGCTGATTTGGCTGCTTCCCTGGGCTACTTCCTACCCCCTCTCCCAGCAGTACCTGCTTAGTCTCGTTGGGGTAGTCTCCCAGGGGCAGGTTGCAGAACTCCTCCATCTCATCTGGAGTCAGCAGGTCTGGCAGCTCTTCAGGGCTGTCCGTAAGGGATAGTTCCTGCAGGTCTCAGCCTGCTGGAGTCTCCTCCTGGTTGTCAGCAGCAGGCAGCTCTTCCAAGCCCCTGGTCTCAGATGGGATTACCAGGCCCTCCAGGCTAACTGGTTCCAGGAGTGTCTCTGGGCTGCCAGTCTGAGGGGCGATTTCTCAATAGCTGTTGTCTAGCCATCCTCCATGGTAGGGACCAGGTGCCAGGTTCCATAGGAGAACCATGTCCCAGCCCCAGGCTGTTCCTCTGTAGGGTACTAGTCCCAGGGTCAGGGAAGTGCCTGTGGAAGGGAAGTGACATCCTGCCTCTTTGGGAGCTTGATCCAAAATGAGCCTCCTGACCTACCTTTTATACTTCCTGTCCCACCCCTTAACTTCCAGCCTGACGGACAGGTAGCCCCCGACTCCTGTCAGCAGTTTCTGGTACTTTTCACCTTGTCTGCCCCTGAGGAGGGCCATGTCTCCTCACTATAATCTCTTTCTTTCTCTCTCCATTAACCATTTGCTAGGCTGAGCATCTTCTGGTGATGCCCGGTGGAGGGATTGCCTTGTGTTGATGATTCATTTCTCCCTTTCCATGGAAGCTCCATCCAGTCTTTCCTCCTAAGCCATGTGCTACAGCCTCCTAAAAATTTTCATAGCCTCTGGTGGATTCTCTCCATTTTGTGCACATCCATTCTCTAGTGAGGGGCCCAAAACTGGATGTAATATTACAGATGTGACCTCACCAATACAAAATAGAGGGTAATAATCACTTCCCTTGATCTGCCAGCAATGCTCCTACTAATGCAGCCTAATATGTCATTAGCCTTCTTGGCAATAAGGGCATATTGTTGACTCTTATCCAGCTCCTTGTCCACTGTAATGCATAGGTCTTTTTCTGAAGAATTGCTGTGCAGCCAGTCAGTCCCACTCTTTAGCAGTGCATGGGATTCTTCTGTCCCTACACTTGTCTCTGCTGAACCTCATCAGTTGCTATTTGCCAGGTCCTCCAAGTTCTCTATATCACTCTGTCTCTTATCCCATATTCCAGCAGATCCACAACTCCCACCTGCTTAATGTCATTCGAAAACTTGCTGAGAGTGTAATCCACCCCATCCTCCAGATCATTAATGAAGATATTGAAAAAAACCAGACCATGGCTGGCCCCTGAGGCACTTCACTTGATACTGGCTGCCAGCTAGACAGTTATAATCCATTCATCCAATATATACTTCTCTAACTCTTGCTGGCAAGAATACTGTAGACCATATAAAAAACTGCTGAAGTCAAGCTATACAGTCAAGTCCACTGCTTTCCCAGATCCAAGAACCCCCCATTTCATCATTTCAGGTAATCAGATTGGTCAGGAATGACTTGCCCTTGATGAGTCCATATTGTCTGTTCCTGATTACCTTCCACTCCTGCAAATACTTTGATTTGGATTCTTTGAGGGCCTGCTACTTGATTTTTCCAGGGACTGAGGTGAAGCTGACTGATTTCTAATTCCCTGGATCCTCCTTCCTTCCCTTTATTAAAAATGGTTATTACATTTGCCTTTTTGCAATGGTCTGGGACCTTTCCTGCTCACCACAAATTTTCAAAGATTATGACTAATTGCTCTACAGTCACGTCAGTCAACTCCCTCAGCACCCTCAAATGCATTGCACATGGCCCTAAATAATCCAGAGCCTGTTATTTCACCACTGAGGTCTGCTCACCATCCCCCATTCTGTGCTGCCCATTGCAGTGGTCTCGGACCTGACCCTGTCTGTGAAGACGAAGGTGAAAAAAGCATTCAGTAAGTGGCCCCCATGCTCTGACCTTTTTCTTGTTGCTAACATACCTGTAGAAACCCTTCTTCTTACCTTTCACATCCCTTGCTAGCTGCTTCTCCAATTGTTCTTTGACCTTCCTGATTTCACTCCTGCATGCTCAAGCAATATCTTTACACTCCCTCCCTAGTCATCTGTCTAAGTTTCTGTATCTTGTAAGCTTCCTTTTCATGTTTAAACTCACTGAAGATTTCTCTGCTAAGCCAAACTGATTTCCTGCCATATTTGCTATTCTTTCTGCACATCAGGCTGATGTATTCCTTTTGCCCTAAATAAGATTTCTTTAAAATATGGCCAGCTTTCCTGGAGCCCTTGCACCCAAAAATTAGCCTCCAGGAGATCTTGCCCATCAGTTCCCTGAGGGAGTCAGTCTGCTTTTCTGAAACTAAGGTCCATATTCTGCTGTTGTCGTTTTTTTCTTTCTTTTCTTTTCTTTTTCTTCTTTTCTTTTCTTTGTCAAGATCCTGAATTTTACCATGTAATTGTCAATGCTGCCCAGGTTGCCTTCCACTTCCACTGTCAATTGTTCCCTGTTTGTATGCAGCAGGTCAAGAGCATAACCCCTAGTTGCTTCCTCTAGCACTTACATGGGCAAGTTGTCCCCAGAGCTCTCCAAAAACTTCTTAGATTGTCTATATTGCTCTCACAGTAGATATCAGGGTGACTGACGTCTCCCATGAGAACTAGTTTTTGATCTGGAAAATTACGTTAGTTGTCTAAAGAGAGCCTAATTTTCCTCATCCTCCTGGTGGTGGTCCATGGCAGACACCCACTGTGACATCACCTTGTTAACTTCTTCCTCTAAACTTAACCTAGAGATGTTCAACAGGCTTTTCTCCAACTTTGTACTGGACTTCTGAGCAATCATAATGCTCTCTTACCTACAACATAACTCCTTCACCTTTTCTCCCCTACCTTTCTTTCCTGAACTCTTTACTCAGCCATGACAATGCTTCAGTCATGTGAGTCACACAAGCAAGTTTTTGTTATGCCACTCATGTTATAAATCCTTGCCTATGCCTGTACTTTCAATTCTTCCTGTTTGTTTTCCAGGCTTCAATTATTGGCCAGATTTTTTTTTTAAAGGGAAATTGCAAACTGGTAACATAGCTCCTGAAATTAACTCACTGAAGTCCAGCAAGTCAAATGTTCATAAGAAAAAACTATGAGAGTTCTGTGGCACCTTAAAAACTAACAAATTTCTTTGGGCATAAGTTTTCGTGGACTCCAACCATCTGATGAAGTGGGTTGGAGCCCATGAAAGCTTATGCCCAAATATTTTTATTAGTCTCTAAGGTGCCACAGGACTCTCATTGTTTTAGCTGTACATACAGTAACATGGCTATCCCTCTGGAAAATGGTCAGAAGGTTGTTAAAAGAGATTAAGTAGTTCTGATAACAGAGGTTTATAAATAGGTGAGAGTATTTAAGACAGAACCACTGCACAATGACTGCATTACAATTTGGCTGCCTTTCTCCAGAGCACAAACCCAACCCATATAGCATTAAACCAGTAGTAACAGAGTTATAGTGCCTTGCTACAATCAGATGCAGCCTTACGGTATCTGGGATCCTAGGTGAAGGCCCATTGCAGGGCCCCCAAAGGCCCTGTGACATCTCCCCCATAGCTCCAGCTCCCCATTGTTGCATACATAGCCCCAGTTTCACATTACTCATGACCCCAGTTCCCAGCCACTGGCCCCAGCTGCCTCTCCACCCCCCACCAGTACATTGACACCCCAGCATCTTCCCCACAGGTTCCCTGCCCCCCCGCTGGCTCCCCATTCCTGATCTTCCCCCAAGGGACCTCTTCACCCCCTTACAGGGCCACTGGAGCTGCTGCTGGCAGATTTAAAAACTCTGAGACTGGCACAACTGCCTGCCAGCCAGAGGGCTAGCCCGCTCCACCCCTGCACCAGCTGTTTCCTGTCCCTGGGGTAGAACAGCCAGCCCAGGGGAGGGGTGGGAGAGCAGAGCCAATCCAGAGTTACAGCCAGGGCATGCCTCCCTTCACCCCTGAAGGTACAAAAGCTGGCTCAGAGAGGGCACAGCGTGCCGCAGCTCCTTGAGTCAGTCCTGGGATGCCTCAGTTTTTGACTTAGGCAAAGCAGACAACAACACCTGTAGTACACTACAGGGCCTCTTACTGCTCAGGGCCCTAGGCGGATACCTGCTTCACCTACCCCAAAAGTCGCCTCTGGCTACAATTATCTGTAATGGGTGAATAATCACAAGGACTAATGGCTAATGATCATAGGCTACAAAAAAAACCCAAACCTTCACAAAGTGAGGCATTTCCAAATGTGTCTGCCAACATTCTCTCATGTGCTTTTCTAGCAGCTGCAAAGGGTATAAGATGTCTTTCTGCAAAGACTGATGTTTCCCTCTGCCTCACTGCAGTTCAAAGATGTGTGACTGTTGTGTAGCTCTGATTTCTCTCACATGCTGGACATGAGAATTTGAATGCCTGTACAAAATTTTTAAACTAGACTTGTCCTGCGTGCATTCTGAATGGAAGCATCTCCTTTATTCTCACATATGGTTTGTGGCACACAGCATGCGATGAGTATGCAAATGGCACTGGCATCCAAACAAGTGTTGGCAGCACCAATGACATTTTAGGCTACTGAACACACTCCATGACCATTTTCTGTCTACTAAATGTGTAGTTTAATTTCCTTTTCCATGGTCATTTATATCAGGATATGGTTTCATGAACCAAGGTAGGAGTGAGTTCCCCAACATAACTATGCATCCAATAGAGAACATTGTACAAATACAATCCCACCCCCTAACCAATCCTGACTTCCTTAGCATCCTGATAGCATGAATCTTTCCAATGTTTCCCACATTCATCAGTCTGCCACTGTGGTCCACTAAACCTTGCAGAATAAATGAATATAACCTTTTCAGTTTACATGCTCACTCACCCTTTTTGCTTGACCAAGTAGTGGCATTTGCACACCATAGATGTCCCCTTCACTGTTTGGAGGTGGCATCCTCTGAAATCAAGCTTTTGTTTCTGAAGCTTTGTTTATGGCAATCACCATGGTTAGAATACTGTGTTGCATGCCTTGAAACCCTGCACAGCTATGGCCTTGGCAATGGGTATGTCTACACTGAAGGCTTAAGTCTACTTAAGCAACTCCAGGGGCACATGTGGAGTTCATTAAGTCAATTTAACCACTTGCATAATTTGACGTAATCATTATAACCCTGAAGTCAACTTTAAGGATTAAGTCGACTTTATTAAGTTTAACAAAACATGGCCATTAAAGTCAACTTAATAAAGTCAAGGCAGGAGAGCCCTTTAAGTTGACTTAGAATCATAGAATCACAGAAACTTTAAATGGGTCCCCTGGCTTAAGTCGACTTAAACAAATGGGGACTCTCTAAGTTGACTTAACAAGTTTGACTTTAAGTCAATCTTATAAGTCAACTTAACAGAGCCCTCTACTGTAGACATAGCCAATGGACATTCCAACCACTAAGTGGATTGCAACTGACTGATGGCTGCCTAGCATTTCCAGTTTCCACAGGGCAACAACTGCCCCTTCTGTGTTGGTATGGCTTGCCTGAATTGTGTGGTTTGTTGCTGTAGGTGTGATGCAACCTTTTCATGCACTCCATGAAAGTCTGTTTCTTCATTCAGAAGTTCTGAAGTTATTACTGGCCATCTGAGGTTTCCAGATGATGTGAGTCCACCAAGTTACTGGTTATACTGCTCCAGAAGTGATGGTACACCTCTGGCACACTGTGTAATTTCTAGCATTTATCATATTTGGTCTAGGAGACCAGAATGGATTGTCATTCACCCTTAGAGTAAGCTGTCTTCAGTGTATTAGAAAACTCTTCCCATATTCTATCCTGCATCATTCTGATCACTTACTCCAGAGTATAAATACTTCATTCAATAAGGAAAGGAGGAGAAGCATTTGTTCCATGTCTTTGCCCATTTTAGCATGAAGGAGAAGTGAGTAGTTTCTGCAACTGACAAGTGGACAGTAACAATAACACATAGCAAAATTGTTCTTCCAGTATATCCTTGTGATGCACAGAGCCCTGAGATGCTACCCCAAAATAGTAGCACTGACATGTGACAAAAGCGTCAATGCGGATGGAGATCTGTGTGTGCACAGTGGTATGCTGATACTGAGCACACCCTATAAGGACACTCAGTGGGGGTTTGTGGAACACAAATGAGCATGTACACAGTCAGGTAACAAAGCATGCATGCCAGTGGAGAAGCACCCTTAGTAGCTTTCAAAAATGCGTATCTGTTGAAGGCTAATATTAATATATAGAATTATACCACTATAAAACAAAAGAATGACCAAAGAAAGGATTCCACAGTATTAAATTAATGCAAAATAAAGCACACATTAAAGAGAAAACACAAATTACTAAAGTACGTAATAAAAATAGCATTGTGGAAAGTGTGTATATCAAATCTAATTTTTAAAGTATGTAAGTAGTGAAGAAGATGGTGTGTACAAAGATGATATCATGGTAATAATGTTGTATGAGAACCTAAACAAGTTTGTTTTAACTGAGTGAGAACAGTGGTATTTGACATTTTGTTAAATAAAAGTAGACTGTATTAAGGATTGAGACTTTTCTCAATCAGAGTTATACAGTCATGTTTTAGGGTTCTGACTTTGCAATTCATACACAAATCCTACTGCTTTGTAAATCTATAATAGATTGGGATAAAAATGTTGTCAAAGAGTGGCAGTGAGTGAACATATATCAAGCATGTAACTAGATATAGAGTATGAGCTGATACCACTGAAGTCAATGGGAATCTTTCCATTTTCTTCTCTGAATATTAGGTATTTTATTTCCTGCTACTGAAAGGAAATTAAAAAAAAAATAACTAAAAAAGGAAAATCAAAATCCCATGTCATCTGGAAAATAAAATGTTGAAGAAGATGCAAGAAGAAATCCTTAGACAAGTGTAAATTAATGCCATATGTCCCAATTTCAATAGTATTTCACTATATGTACATAGTTCAACACTGCCGAGCTTAAAACTAAAGAATTACGGAAGTATTTCCAATAAAGACCAACACCTTTTTTAAAAATGTATCTGGTTTATTCCAAGAGCACACAGTATGCTCCTGTTCACAATGATAATATTAAATTTTAAGGGGAAGACTATCTAAAGCATCCATCATATAAAGATCCAAATATTACATAGTTATCACTTTGCAACTCCATATGCACTCTTTGTCTATAGGTGGAATGAAATACTAGCTGCATGAAAGACAATGGGAATGTTGCCACTAATAGATAGATAGATAGATAGATAGATAGATAGATAGATAGATAGATA
>ML682069.1:1632205-1678190 GCA_007922195.1 Podocnemis expansa
ATAGATAGATAGATAGATAGATAGATAGATAGATAGATAGATAGATAGATATCGGTTGATTTGGGTCCCTAAGTCAGTGTAGATTGGTTTTGCTGTAGGAGAAACTTTGTATGAAAACTTTTACCTTTTTAAAAGTGATAGCAGTAAAACATTAACTTGATCTTGAGTAGGCTAGCAATTAGACTGAGTAATACTTTAGAAAGCAGATTATACTGAAAATATTTTAATAACTGAAATTTAAGTCAACCTTTATAAATTTGGTACTACATCACAGTTAGTATAGCTTTGTTTTGTTAATTAAACCCCTGACCAATGTGAATTGCTAGTAATTGTACAGTATGATTTCAAGGCAAATTAATACCATCTGTCAACACAACAAGCATCAAGCTGAATTCCTCCAGCAGGTCTGAATATAAGGAACATATTTGTTGAAAATGAAAAGAGAACCGAGCCTCATCAAGCCAGTTATCAGTAAACTGTGAATAAAACTGAAAGAAGTTTCTGTCCTCAGCTGATAACACAATAGTAGCACTAAGTAATACACTTTTTCCGGCTACTGAGCGTGTTTTTGTGATCAGTAAAGGTCAAAGCTATGCATTAACCTAGCTTGTTGTGGATATGGGCCAGTCTTTCTACAATTATATTTGGCTTTCATCCCATTTTACTTGTTAATGGGAAAAAAATAGCTCTAACATCTGCTCATCTTACCAATTACACCACCCCATCAAAAAATGCAATTGAAGCAGAAGCCTGTCCATTTATTTATTTTCCAGTGCTGCAACAGAACTATATCCAACTGAAATGCTGACCAGCAGGGTCCTTCAGGCTGAGTAGAAATGAGTCTATTATTTGTAACTGACATTTTTGATGGGAGTGAAAGTCTGGCATTTGCCTTACCCAGTCCTCATTTACTGAGCCTAGTGGCCAAAAATCAGATAATAATGATAATAATTAGCACTTTTGTCTCTGGAACCTTAAACATTACTTCTCCCAGTCTGCCTCTATGATGGGAAAGTATTATTCCTCTACTATATGAGGAAAACTTGGTCAGTGAGATTAACTAGTATAAATGAAGTACACTTGTGTGTCAGAACTGAAAACAAAGCCAAGAGCTCTTATATTCATGCAGTCCCTGTCCTTTACACATGACCTCCATTTGGACAGGAAATGTGAGAAAACCAGTTAAGTCACAAGCATTTGCCTGAACAGGCTTGGAAGGTAATTTTAGAATAAATGACTTAACATTAATGTTGTTCCAGGCAATAAGATATACAATATAGCACAATAATTTCACGTGTGTCTTAGGCTAATTGATGGTATAAATAAGGCAATACTGTACCCATTGGATCTTTCTAGTAACAATGGTTAGATCACATCAAATATGGCCTGCTGGACTTCCTAATAATGTGTCTGGCATAAAAAATTATTTCACTTTCTGTATGTTGATAACTTTCTTTCTTATTTTAAAAATAAAAGGATGAGGAAGCAAATTTCATTAGACTTCTCAGTTTGTCCCGCTGGGACAAATTAGAATAGAAAAAAATGTAATATTCTTTCCTTGTCACCAGTTTTATTATGTATTTGCATAATACACCAGGGAGCTTTTCACTTAAATTAAGTTAGAGTGCTGCCAAAATAAGTGATTCCAAATTAGCTAAATATAGTATTTGCTATTTCGCCTGTTGAGAGGCACATGCAGTCACAGATCTGCAAACAAAAATGTAAAGGAAGAGCAACCATAATATTGCAGAGAAAACATTTTTCTAATCTCAAAACACAGATAATCTCTGAATTGTCATCCATCGCCTGATACCATCTTTGTTTGAATAAAACATGCTAGACTATAGAACGATGCTTTTGCCCATTGGTGATATTGATGATATTTACACTATTAATTAAAAGACACACGTTTATATCACAGGCATAGCCATTTTAACTGTTCATTCTAGGGATAAATCTGACCCTGTTTCTCACTTGAGCCAGTAGAATCTGGGACTGGAGGGAGGTATTGATTTTAGCTCCCAAAAGGACAGTAAGTCTTTTGCAGCTCAATAGTATTACCTTCTGACTCTGCAAAAACAGTTTTAAGTAAATTCAGTTAATTTCTTTTGGAAAGAAGGAACTTTTGAGGTAATGCTGTTAGCTCAGAATTTAGGCTTTGGTCTGTCCCTAGAATAACCAGTCCATTACTTCCTCGATCTGCTTTTCCTGGTTACAGGTCTACAGGCATGGGTGGCAGGTACAATACGCCAGGCCTAGTGCAGCCACTGCTGCCCCACCACTGGACACCTGAGTCATATTAGCGCCTCCTCTTCCCTCCTACATTCCCCTCCACCCCTCATTCTCCACATGCAGTCTGCAATGGAAGTGAGAGCTCCTCTGTGGGGGGCCAGGATCACAATTGCTCCAGGCATTGGCTGGGCACGACTGCATGTCATGGCTGATCTGAGGACCAGCCAGGACCAGCCAGGAGCTGGAGCTGCTCCAGGGGCTGGCAGATGCTGCTGGGATCCAGGACTGGCTGCTGAGAGCTAGGTGGTGGAAGAGGTGAAGGGAGTAAGGCCTTTGGTGGAAGGGGTTGGGAAGGGGACTAGCCACCCTTGTCTTCAGTGTAGTTAAGGAAACGTTTGAAGGACGCAGCTCAATTGGTATAGACAAACTGTGGTCAGTCAAGCTGATCTTTCTCTCAGACCCTACTACAAATGCTTAGTAGCTACCTCACATTTCGTCACTGGTCATGCTCAGCCTAGGTATCTCTCAGCTAGAGTTATGTGACTGATACTGGCCAATGGCAAGAGACCTACAGTTTTCATTTCATGACGTGACTCCTGATTCAAAAGAAAAGCCAGAGATACAAAATGGAGTTTAAGAATACAATTTAGAGTCTGGGGAATTTTACCCATATCAGTGCTAATGGTCTTTCTCTCTAATAATTCATAATATGACATCATCACTGTCTCTAAAATCCTTCCTTAACTAAATAAAATCTCCCAGAGAGCTGTGTGTTCAGAGCGACTGCACCTGTTCCCTTCCTCCTCATGGTCCACTGTAAGTAGCCAGTCTAGGCTCCCAGCTCCTCAGTCATCACTTTTCATATGTGGACATCTGCATCCATCTCCCTTCTGACAGGCATTTTTCCAGGCTGCACAATTCCCTGTCATATTCCCAACAACCCAGGCTATCTAGAAAAGCCAATAGTCCTCATTTTGTTTTCTCTTCAGAGACAATGAACAGTGTAATGACCCACAGTTATACATAACTGAACAGATCTTTATAAGCAAGCACATTTATTCTAAAGGTGAAAGGATTACAGAGAAAGCATATTAAAACAATAAAAGAATGTGCACACATTCTAATCGTTTTTTTTTTCAAAGTTCACCCTGCCTCCAACCTCAACCTCTATAGGTATCAGTTTTTCAAACTGGGTTTTCCCATGGTTACAAGTTCAAGTTTCAGTTTCAAAATCAGAACACCCATGACTAGGGCAGTCTTTCCTTTTTACAGTTTGGTCCTTTGAAATTGGCCTAATGTAGTAGATGATTAGCAGACAATGGCTCAGTCCTCAGGCCTAGCTTCAGAAAGCTGAGATTTTTAACACATGTATCCAGTGCTTTTAATAAGATCAAGATCTTTAGCTTCTAGCAAAGTTATGAATTTAAGCTCCCAGGCTCATCTTTCAAAGTAATAGTTCAAATTCCCTTGGAAGACAAGGACTAAGATGTTATATCCGGAGTGTTCATTTTCTAAAATGGGTGATAAGGCTTTCTGGACTTTTTCTATCACTTTGCTGTATGAATACATTCAAGAACATAATGATTGTTTGGTTTCAACTACATAGTTGTTACTGGGACATTTGATACACTGGATGATGCACCATATATTGTGATAGGCATGTGTGTGACTTATGGATCTTGAAAGGTTTGTAATGGGAGGAGGTATTGATCATTGTACCAGTGGAGATAAATCTGCAGGTTTTGCATCTGGTCCTGGCAGGGTTTGGTGCTGCTTTTTTCTATGGGAACCTTGCTTTATTAATGAGATGAGGGTGGGGGTTGGGCGCTGGAGGCCAGAAGAAGGGTGGGAATCAGAAAAGATTTCTTGCAGGACATGATCCTTATCTAGTATGGGTTGCAATGATACCCCATATGGGTTTCCACATGGAATGATAAGTTACAATGAGGAGGTGTGGTCAAAGGAGGTGTCCCCCTCCCCTGTTTAAATACATTCTCTCAGATTATTTTAGAGGCCCACATGATGAATTCTTCTACTCTGGTGGAGTGTCTTTATTTAATGAAGTAAGTTTTAAGTGTGTTAAGGTACATATCATGGATTTTCTCACTAAGCATGTTCTATGGTATTTGAGTACCTAGTAGTAGACAATATATTTCTTGATGTGTTTTTGATTTTTTGATTTGAAGCTATTGTTAGGAATAGTGACTCATGGGTTTCATGGATGTAGTTGTCTTTAGAATTCCTTTGTATTTAATTATGGCATTCTGAATACCTCTCGCAGATTTGTTGTTTGAAAGTTTGTGCCTTTTGCTAACAGCAGTTTGTCTAATGAAAGTTTTTGCCTTCCCATGTTGTGTCTCAACACAGCTACAATACCATAGCAAACAAAATTTCATCACATTTACAAAAGATATTAGATTTGAAAAATATTAGGGAAGGTGAATACTGATTTTGTTCACCATTAAGGAAATATTTGTGATGTAATTTGGATTTACAAACTGGGTTGGTTGCTTGATCAGATGATAGTGGTTCTAATTCACTGATTGGATGAGTCACATGTTCAGGATGGTTTGCAGACATTATATTATTTATTTCCCTAAGTCCCAGTCCTCAAAATACTTAAGTATTTTATCTGTGCAACTCTACTGATGTGATTTGCAAGACAGGGACCTAACAAAGTCTAAGTAGTAAGATAATGATGCTTTTAAATCATATAATACAATCAATTCATGTTTTTTTGTTATATCCAAAGTATTGTGTGTGCTGTGTATATATGCCCTTTATTTCTTTTTCTCTTGGCTGGGCCACTATATTAGACTTTGGTCACTATAATCTGTGTGTAGACTTCTGGAACACTATTTTAGACTTGCCTTTTAAGAGAAAGCAAAGTGAGTAAATCTGTGACTCATCAGCTCACTTCAATTTGGCTTAAAAGAGGGCACCTGGGACCAAACGAAAGCAAGATATTTCATGAATCAGATCTGCTGGCTCAGAAATGATAAAGTGTAGTTGAGAACTGCCTGGGAAAGAGAGGACTGGTAGAAGCCTGCAAGGGGGTTAGCCTGTTCCTGAGACAGAAAGACATGGACAGATAAGGCAAGAGATAGCTGAAGGTCGAGAGGAGCAGAGGGAAATACCTGCTGGTTGTTGGAGCTGGAAAGCTGAGGAAGACAAAGAGGATGGAAGGCAGGGAAAAGGTATGATCAGACTCTGGAGGCTGCATGATGCTGGGGCTGTTTGTTGATGGACTTCTGAGACTTGTTTTTTCTTTACAATTTATGTGCATGAAACTCTAATATAAATTAACCCCACAGGGGCTACATTTATACTCAGAAAGATAGTTTGGACTATTTCTTAAGGTACTAAAGGAGGGGAACTGATGAAGCAAATCATGCTGACGGCTGCTGCAGAAGGGCAGTCCAGGTAGTGCAACCGTGTAACAATGTAATTCCCAGAAATTAAAGATATTGCCCCATACGGACTTCCCGTTGAACAGCAAAAGATAAAATTAAAAGTAAACTGCAACATGTACTAGCTCTTAACAATACACTAGCTCTTAACTGCATAACCTTGATGTTACTTCTGCATATTCTGTCTTTTCTTACTGTCTTGTTATCTCTGCTTATGATATCTAACATTAGGTTATAACCAGGAGTCAAAATAGCTGGAAAACGGCAGAATGGCATTCCAGGGCCCATTATTTTTAGGGACTATCTGTTCTGGGGCCCCTACAAATAGAAAATGGAGCCAGAGTTCTGTGTTCCAGGCACCACCATTTAAAAATAGCAGGCCTGGAACATAGCTTTCAGGCTCCATTTTCTATTTTTAGGGGCCGCCGACACTGAGCCTCTAAGAATAACAGGCCTTGGAACATTGTTCTGGCACATTTCAGCTGGCACAGAGGTGTCCCAGCCCAGGCTGAGTCTCTGACCTGACAATTTCAAAAGGGATAGCCGTGTTAGTCTAGTCCAGTAAAAAAAACAACAAGGAGTTGTGTGGCACTTTAAGACTAACAGATTTATTTTTTGCATGAGCTTTCCTGCTCTGACTGAGCATATTCAGAGCCTCTAAGCATGCTCAGTCAGAGCAGACTCAGGCTGGAGCCTCAGCCCGGGCTGGGGCCACTACACAGTGACACGGCGGCCAGGTAAGGGGGCCAAGGGGGAGGATTGAGGGCAGTATTCTCCCCAGGACTTGAAATTAGGGAGGGTGCAGGGGGAGGTGTAGCAGGGGTGTAGGGGTGCTCACAATTTTTGTATAACACTATTACTAGCAGACAACTGGGGAGGTGTTGGGAAATTCGGGGAGTGCAGGGGGTGTAAAGGAGGTGTTAGGGAAATCCCTGGTTCAGGGACAGGGTAGCCCATGTGGCGGGAAAAGGTTTTGGGGGAGAAGGGTCAGCCTGGAGCAGCAGGGGAAGACTGAACTGCATGGTGGGGGGTTGTGGAAGGGTTGGGGGACCAAAGGCAAGACGGGGGCGTTAACTGGGATGGCAGGTAGGCATGTGGAGAGCAGTAGCCGGAGTGGGGGTAGGCGTGTGGGTTGCAGAAGTTGGGGTGCATGAGGGGGGCCCTCACCAGTGTGAGAGAGGGCCTGCCAACTTAGGAGGGTTGCAGGACCCACCAAATTACCCTTTAACCCCTGGCTATAACCCTATACATATCTGTGGAAATAACTTTACTGACAAGAATAGTGCCATTAACTTCAGCAAGTGGGATTCTGTCTCCACTGAAAATGATGTTAGAACTCTCAGTGGGACCACACATGTACCCAATTTATCCTCAGGCTTTAGTTTCTAAGCTTCTTAGTGCAGGGATCATTTCTTTTGTCTCTTTTTATTTTATTTTATTTTATTTTTTTTTCTTTTTTGAGCAGCCTTCCACACCTTGACTCCTGGTTAAATAAATAATAAATAAATAAATAATGTTCAATATGTTAAATTATTAACTACAAACAGCATATTGTATTAACTAATATGAGGAAGGGAATACATGAAATTAATTTAAATCATATTTTAGCCATTAGTTTTTCTTTGTCTAGAATCCATATTTCCGTTTCGTTTTCATAACCTCTATGGTTAGAGTTCACCTCATTTACCTTGTCCAGAGCCTATAAAAGTATAAACCCCAACTCTTACAGAGAAGCAGCTGGAGACCTAGGATTCAGTCTTAAAGGGACTAACAGCAAACATTGTTCAGAATTAATGAAAACAAACACAATGAGTTTTATTAAGTATTCACTTTATAAATCCTATGATAAAAACAAAATAACTACTATAAATTTATAACATAACATGGATATCTTATAAACTCACAGTTACCATTTCATAAGTTTCTTTCCACAACACATAAACAAGAAAAGCCAAATTAATATAAACAAAATAGTCCCACAGAAACACTGTGAGATACAGCTTAGATGTTTCTAAAGTTTAGGTGGAATTCACCTGAGTCTCAGTTATAGTCTCTGTTCACCAAGTCAAAAGGCTTGAGTTGAAAGAAGCAGCTCCCTCTTCTTTGGTTTCAGGAGTCTTGAATAGAAATCCATGTAGGTTCTCTTCTTCATCTTCTGCTGGAACCAGCACTCGGTCACATACACATATACAGAAACTCTGCAAAAATGTCCCAGAGTAGGGGAAAAGAGCCTGCTGTCTGCTCATGTCTCAGTTTCTCCCCTTACACAGAGTACATAGGGTCTTCTCAATGTAACTGTCCTAGTTGCATGCTCTCACACATCTGACTGCAGCAGCGGAGAACCTTGCAGAACATGTGTTCAAAACTACCATTTCTTGTTCCAGAAATTTGTGGCTCTGGGCAGCTAAATCTGTCCAGCAACAGCAACCCAACCTCAGTAGGTCTCTTAGCCCTAGTCTATACTTGTTGCATTTTTTTCCGTGGCAGTCAACAGGAGATATGCAAGGTACGTAAAATACCTTGCATATCTCCTGGTGACTTACTGAGAACTCACTATACACTTTGCTAAGTCAACTGGAAATGGCTTCCAGTCGGCTTAATGCAACTCCACTTTTGCAGCTGGAGTTGTGATGGCAATTTCCAGATCAATTGGGGGCAGCTATACAGACCGCTCAGTCAAACCTGGAAGATCACTCTGGTGATGGTGGTGATTTTGCCACCAACAGTATAAACTTGCCCTTAAGGAGATGGCCTTCAATTAGGCATATGGTTTACACGAGCACATTAAATATTTTATCCTACTGAGGGGTTCATACATTACAATAGTGTCCCTGGAAACACTTTAATTTTCAGTGAATAACTCCTATTAATGAAAGCAGACTCAGTGAACTGCAGACTCCTATGTTGCTCATTCCAGTTGGCAAGTTTCCTTTAACAGGAACAACAATACACATTGGTTTTTTTTGTAACACACATTCTTAAAAGATAAAATTGCCATGAATACAATTTAGCTGCTAGAGGTGTCAAACTGATTCAATGTAGGGGGCCACACTGTAGGGCAGCATACTTGTCATAGGGCCATATCTGCCCGCACAAGCTCCCCAACCCTTTTCCCGCCATGTTCAGAGCATCACGGGCTCCCCTCTTCCCTCACCTATCCTGCAGGCTCTCCCACACCTTCCCTTTTCCCTACCCTGTGGGCTCCCCTTTGCCACACTGACTCCCTGACTCCTTCTCCTATTTGCAGGACCCAGACCCTCCTTCCCCTGCTTGGCCACTCCCAGACTCCCTTTCACCTTCCCCTTCAACTTCCCCTATGGTTTTGGCAGCAAGCAATCAGTCTCACTCACAGCGACAGGCAGGCTGGACTACTGCCTACCCTCCTCCCTGCCCACCCACTGTCAGTCATTGAGGATGGTGGCCTTTGGTTGGCTAAGTCCCAGCTGGCCTTTTATGGGCTTATTCCCATGTGGGCCTGAAGCTCTTTTTCCTTTTCTTATTTGTGATTTGTGCAATGTGTGGACAATCAGATTAGCACATCAACTGACTGACAGTGAAGAGCTGGGGCAGGGGACAGTGTGATGACTCTCTGGGAGCTGGCCCAGCATGCTATGAATGAGATTCTGATTGGTTGGCAGACCACAGCAGAACTGAGCCAGAATTGGCCACAGTGCCTCCTTTCTTTCCGTGCTCTGACTCACATGAACTGAGTCACAAGCATGCTTAGCCCTGCTTTGCTGATGGTAGTGGCTCACTGCTGCTGCAGAAAGTTCCCAAGCAGTGGCTGTGCAGGCCGGATTGGTGCCCTTGGTGGGCCAGATCCGGCCTACGGACTCTGAGTTTGACATCCCTGATTTAGCAGTTACCACCAATTTCTCTATTATTATTGATGCATTAGGGTAGCACCTTCTTTATGCTAAACTTTTTTCCAAATCTAGACATTGTCCTTTCTCTGAAGACTGCATAATCTGAAACATACCCAAAGGGTGGTGAAAGGAGAAAACACAGAAGCCAAGTGATCTGGAATATCTCCAATACACAGGTGTTAGAACTATGGATGCTGCTCTACCTTCTGTCTTGAAGTGGTTTCCACTTAAGGATTTCCAGTTTAATTCAATGGCTCTCAACACACCCACTATAAACAATAGTTCCAGCACTAACAGTCAAAAAACACAAATCAAGCTAAATTAACTGTCTGGCTAACCTGAGTTCATAGAAGTTGCAAGAGGATAATACACCTAGGTTACGTCTATACTGATGGCAGCAAAATTTCCAGGAGCACTTAGCAGTGAATGTGAACTTATTGCTGTGATCTCAGAAGTCATCACTGGAAGTCCTGGCCCACAGGAGATGTAGGGGAAAGCTGACCACAAAGGATTTGCAGTTAGCTTTCCTGAGTGTGTCCCAGCGGCTTAGAAAGTCACCTGCATTTATGCAATGCATTTTACTTGTCTTGCATAAATGCCAGTTGAATGCCGCCAAAAAGTGCCATAAGTGTAAACTAGATTTTAGGCCATATCTGTACCTAAAATCTTAGTTTAGACTTTGTTAGTCCAAACTAAGTAGTTCGAAAGTTGGTTTGAATTAAGCCCATTTTTTTTTCAGTTCAAACTAGCTGCACTTTTTAAAGTTTGAACTAACTTTTTTGTTTGAACTAAAAAAGCACAGTTAGTTTGAACTAAAAGTTAGTTCAAAGTAAAAAAAAAAAAAGTGCTCAGTTTGAACTAACCACTAGTTCAAACTTATTTAGTTTGAACAAGCATGTCTACATTGTGCTAGTTCAAGCTAAATATGCCAATTAGTTTGAACTAAGCAGTTAGTTCAAACTAACCAGCTGAAATTAATAGTTCAAACTAAGCTTTGCTTAGTTCAGACTAAAAATTTATTTAGTTCAAACTAGGCAAAGACAGTGTTCAAATTACTTTGAGCTAAGGCTCCTTAATTAGAACTAATTTGCTTGTGTAGACATAGCCTGAGTGACTGAAGGGTAGGAATGACCTATGACTTCATAGAGAGGTAAAGCCAATAACAGTGGTTATTTCAATGTAAAAAATATTAGGTCCACATGATGTTATTTTGAATCAAAATGATAAGCTCTCTCATTTCAATTCAAGAGACATTGAATCAAAATAGGTTAAACCTACTTTAAAGCAAAACATCTGTTAGATCAAAATGGTTATTTTGAAACGCCATTCAGACACGCTATTTTGAAATAACAGTTATTTCAATTTAATGTGATTTGCCCTTCTCCTTCCCAGGGTGCTGTCCTTTTTCTATATAATGGGTAGAGGCATGGCCCTTCTAGGGTGCCATCTTGTCACACTGCCCATGGTACCCCTCTACTGAACCGAAATTGCAAGTTCAGTGTCTGGACTTGCTATTTCGATTTGGGGTTTTTTGATGTGGACCTGTTAAATCAGTTTAACTTATCTTGATTTTATTAAATCAATATAAGTAAAATCGATTTAACCATGTACATGTGGACATCACCTTAGCCTTTAAGTGCCACAAGACTTCTTGCTTCTCTAGAATCAGTTATAAGTAAGTTATGGTCAAATAGCAGTCCATGCATACTTTGTTCAAATCCTTCCATAAGAATTGCAGGGACAGTACAGGGTATCTGGAGACCTCAGTCTTAGGTCTTGATTTTCCCCTGACAAAAGTTTAAGCAGATCAGAGATGACTGGATGAGGCCCTAGTGTTGTTTTATAGATCTGTGGCAGGTTACAAAAGGCACCCAAGGCACCAGCCCAGGCCACACCCCCTGCCAGGAGGCCATGCTCCCAGGCCGCAGGCCACACTCCCAGCTGGGGATGGGGCCAGGAGCAGCCGGGAGTGCCTGAGCCCCAGATTCCTGGCTGGGAATGGGGCCAGGAGCTCCTTCTGCGGCTGCAGGCGGCTGACAGGGCTGCCGCAGCCACAGGTGGCCAGGCTCCGGATTCCCCATGGGGTACAGGGCTGCCACAGCTGCGGGCAGCTGGGCCCTGGATCTGCTGCTGGGGATGGGGCTGCCGCAGCCATAGGCAGCCAGGCCCTGGATCTGCCGCCAGGGACAGGGCCAGGACTAGGAGTGGCCTCTGCAGCCACAGGCAGCTGAGCCCCGGATCCCCAGTTGGGGAGGGGGCTGCCATGGCCGCAGGTGGCTGGGCCCTGGCTCTTTGGCCTGATCAGGCCAGAGACTGGGAGAGGCAGGCCCAGGCAGGCCTAGGGCACTGGCTCTGGGATTCAGGGCATGTGCCCCATGTGCCCGGCACCAGCAACACCCCTGTTTTACAGTAGCCTTGAGAGACTTATAGTCTTACAGACTCTAAGGTCAGAAGGAACCAATATGATCATGTAGTCTGACCTCCCGCACACTGCAGACCATAAAAGCTCACTGACCCACTCCTACAATGAACCTCAAACCCATAACTGAGCTATTAAAGTCCTCAAATCATGATTTAAAGACTTTAATACAGAGAATCAACCAGCAAGTGAGCCATGCCCAATGCTACAGAGGAAGGCAAAAAAACCCCCAGCACCCAAGCCAATCTGCCCTGGGGGAAAATTCCTTCCCAACCCCAAATATGGCAATCAGTTAAACCCTGAGCATGAGGGCAAGTCCACAACAGCCAGTCAAGAAGAACTTCTCTGTAATAACTCAGAACCCACTCGATCAAATCCCCTTCCCACGTCCCTATCATACCCATTACCAGTCGTAAAAGACAGACAATGGCCAAGCTACACTTTCCATCATATCATTCCCTCCATAAACTTATCAACAGAGGCGTCGCTGGTGCTGGGCACCCAGGGCATGTGTCCCGAATCCCAGCGCCGGTGCCCTGGATCTCCGGCCCAATCAGGCCAAATATCCGGGGCCCAGCCGCTGGTGACCGCAGTGGCCCTGTCCCCGGCTGGCGATCCGGGGCCTGGCCGCCCACGGCCATGCCTGGGAGTCCGGGCCTGGCCACCCGCACTGGCGGCAGCCCCCTCCCCAGCTGAGGATGCGGGACCCCGCCGCCCACAGCCACTTCTGGCCCCGTCCTCAGCCAGGGATGCGGGACCTAGCTGCCCACAGCGGCGTAGCGTCTTCTGGCCCTGTCCCTGGCCAGAGGGCGGGGCATGCAGGCCAGGGAGCATGGCCTGCGGGCCAGGGGGCGGGGCATGGGCCCGTGCCCCTGGGCCCTCCCCGGACCAGCAATGCCCCTGCTTATCAAGCTTGGTTTTGAAGGCACCTAAGTTTTTTGCCCCCACCACTTCCCTTGGTAGACTATTCCAGAACTTTACTCCTCTGATCGTTAGGAATCTGTGTCCAATTTCAATCCTAAATTTTCTGAAGGAGAGAGGATAACACTTCAGGAGAATAGATAGTGTATATTGTTGCTTTGGGGTTAATCTTCTATTACATAGATATACACAGATAAACTAGTAGTATTAATTAAGAAAAGGCAATTATTCATTCAAACTGTTAAGGCATTCCATCAGGGCACAGACAATTTAAGATGAAGACAATGTAAGTAATATTAATTCTAGCAATATCTTACTTCTTTGATCTTAAGGTTAACTGAATCATACACTCACATAATGTAATGTAATTAAAGACATGAAAGGGGAATTAGCATCCACAGGCTAATCTGGTTACTTTTTTTAACATCTAGCAAGAAACACAAACAAATACAATTAGTATTTATATCTAACTCTCTGAAAGCACAGAACTCTGAATTGCCCTGATTAGCATTTCAATGCTTCCCTAATATGTTCTTAAAGGTTAATCTTTAGTTCCAAAGGAGTAACCCTGTTAGTCTAGTTTGGAAGGGGGGAAAAAAATACCAAGGAGTCTAGTTTCACTTGTAAAGACTAACAAAGTCATTTATCCCATGAGCTTCCTCAAAAGCTCATGCAATAAATAAATTTGTTACTTTCCAAAAGTGCCACCACACTCCTTGTTTGTTAATCTTTAGGGCACTTAGCTTGCTGGTTATTTAACCCCCTCTGACTCAGTGTCACAGGAGCAAAGCCTTAACCTCAGTGGAAAATTGAGGCAGAAAATTCACAAACGATGGATTTTAAATCCCCCAGAAACAAATTCCTTAAATATGTGGATGGTACACTGAAGTGTAATATAGCAATTAATCTTGGTTGTAGAAATCTAGCAGCCAGGAACAGAGCCTGCCTAGCAGCCCGAGAACTTTCTCTCAGGACTGCTATTTGATTGGAGAGGCAGAAGGGCTGCGAGAACCTTCCATAAAGTTTTATATCTGATTGGGGGGAAGGCTGTTTACTACTGGAACTTTCTGTGCACTCTGCTAGCGGATTGGTAGGACCCCCCACAGCAGGAGAATGCTACACTCTAATTGGGCAGTTTGAATGGGCCACAAAATTTATTAGAGGTTGGATGCTGGGAGGAGGGTTTTTCCGTTGGGAGTCCGGGGGTTGTTCTGGTGCTTTGTTGTGGATTGGGGCTGGAGAAGAGTCTGAAGACCAGAAGACCAGCAGGTTGACTAGTTCGGGTTTGAGCGCCTGCCACTGAAGAGGACACCTTCAAGCAGTGCATGGATTTGGTCCATTGCTGGGACTTGGACTGAGGCACCTGGAAGACCTCAGTTGCAAAAGGCAGAGTAGGAGAACTGAGTGGGACTTTTCCTAATTGAGGACTCTGGCTTGGGCACCAGAAGCTCCAAGTGCAGATAGAGGAGGAATTGTCATGGGACACTCAGTGGACCAGCTCAGGAGAGACCCTGAAGTGGGATCTGACTGGAGAGCCTCAGGTTTGGAGCCTGGGACTATGCTTCAAGGCCCTGCTGTACCCTGGGAGGCTGGGATCCCTGGACTTTGCTTAGGGTGAATGGACTCTAGCTGCTGGACTAGACCACCAGTGGTCCAGAAGCAGACGGTCCACGCTCGGAGGACGCCAGACCTAGACCTACAAGTAGATGATCGGAGAAGCTCAACGTGGCCTAAGAGCCACTGCTCACGTCGAGCCCTGCGTGGCTCCTTGCAGAGGTGGGACTCGGCCTGTACCTAGAGCAGAAGACTGCGCAGGAGTCGTAGGCCAACGCCCCGTGCAGGGTGAAGCAAGACCATAAGGAGAATCCAGGAAATTGGGCATATAGGTCCTCTTGCTTCCCCTTTTCCTGTTGTTCTCCTAGTTTAAGGTTTCAGGGTTTCGGCGTTGGCCTACTGGGTGGGTGTGTTTGGCCTGGGGATGAAGGGATAGTTTTACCTTACTATAACTGGGGTGGGGGTTTGTTCAATAAACTGTTTGTGTTTTGGAAACCTCTGTCTCCTAGTGTTTACTCCACCAGGATATACAAAGCGCGAGTTGATAGAGGCTCGAGGGGCAGCTTGTATTCAACACTCCTGAGCCCATTTCTGGGATTATTAGTATTTTTTCAGAACAGTGTTGGCATAAAACTTGCGTCAGCAGTGACCTGCTCAATCCTGAACGCATAATTTTTAACTAGATAGTGCGGTCTGTTCATTAGCAAACATCTGGATTGTCAGAAAGTCATCAAGATGGCTGCAGGATTAGAAAGGAAATGAGGATGTGTTGTCTGACTACAAAGGCAGTTCAAGGGAGACATTTTCAAAAGCTCTTGAATGGCTTTAGGTTCTTAAATGACATTTTCTCAAATGCCTAAGGCTATGTTTAATCTGCAATAGGAGTATAATTTGCAGCTCATGTAGACATAGCCACATTAACATTAATCTAGATAGCTAACTACAAGTAGCAGTGAGGACATGTTACATAAGCTCACCTGCCCTCCCTGCTCACTTCTTCCACATTTGTATACATAGTGTTATCCTGGGCTGCCTGATCTCACTGCTATTTTTAGCAAACTAGCCAGAGTACATTTAGCACGGGTATGGCTATACAAAATGCAAGTTATACTTGGAGTTTCACTGTAGCTATAAGCCTTAGGTACTGGAATACAAAAGTTCTACTGGACTTAGGCTTCTAAGTACCTCAATTACTTTTGAAAATAAAACTTACTTATTTCTGAAAATGTTATCCTAAATGTCCTTTATAATTAGCAAAATGTGAAGGGCAGTTATGAAAAGCATAAAACAGACGATATTTTTTAAGTACCATTGAAAGAAAAGTGTTTCTAAAACTTTGTGAGCAATATCTCTGAAATTTCTTTGCCCACTTGAAATGTGATATGTATTGATTTATGTAAGCAGTATATTAACACTGTTTAAAATCAATTTTAGGATAGGCTAACCTGCGTAACTCTTTTTGCAAGCTGCTTCATACTTTGACACTTTTATTTCTTACAGTTATTAGTTTGCAGTTGGCAAACATGGCTTTAAGAATAATCCTTTAATACCTCAGATCACTCATATTTGCTCATCTATGCTTTCTCTTGCCTCGCTTCTCTCCTAACTCTTCACTGCCAATAAATAAATAAATAAACTATAAGCAAAACTGTTCATAGGAAAGCTGGAGGAAAAAAAAACAAAACACTTTTTTCCCCCTCTTCCATTCAGAGTAACAGCACAACTAACTCAGGCCAAGATAGAAAGTAACCCTACCGGTGCTAGTTATCTATAAAAAGATCAGCTTTTACCAGGAAAGCATTACTAAGATAATGGCTACAGTGCTGGAGAGTAGGAGTCAGTACTACCACTGGTCTAGGACACTGAGAACTGGGGTTCAATTTCTGGTGTACATACAGACTTTCTAATATGACTTTTTTTTTACTGAGTGCTCTCTATCTGTAAAATGGAGATTATACTTTCCTCATCTCACATGTTAAGGGTCAAATCTTCTAATGACTTAGAGGTGCTCACATTCTGTGATAAAAAGGGCTGTATAAACATATGGGTTTATACAGCACCTAGAGTAATGAGGTTCCAGTTAATTTCTGGGGCTTCTAGGTTGTGATACAAATAATTAACAACAATAATAAAAATAGACTGCAAACAGACACATAATTCCAATTCCTTAGTAAAGTTATGGGTACAAAACTGCCCATGGTTACCAGAGGTACTTTTGTGGGGTTGCTTATGATAATGAGCATGTCGCTATGTTTTGATCATTTTCAAGTCTGATCACAAAGTTTTAGACATGAAGTGATATTTGACACCGATGTAAAATCTTATTAAGACAATGCAATAAAAATATAAACCTCCCGCCTCCCGGGATTTAACCCTCATTTTAGCAATGTAATGTAGGTACTTTGTAACTGGAACTATTTATCTTGAGTAAAAAGCATGGTTCTTTTGGGGTGTCAAATTACAAGAACTTCCTCAGTAAAACAGAAGCATTTTCCAAGGTAGCAATTTAATAGAAATGAAGTAAGTTCTAAAAGATACAAACAAATCTTGTTCATTAATTAATACAAAAAGGGCACGCACACACACATGTGCATATACATGCACACACAGTTTCATTCAACACAAAGCTTACTATGTTTTGCTATATCAGATATAAAAAGGGAAGACTTTTCTTCTCCTCTTAGCAATGCAGTTTCATCAAAACTAGAAAATCTATTATAGCAGTTCTTAGAATTTATTTGCAGATAAATCCATCGGACCATTTAAAAATGAAAAACAAAAGCAAAAAAAAAAAAAATCCTGCAGTGCTTGTCTTTTGGGTTCTCTTGACAGTCCAACCTTTCTAATGATTTCTTACAGTCAACACTCTGTCATATTTTTACAGTGGTAACTGAGTAAAGAGACAAAAGAACTGGTGGTTCTCCAGGATGTCTCTCCTATGTAGTAAGCCACAGCATTGATTGCCTCATAATTGGTACATTTTTTGATGTTACGCAGGGGCCCTCAAAATCATTTTGGGCACAGCCTGGGCTCACCACCTTCCCAAAAATGCACCCCGAGCATGCTCTCAAAAATGTCACCAGTGGCCCCAGATCCCAGGCCAGGTCCAGCCCCCAACCCTGCCACCAGCACCCCATCTCCCGGACCAGATTCAGCCCTGCAGCAGCCATGGGCCCAGGACTTGGGGCACTGGCTTGGAAACTCCAGACTTGTACCCCCTGTGCCTTCTATCACCAACATCCCTGATGTTAGATAAATTCTGTTACCTGAGTAGTCTTCAATAACCTGATGGTTCAGCATTTATGCATTATAATCCATGCAGGCTTTCTTCAGCAGGCATTCATAAAGGAATGAACTTTATATACATAAATATAGAAGACAGGAACAACATAGTTTAACAACAAAAGATATTAAAAAATAGAGCTAGAGCATTTAGCCATGAAATAGTATTGAAAGCAGGATTTCACAAATTTCAGCCACATATTTCATTGCCCAGTAATACTATAGGTTATTTATTTTTGTTGTTTTGTTTTTAAATAACATTTACAGCAGGTTGAGAAGGAAGCATTTCTCAGACACCAAAATAAATGGGAAAACAAAATCAATTGCTTCAATACTTATATACATTAAAGCATCCTGTGTGTGCTCACAGTTTAAAGCATTGGAAGAGATTATTCAGTCTACATATGAAAATGTCAGTTTACTGTATTATGAGGAGTGACACTGTGACCCAGACCTCCTGGGATAACTGCCTGAATATGCAAAGATCAGGGCAAGTTGCAAAAAGCGGGGCAGATTCTCCCAGCACTGGTGGGTTACCTGGAGATAAACTCCCCTACCAGTCACAAACACTGCTTCTGATACCCCACATGGGATATCAAGAAGCCACCATAAAACATACTCAGCCTCCTTTACTGCTTTCCAGTCACTGGTCCACTATAAAGCTACTAGGTCTCTTAAAGAAATAGGTTCTGACCTCAAAGTGTCAGCCACATTACACATAACAGTATAGGCTTGGATCATACCCAAAATACCATGCTGCCAGCCAATTCTTTAGTAACTAAAACTAAAGATTTAATATAAAAAGGAAAAGAAATGAGAGATGTTATAGGGTCAAAGTGAATCACATATCTACAAATGATTTAGAATCCATAGAAGATAAGTTCTTGAAGAATTTGGAGTTTGCAGGTCTTAGGCATACACCCAATACCTAGATAGGTTTAAGTGCTTGTTCACAGCTTCAGTTGTTAGAAATCCAGTTTTAAGGAATAGAGATCAAATAGTTCAGGTGTAGAGTTGGTTCTAATTCTCCCATGAGAATTAGCAGGATGAATTCCGAGTAATGGCTGGGATTTTAATCCTGAGGCCCAAATTTTCCCTGAGAAGCTTTGTCAGGTGTGAGATAAGGGGATTATGTTCCACACTCCCTTTTATACTTGTAGCAAGGTGGGCATTTGCAGGTCATTTCTTCATGTGGGCTTTGATGACAGTTCTCAGGTACTTACGTGGAGAATAGTAATGTATATTGTCCTTTGCAGTAAAACCTTCACCTCCTGAGCACCACAGGTAATTAGCTGCGTTAGCAGCATTAACAGACAGTTTACATTGGTACATCAAAGGTCCACCTAGATGTTAATTTCCAAAGGGGCAGCCATGTTAGTCTAGTAAAGCAAAAAAAGCACAGAGCCTTGTGGCACTTAAAGACTAACAGATTTATTTAACACATGAGCTTTTGTGGGAAAAAAATCCCACTTCGTCAGATGCTTTGAAGAGGGAGAACTTACAGAATTGGATGAAAATAAATGCAGGGGAGTGTAAGACTTGGGATCGGGTCATACTGCAAGAGGAAATCAGAGCATTTGTAAAGATTCAAACTCCAGGAAACAGCACATAGATAGAAGGAGAAGTCAAATTACCTGTTATAATGTGAAAAGAATCCATAGTCATGATTCAGCCCTGCTTTCACACAATTTAATCTGCATATTAGTTCAATTTCTGCTGTTTCTCTTTGAAGTCTTGATGTCCCATTGAGTTTCTTGATGACCATTGTTAACAAGTCATCAGTGGAGTGATTAGGAAGATGGAAGTGCTCAGCAACTGTTTTTTTTTTTTTTTTTTTTTGGTGTTGTGATTTCTGTTTTGTGTGCATTTATTCTTCTGTGCAGGGATTGTCCTGTTTGTCCAATGTATAAGGCTTGGAGGCATTTCCAGCACATGATGGCATAAATCACATTAGTGGATGAGCAGGTGACGGACCCTTTGATGGACTAGCTGGCTTGAGTAGGTTCTATGATTGTGTCTTTTGTGCTGATATGTGGACAGAGTTGGCAGTGTGGTTTGTTGCAGGGATATGTGCCTGCTTAAATGTTTCTGTTGTTAGGTCTGTAGTTGCTGGTGAATATCTGTTTAAGGTTTAGGGGTTGTCTGTAGGCAAGGAGAGGTCTGTCTCCTGAGGCTAGAGAGAGTGAGGGATCATCTTTTAAAATAAGCTGGAGATCCTTAATGATCTGTTGTAGAGGTCTGACTTCAGGGTTGTATGTGGTGACCAGTGGCATTCTTCTGTTTTCTTTTTTAGGCTTTTCCTGTAGTAGTTGACTGCGGGGTACCGATCTGGACCCGTCGATCTGTTTCTAGATGTTAATGTTCTCTTTCAACACTTTTCAATAGAACAATAGGACAGACAGGGCAGCAGTTCATTTACCTTGCTATCTTCTAACAGGGTGTAGGTAAATTTCATTAAGAAACCATTACTGACACACATGCAGATCAAAGCCCTAACCTAATTGAAACACTGTCATTATATTTTCCTATCATATGTCTTTAAATATTAGATTTGGGTCATGTATTTTACAAGGTGGTTTGTCCTTCTCAGTCCTAGCATGACAGACACCAACCAGGGGTTAAAGGATAATCTGACAGGCCCTGGTAACCTCCTAAATTGGCAGGCCCCCCTCATGCTGGTGCGGGATCCCCTCGTTCTGGTGCAGGCCCCCATTGCACACCCCAGCTCCTGACCCCAGAATGCCTGCCTCACACGCCTGACCCCCCACCCAAGCTCCTGCCCTGCACATGCCTGTCTCCACCCCAGCTTCTGCCCCCCCACACCTACCCACGACCCCAGATCCTGCCCCCCACACACCTACCCCCACGCCAACTGTGGTGCCCCCACATTTACCCCCGCCCTTTCCTAGACACCAGGGGGAGGGGCCCCGATCCAGGCTGAGGCTTCGGCCTAAAGCCTCATCTCACTGAGTATGCTGAGCATGGTCATTGAGACCAGGCTGGGGGGCAGAGTTTTTAGAACTCTCTGCCCTGCCCAACACAGCAGAACACTGTTCTGGAACTTGCTATTTTTAGGGGCCCAGCATTCTGGCCCCTAAAAATAGAAAATGGAACCCAAATGCTGCTTTTTGGGGCCTGCTATTTTTAAATGATGGGCTCCAGAACACAGTGTTCCAGCTGTATTTTCTATTTTTAGGGACCACGGAATGCTAAACCCCTAAAAATAGTGGGCCCTAGAATGGCGTTCCACCGCGTTCTCACATAGTTTAACCATTGACACCACCTATCCTTGGAGTTCCACTATTGAGGTTCAACTTGAAAGATGACTGAGCTTTAGTAGAGATGGCCCATAGGGCGTGGAGCATATTTTTCAAAAACCTCCACATCTACCACATTTTGCCCCTCTCCATTTTGAAAAGTGTTGCTTTCTGAGAAATAGTTGATATTTGGTTGTTGGCTGCTTCCTCATTGAATTCCCACCCCCCTTCTTTAAAACAAACAAAAAAAAATAAGTTGGACTGTCTGTTCTGGGCCCTGAGGGTTAACTCAGAGCAAGAGGACATTACGTGTGTGTGAGTGAGAGAGAGAGAGAGAGAGAGAGAGAGAGAACTACACACCATTATATACTATTGGTTGTGTATTGTTTGTGCTTCATTGTTGTTCAGAGGTCCCAGTCAGGCTCCCTTACTGTTCTGCACACTGTATGTGCATAGGAAAAGAGGGTGCATGACCCAAAGAATGGGTCATCTACGTTGCCAAGGGCTACAATGATGACCTTCTTAAGCACATTACATGGAAGGATAGTCCTGCAAACATGTCAGGACAGGGCACAATCTAGCCCAGGGGTCTCAAACATGCAGCCCAAGGGCTGCATGTGGCCCCTAAAGCTATTTCCTGCAGCCCACAACAACACTATTATTAGATATTTGCAATATTGTTATATGAAAAGGTTTCAGTGGTGCGGCCCTTGGGCTAACATACTAGTCCTCATGTGGCCCTGTATTAGTCCTCATGCGGCCCTCATGGTGATTTGAGTTTGAGACCCCTGATCTAGCCCTAATTGCATGGAATCCCCCTCATTAGGACCAGATAGCAAATATAAGAAAGTGGGACAGGGATTGGGGGAGAGGGGATAGGTGCTTATTGAGATGGTGCCTATAAAATCAGGACATCCATCACCGTACCTCTCATAGCACATGCAAATATTCTTCACCTTTTCTCCTCCTCCTCTTGCTGTCTTTTCTCCTGTCCCTTCTTACTACTCCTTTACAAGAGACCAGGTTATCAACCAGCTCCCTTCTCTCCAACTTGCAGTCACTGATACCAAATTGTTTCACCTTTCCTTATACCTTATTTCCCTCTCCATTTCCCATCTTCTTTCCATAGGGCTATTCAGAATTCCTACCCTCTAAAGAAGATTGGGGACATGGGAGTGTCAGTCTGAGGATATAGTGATTAAAGAACAAGGCTAGAGAAATGAGTTGCCTTTCAGGACAAGAACATGTCAGCACAATGCTGACAGGTGGTAAGCACATAACACTCTATTCATAAGGTTTTGGAATCCAAAGGAGCTAAGAAATTCATGGAGATTTATTTTTAACTGTTTCCTCTGAGTGCTGCTTGTATTATCCCCTCAATCCCCAGTAAGAAAAGTAGCCTCCAGATAGGAACTACATGTCACTTGCCACTATCCTGAATTCCCTTAGTTGTCTCAACATAGTGGGGGTACTTAGCCATCCTTATCCATCATTTCTGCACAGTTAAGGTAGAGACAAAACAAGTTCAATATGCCATGCAATGGTTTCTGCTGCAGCTTGTTAAAAAATATCAAGATTTCTGTGCTTAATTCCCTAAGTGTCATCCTGAGAATGTACCTGAGATGCATCTGCTCTAATATTTTCTTTAGAAAACTCTCATTGTATGAAGATTTTTGTTTTTACTGAAACCTGTAATTGCTTTATACATTCATGTACAGTGCATATGCACAGCACTTTCTGAGACACTAATTATACTGAATAAGATATCACACTGACACACTGTATTCAACAAAAGGTAAATAAGTCATTAGCCCTGCAGAGACATTTAGAAGTAAATGATACTTTTCTTTTTGACTAGCATTCTTCAGAAATGTAAACAAAAATGAAGATATTTGGGTTCCCAATTATTTTGCAGGCATTAGTACATGAATTTCCTGTTCATGTAAAACAGGGCTTTGTACCTTTACAGCTATTTTCATTCAAGAATTTTCATGTTTCACAAAAAATCCAGCCACACGAAGCCCCTGTAAATGATTGTACTATACACATTTGAAATAAAATAAGGTACAGAAAAGTTGTAACATGTCCAAGATGATATAAGTCAATACTGAAATCAAGAATAGAACTGAAGTGGTAGCATATTCAACTCTATGTCTCTTTTTCTTCCCTGCTGTCTGCCAGCTATCCTAGTGTTTGAAATTGAAGTGTGGATGAAAACCAGCAAGAGCCAGCTGAATCTGAATAAGATCGGGTTGATTGTTGAAAGAAAAGGAAAACACTCTGAGGAAGCGGTGTATGTTATAGCTACATCTTCTATTGAGGACATCCAACTTCCGATATTCGAAGGAATAGCCTTACATCAGGCTTGTTCAATGTACAGCCCATGAGCCAGAATCTGGCCTTCCATGGGCTCTTATGTGGTCTACAGAGCCACCACACGCACTTATCTGGGCCATGCGGGGCTAGGCATATAAAAAAAAAAATTGCTCACTGGGCTCTGTGTGAGAAAAGAATTGCAATGTGGCCCCGCATCCAGAAAGGTTGGAGACTCCATTACATTAATTGCTACTGTTGCAATGCAAGCAACTGCAGTGGTTACAAATAGGTTCCCTCCCCACCCCCGTCTTTAGTTGGGAAGAAAAAAAAAGTGTCCCTACATCTCTGATGCATGTGTGGTTATTCTGAATGATATCTTCATCACATACAGACAGGGTTTTAGCACCTACCAACACTGTAAAGATTAGGCAAAAAAGACAACACTGTAAGTTATATTGTCTTTTCTACGCTCCCCTTCCACAAATGGAAAAATCCCTTTAGGGAGGTCTGCATCAGGGGGAAATCCTAGTTACACAGCTCCTCTGGAATCTTGCTGCCAGAAATATGGGGATGAAGCCTTTCGGGGCTTCAGCAAATGGTCTTCTTTTCATGTAACTTCCTTGGAGTTGCAGGTTTTAGGTGTGGAATCAGTGGGTTACTCACCAGTAACCGTCCTTCTTTGAGATGAGCTACTTGGATCCATTCAGTAATAGGCTTCTCCATGCCAGAGCACCAGATTGGTTGGAAAAAACTTTTGTCCTAGCCTGTCAGGAGAGGGTAGGTGGCCACCGCCCCCCCATACCACCCAGTGGCTATATATACGGCGGCCTCCTGACCCCTCCCCAGTTCCTAAGGAGTCACCGACTCCAGATGCGGGGATGGAGGGGAGGGACCTGAATGGATCCAAGCAGCCCATCTCGAAGAAGGATGGTTACTGGTGAGTAACCCACTGTTCTTCTTTGAGCACTGCTCAGATGCATTCAGTAATAGGTAGCTACTAGACATGCTGATGGATGGCGGGTGGAGTTGGCCCTTCCGCCTTCAGCACAGCAAAAACACCCCAGATGGGAAGGAACCCAGTGAACAGGGCCCTAACAGGAGCCAGGGGACCAGCTAGGGCTCTTGGCCCGGCAATGGAGAACCGACAACCGTGGGCCCAACCCAAAGCAGGCGGTAGGTCCAATCCAGCCAAGGCAAAGCGTGCGTGGGCTGGACGGTTTAAGGTCACCTTTACCAGAGTTGAATCAACGCAACACGACTACGTGGAGAAGATGCATTTGATTGCTCTATCTATTGGGTATAGCTCAATGTATGAGAGCCAAAGGATTAATGTCTGGCCATAGAACACTTCAGCATGAACTTACGAGAAAGCACTGGAAGCCATAGGGTTACAGGCCTGGCCATGATAGCTGCGGCCTGTGCAGATAATAATAGAAGGGATGAACATTAGCCTTCGCACTAGCTACATCAAGGCCCGAAAGCACATGCCCAAAGGGTGTAAGAATTTGAAGTACCCGGCAAAGCGCAAGGGAAAAGACTACTGAGTTCAGTCAAGAAGGGTCTAAGGAAGACACTTTGCACTGATTAATGTGAAAAGAAAAGGCCAGGGGTGGTGCAATGAGCACCAGATGGCATATTGGCCAAGATGTCCCTGGGTCAGGAGGATGCAACACAAGCCTCCAGCCATGAACAGTGTAAGAGCTCAGAAGGCTACCATTGGGAAGGAGCATTTCGGAACACTAGGCGCCTATAAGTCGGCATGGTGGCCTTAGGAAGTGCTGTTGACCTTGGTCTCTATAAATACCTTGGTATTTATGGAGACTTATGGAAAAGGACCCTCCTCTTGACCCCTATGTCCCACCTCAGGATTCCAACACCAGGAAGACTGCCTGGAGAGTGGGGGTAGGAGGGAAGGGGAAAGACGAGGGCAATGGAAAAGGAATGTCACCAATCGGCCACTTAGTCGTGACAAGAGAAAGGCCTACGGGGTTAGAAGTACAGTGATTAAAACCTTGTGTGCCTGGGGGCACCACCAGGAATGCTATCCACCCCAACTATGCTGCACCTATGTGTGCACAGGAGTTAAGGATTCGTTAAGAGAAGGACTACCCTTCTAAATGATATGGTTATAGGAGGAGTGAATGGTCTCCTCCCGAGACCAGCTGGGAGTATGGTATTTCCCAGGGTGTAAACCATGGCTCTGTAGGAGTACCTTGGATTTTAGAAAAACCAACAAGGGCGGCTTGTCCCTATCACACGATCTTATCCAGGACAGTATCCCACCATGGGGGAAAACAAATTCTGAGTTTCTGTGCAGAATGGAAATGGGGGGGGGTTGTCCACTTGAGCTCCCTCGAGTGAGCAGAGGAGACACAACAGCCCTTCAGAGATGCCTACAGTGAGGGTATCTTGTAGACGCTACCCAACGGTTTTCGATCTCAGGTCCCACAAATGGAGGCGTAGTATGATTGCAGGATGCTTAGGTAGTAGTGTCGCGGGCCCAGATATGGGTAATCATGGTACCAGGGCGACCTAGGGTGAGCATTTATGTATACCCCGGTCGGGTGACAGTCATGTGAGGTACCCAGTGGTGCATATGAAGTATGTCAATGAGCCAGCCTCACGGCTAGCTAACAGTTAGTTTGGGAGACCAAAGGTGAGTTTCTTTCACCTCTGTCCACATAGTTGGTGAAGAAGCCTTGTCTGTTCTCCCATGGGCCCTACTGACCTGCTTGATTCAAGGTCAGACATATAGAAGCTGTTACTTCAGGGTAGAGAGAGAGAGAGAGAGAGAGAGAGAGAAAGGGTAAAGAGAGTATCACACCACTTTCCTGGTAGGGTGGGGCCTAGATAGGGACTCCCAGTCGGGGATGTCCCAGTTAGATATGAGGCCATCCCAAGGAAGCAAGAGAAGCTGTTGTTTACCATCGGTCGTTCTCCCCCCTCCCCATGGGGGGGGAGGGAGTAGCAAAGTAGGGATTGTGAACAGCTCTGTCTCAGCCGCCGCTTGGGCAACAAACTGCATGCAGTAGAGTGTACTGAGTATCATATTCCCACCTAGGGGTGGGGTAGAGGGAGGGTCCCCGTACCAAAAAGGTGGCTAAGGACCTACCAGGACCGACTTAACCACATGTGCCAACTGGTTTTATTGGGGTGGGAAGATGTCCAAGGTGTCCCTTCCATGCCGGGTGCGAAAGTAGATCCTACTTGATGCAGGACAGGAGGCAGACAGGCAGGGAAGACGTTCCATGAATCTGGATAGGCACACATGTCCGTGCGTACCGGCAGTATCTGTAGTCATGGCTAGAGCTACTACATGATGCGTCCTTCAGCTTTAACAAAGGCTCCCCTTAGCGTTTACAAGAACAGAAGGAATCGTCGGTCAAGAAAGTACCTGAGGGGCGTGGGGAGAGGGGGCTTTCCTGTGCTGTTTCCTCCAATAACAGCCCCAAGGGTAGCAATGGCTGAGAATTGTCTGGGCAATGGGCCACAGTTTGGGTGGGTCTTGATAACTGAGAGGGGCTTTGGTTACATGGGCTGCGCCTCTTGTAAGATCGGGGCAGTGAAGCCAAAGACTGACACACCACTGTTCGTGATATCGACACAGGGTGGGTGGGAGGGGGCAACAGCCCTAGTAAGCTCCCCATTCTCTCACTAAGGGAAGGGAGGGAGAGGGGCACCAGTCACCTTCTCTGATGGTGAACTGAAGCCATGACCATATCCTGGATGTTATGGTAATCACGGTGGGCAGTGAACTGGGATAGGCTCCCTTCCTTGTAGGGGGAGGAAGGGTTCCCAGAAGCCCCCAGAATAGAACTCAGGGGGTGGTGGGGAGGGGCTAGGTCTCTGCCCCGGTCTCATCTGGGAGGAGAGTGGGAGGAGTGGTTTTCCACCCCATATGGGTTATATGGGGCAAGGATAGGGCCCCGATGGGAGGAGACCAAGGTATTTTACCTCTCCCCTAGGATCCCGTGTCTTACCCGCTACAGTTAGGGTCTCAGGGGAAACAAAGCGTGACCCCCAAAGGGCAGATCAAAGCCACCTGCTGCGCAGCAAGGGACACCCTGGCTTCCCTATGACAGGCCACTCCGCAGATGGTTACAGCCGAGGCCATGGTGCGGGCTGCTGTATCTACTGCGTCCTGGGCTTAGAGGAGGAGATCCTGGGAAATTATTCTTCCCTCCTCCAGGAATACATCATACGCTTCTTTGGCTTCTGATGGGAGCAAATGTCTAAATTTTGTGACCAATTCCCACACATCCAGCATATACCTGCTGGTTAGGGCATGATTATTTGCAATCTGTAGTTGGAAGTCCAAGGAGTAATAGACCTTATGACCCAAGAGATTCAATTCCCTACCTTCCCTCGAAGCAGGGAGGGGGGTCACTAGGGGGCTCGCCCGGGCCTAGCACCATCTGTACCATGTCCCTAGGAGGTATTGGGTGGTCAGTGAGAGAGAGAAAGTCTGCTTTGGGGACCCTATACTTGAGATTTGCCATGTCTGAGACTAGGGCAATAGAGCTTGGATTCTGCCACCGGGAGGATGTCAGGTCCTAAACGCTTGGGTGGAGAGGGACCATAAGCGGCTCTGCCGAGGAGAAGATTAACCTGAACAGGGTGTCTGAGGAGGGGTTGGAGGACTGGACCTCCATCCCTAAGGGAGCTGTGGTGCGGCACAACAGATCGAAGTGCACCGATAGATTGCCCATGTATGAGCCCGGTGCCGGGGAAAGAGTGGTACTGGATGTCCACCGCAGGGGAGAAGGGGTCTCGCGAGGGGACCATTCTTGAGGGCAGAAGCAGAACAGTGACAGCGCCGAGGCGTGGTGCTGGGGCCACTTAGAGCCCTTCAATGGACCTTCCCCAGGGCTTGAGCAGGGGGAAGTAACTTCTGATTCTTGAGGTGGTACTGGCAACAGCAAGGTGATATGTTGCCACAGGGATGGCTCTATGGTATTGGGGCCCAATGGGGTACAAGGTGGAGGGCTGTGGGGCGAGGCAGATCAACATCACCCGTGATGGACCCAGGCCTTGGAAGTGAAGGCTGGTTTGCCCCTCCTAACTGGTGTCAGAGAGGGTGGTGTGGGCAGCAGAAAGAGTGCCCGAGTGGCCTCCACTGCCTCCAGGGTTGTCGGTATTGGGAGCAACCTCGAACGAGCCTGTGGTGAGCCCTTAACTGAGGAGACAGGGCTGCCCTGTTGAGACAGGCCCTGCACCATCGGTACGGGGCTATGATGAGCCTGAGGTGCCGGAGGTGATCGTGGTCAGTACCAGGCTGTGCCAGGACTGTGGCACCGGGGGCAACCTTGAGTGGTGCCGAGGGGCTGAGGTGCTGCATTGGTGCTGAGGTACGGGAGTCGGTACCAAACTCGTTCTTCGACGGCAACCAACAGTATGGTGCTGGGCCGGCTCCAGTGCTGAGCCAGGTCTTGGCACCAGGCAGGAACCTGAAACCTCAGGTGAAGAGCGCCGAGCCTGTTCTAAGGCTAGGGCATGGCGCCTTTGTTCCCTATCCTTGATGATCTGAAGTTTGAAGGACATACAAAGGGAACAGGTGGAGACCAAGTGGTCTTCGCCTAGGCACAGTAGGCACTTCCCATGGGGATCATCCCGAGGGAAGGCCTTGCCACACTTGGAGCAGGGTTTAAACCCTGACATGTTGATAGATGATCTCTGATGTTCCAGTCCAAGAGTGGAGGATCCCTGTGGTGGAACTATGTCCACCAAAAAGGTGCTCCCAGTCGGGTGAAAAGCTCATAGAAAAACAGACAGGCTGCTTGTGTTCACAAGGAGCGGATGTTCCAGATCCGATGCGTAAGGCGGAAGAAATTAAACTGGGGAGGGGTCGGGAGGCGGCCATATATATAGCCACTGTGTGGCTTGGGGGTGGTGGCTGCATACCCTCTCCTGACAGGCTAGGACAAAAGTTTTTCCAACCAATCCGGCGCTCCGGCACGAAGACACCTATTACTGAATGCATCCAAGCAGCGCTCTAAGAATTGTAAGCTATTGGTCAGTATGGAAACTGGAGCACAGATACCTCTTCTTTGAATGACTGAAGCAGGGCTGTAACTAGGAATTTTGGCACGCGAAGTGAGGAGCATGAAATGCACCCCCTCAAATCAACTAAAGTTACATGAATGCACCCCCCTCAAATCAATCAGTAGAGTTACATGATATGTCAGGCAAATCAGACCCACTGCATAATTACTGCAAAATGCACCAGGTCATTTCACCATAATTTCTGTACACGTATGTAACTCATCTATTACTGTTGCTGTGATTTAAATCTGGAGATATCAGTAGTTTGAACTATAAAACTAGATTATTTTTTCTGTGCACTTTTTTCACACAAAAAGCAGTCTGTTTTTGTTTTGTTTTGTTTTTAAAAACCACCACCAAAATAACCGACCACCCACATCCCCCAGAGCAAAAAACACAACCTGGGAAAGAAGTGCGAATTTTAACTTTTAAAGAAGCAGTAATTCATGGTGAAATGTTACTTTGTTAAAACGTTCATGTCAATTACCTTGTTTAAAGTCATTGTTACTATTTGCAATTCATGGACCTTTTTTTCCCCCTGCCCCTCCTTTGAAATTTGAAGATCTTTAATTTTAGCATTTTTCATCTGCTTCTAAAAACTGCCTGTGTTAAATTTAGAGTCGTTTTTCATCACAGACTGATCTCACCTGAAGACAGGTACTTTAGACTTCAGGGAAAGTTAGAGATAAGCCTATATCCTTTCCTTGACAATTTTTTAAACAAACATAATCTCTGTGCTAACTATAACCAGCTTCCACAAATCCAGATTGTAACAGTGAGCTAGTTCTTAAAACATTGATACAGGTATCACAGTTTCAGGCTTACTGCCCCTCTATTCCACCCCCTGCCTCCCATCCCTCAAGGGCATCCACTGAAAGGGGTCCAACTCCCAGCCATTATCTCCCCTGAGCACAGATCAGCATTTCACTTCCTCTCAGCTAAGAATTTTAACACAGCACAGCATTAAAGAGAAACCATATAAAATTTGCAAACATTCCCATAAGCATGCTAAAAGTACATCAGGTTACCTATAAGTTTGATGGGGCTCCAGTGAGCATGATTTTTTTGCAACCCTTGTGCAAGGGCTGGGGACCACCTTGGAGAGAATGTTCTGTGTGCTGAATCAAGAAGAGCAGTCTGTCAGTTTAAATGGATCCATATCCTTTTATCCATCTACAAATCATTCCTTTCACTCTTTAAAAGTACCACAGGACAGGGCTCCTTGTTTGTTTGGCTGCAGCACATTAACATGGCTGCCCCTTTGAAACTTCACAATATTCCAAGATCCAAAGGAGTAGCTGTGTTAATCTAGTTCAATAAAAACAAACAAGGAGTTCTGTGCACTTAGACTAACAAATTTATTTATTGCATGAGCTTTCATGGGAGCCTCTGACAAAGTGGGATTTTCTCCCATGAAAGATCATGGAATAAATAAAATTTGTTGTTAAGTGCCCCAGAACAAATTGTTCATAATATTCTATGTAGTCATCATAATCCAGGGGAAATCACATGATTAGAACTTGTATAAAAAAATACACATTTCACAATAAGCCGAAGAAATGACTCTCATACCTTTGCAAGCTAACAGAACATAAGTACATACATGGAATATTGTGTAGTTCAATAAGAGCAGTCATTTCAGTCTCGTTCAGTAAAACAACCAAGGAATCCTTAAAAATTAACACATTTATTTATCGCATGAGCTTTTGTGGGAAAATCCCACTTCCTCAGATGCTTTGAAGATGGGGAACTAACAGAACGGGAGGAAAATAAATGCAGCAAAGGGAAAGTCATTGAATCAGGTCAGTCTGTAAAAGAAAATCAAGGAGTCTGACTAAGCAGGATTTTCTCCCTTAAACTCATACAGTGAATAATCCATTAGTAAATGGCCACAGGACTCCTTGTTTCCCCTGGTTGGCTCACCCAAGTCCCAGACAGCACCAAGCCCCTGAGCTGGGTGGGTGCCCCCCACCGGCTAGCTAACAAACCTGGCCAGCCAGCAACACAGGGTCAACGGAGGGGTGCCTCCCTGGCTCCCAAGCCTGGCTGGCCATCCAGCCAGGGTTGATAGGGTATCTCTCCCACTGGCCAGCAATACAGGGGTGGGGTGGGGTGGGGGAATGCCTCCCTCAACCACCAACCAGCCAGCTCAGGTGAGCAGGTTCCTCCCCTGCCCCAAGGCCAGCAAAGCCTGACCACTCAGCAACACAGGGTTGGGGGGCTGCCTCCCTGGCTCTCTCCCCCACCAACCAGCCAGTCACCAAGGGCCAGGAAGGTGCCTCCCCCCACAACCAACCAGGTACTGCTGGTGCCCAACCGCCAGTGCACCACCACCTTTCCGTACCTGGCTGTGGGTTCAGCAGAGGATAGAGTAGCTGTGCTGCTGGCTGCATGGCTGGTGGCCAGACTTCTTCTCTCCCTTTTGCCCCCCCGCCAGCATGCACCTGACCAGATCTTGCATGCCAGGGGCAGGGCTGGAGATGACCTCCTCCAGCCACAGTCTGGCTCCTGAAGGAATGTGCCTTTAGGCACATTCCTCTTCCAGGCTAGGCAGGGTAGTCTGTCTCCCTGTGAAATCTTTCACGCGGGGCCTTGCCCCTTTTGCACCACCGCATTTATGGCCCTGGACTGAAGACACTCTGCAAGAGGATCCCTCCAACAATTTTCTGTCCTTAAGCTCCCTCCCACAGTTTTCTACTTGGAGAAAACTGATCAACTCTCTCTCTCTCTCTCTGCCCTTCTACATCACCTGTAAACATCAGCAACAACACAGAGTGAAACCTACCTGTCTAGCGTTGTATACTGCTGCCCATCTTCATAGTATCTGAGCACCTTCCACATAAAACTGATAGTCACAATAAACTCATGAGCAGACTACATGGAGTCTCTATCTCTTCTTCTTTTCTGGAGCATGAAAAAGCTCTGCTTCCAGTAGTACTCTAAGAGCTGGAGCCAAACATGGTAAGTGGGAACTCCCTACACTGCTGAACTCTGCTCATCATGAGCCTAAGTCTTGCCACTTTTTGGACAACACCTGTTCTTTTGAATATGCCTACTGCCAACAAAAACTGCAAAATGATTGCCAGCAGCTTTTTGGGTAACAATCAGCAAGACCAACACTGTCACATGGAAGTCAACAGGAGCTTAATTGTCAACTTGAATAGGAGAAGAAATAGCCCCATTCTTTGCCTGTTTGGGATAGTGTCTAAACTGAAGGTTTGGGGCCTGTTGCAGCAGAATAGAAATGGTTTGCATTTTTGTGTACAGGATCTGGAAACTATGATTTTAGTGTTTTAGGAGTTCTCATTTCCATTTTTGCTCTTCAACCACTAGACCTATTTCTTATGTCTGGGGGAGTGGGGGGGGGACACTTACAAGTACCAATAATGATGAAGTGATTAGAGATCTAGATTAAAATTTGACTTGAAGATTTTGCTCCTTAGTTAAAATGGGGCAGCAAACTCTGAGACTGTGAAAATTGAAAGCAATTAGTGAGGGGCTGATAATTTTTCCTTTCTTCTCCTAAATATAAGGTAGTAGGTTATCACGGCACTCTTTAGGGTGACTGCCTTCCCAGCCACATGGTAAATGCAATTATCATAAACTGCTGTGTGAGGGATAAAATGATATTGCTGCAATGTATTATACAATTGTATAGATACAATGAAACAGTGTTGATGTGATTTACAGACTTAATACTTCATGTACTTTGACCGGGAATACATTATAAATGGAAACATCACACCAGTCAAAATACCAAGATACTACCATATTGCTGCTCTATAAATTGTTCTGCTCAATAAAATGACTGATCTGCTAAATAAAATATTGTGATTACATCATCACTGCTCTCTTCTCCCCACATAGAAGTGAACTGGATTGGCAGCTTCTGATTCACAACATAATTTACAACTCTCACGCTAGTAATGGTGAAGATATTTCACAAGTTTTGTAGCTTGTTTTGTTGATTGCCTAATGACCTTGTTAGTAAGGGGTTGCATTGTTGCTTGATGTGAATAGCTTTCCTGCAACAACTTTCATTCTATTGGTGTGAAGCATTTTCTATTATTCTCTTTATTTCCTTTTAGCAATGATTAGATTCTCAGCTGCAGCCTATAACTTAGAGACCTTCTTCCAAATAGTTATTTTTATTCTAGCATTGGTTCTAATTCACCTACTGTCTGGGTAAGGTGCAGCTGAAGGCAATCAATATTGCTGATGATTTTAGCCAGCAGGAATGGGTTTAAACTGACTACATTAAATCAGGACTGCCACTGTAATTATAAATGGCTTAATATTACTGGCCACATTTTATTTATCTGATATGTAAGACATTATGTATGCTTCTATTTTATCGTTTTTTGAGCAGTGAAAGTGTTTTTTCTACCATCACTCAGAAAATTAGTAAATTCTAGAGAATGCCTTTATGTTTCCAGAGATGAGGGCATGTTGAGTTATAATCTGGTTCTTGATTTGGGAAAGTGTCAAATGGACTTCCAAGAAAGGGGAGGGAGGAACGTCTAATTTAGGCTGAAAGAAGGCAGTTCTGAGTTGGATGTTCTCAAGGAAGGTATGTGTGACAAACCCCACAGGATACAATAGATAACTATGGGAGTGCTGTGCCCCCTTAAGTTTGTAGCCTGGGCTGGTTTTTTTTAATGGTTCTATTCTAGCAACAAGCCACAAACCTCTCCAACTGCTGTTGCTGCTCAGCTACTATACCCAGCTAAGTTGCATGAATGCTATTTAAGTCAGTTGTGAGCTATACACAGGAAGATACTAGCAAATTCCTTCCAAACATACCCTTGCACCCCAGAAGTGTATTGTCCCCTGGCCAAGAACCTCTTGAATGATGCAAATTCATTAATTAGTTCACCACTGTATCAATGAATAGTGTACATGTGTGAGGCTTTGAAACCTAAGAATAACCCATAGCACTTAGGACAAACTCACTGGTTAAGATTAAATATTAAAATAAGTTTATTAACTACATGAAGATAGATTTTAAATGATTATAAGAAAAAAAAGTGATGTTTTGACCGACGCAATATTTGGTGCACTGATTACACTTGTGAAGTCTCTGCCCATCATGAAATAAATCAGATGAAACTTCTGGATGGAAGCAGAAAGGAAACAGTTTTTCTTGTAGTGTTCCATTTTGTTTTCAGTAATGGTCAATGTACATAATAAACATGCATAATAGGACACTTTACAAATTATTATTTATTAGTTGTATTGCATTAGAACTCAGCTTGGGGCTCCATTATGCATGCAACAATATTTATGCCTAATAGAGAACATCCAGTCCTATAGGCTGTGTTCACACAGCACTCTTATTTCGAAACAACAGAGGTTGTTTCGAAATAAGAAATACCCTGTTCACACGACGCATGGTTGTTTCGAAACAACGGCACCCGTTGTTTTGAAACAAAGGCGTTGTTTCGAAACAACTTAAACCCCATGTGGGGACGAAACAATGTTGTTTTGAAACAATTGTTTTGAAACAATGCTGTCCGAAAATGTTGTTTCGAAACAACAGTGACTTGTTTCAAAATAACTGTTGCCTGAAACTGCTATTTCACTTTGAGCTTTTTTCCTTAATTTGAATTGACAAACTGTTAATTCGAATTAAGTTATTTCAAAATAAGGCATTATTTCGATGCAAGTTGTTTCAACACAACTTGTATCGAAATAATGCCTGTGTGTGAACACAGCCATAGAGCAAGAGGAACGAAGTGTAGGAGAAATGAAATATTATTATTCCATTAACCGATGGAGGCTTGCAGCCGAGAGAAATTAAGGCCCTTGCTCAAGTCACACAGGATAACTGGAAGGCCTAGAAAACAAACAAATATCTCTCAAGTCACAGTAGAATGCAGTTCACAAGGTCATGTATATGAGAACATGTTCTTACAAGGAGTTTAAATTGCTTCATAGTAACATATCTGTAGGTTGTATTTTTCTACTTGATAGTTCATATACTATTCTCTAAGCAACAACAACATAGATTATGTATTTTACTAGGTAAATACTTATTATATGCATTCTCAAAATGTTTTTGCCTTCTTCATATGGTCTTTTTTTGTTCGCACATTAGTGTTTGTGACAACACAGATTTAGCTACCTAAGTTGAAATTTAGTAGGAATAGGAAAAAACAAATCCATAAATATTGTCCTTTAGCAGAAAATTGGGGGTTTGATCAAACACTGTTTTACAAAAAAAATCTATCTATTTGCTCTGGAAAAATTAGATTTTTCATCAAAGAACAAAAATTTTGTCCCCAAACCAAAATACTTCTATTCAGATATACTGCCACAATACCCCATGGAAATTATAGTTTGGTTGCCTTATGTCCTCATTTTCTATAACAGGGATCTCAAACTCAAATCACCACAAGGTCCGCGTGAAGACTAATATGTTAGCCTGAGGGCCACATCACTGAAACCTTTTCACAGAATGATATTGCAAATATCAGGCAAGTTTGAGACCCCTGCTCTATAAACTGGTTTCATAAGACGGGTATCTCTCATAATGTATGGCAGCTATAGAAATTCTGTGATGCCCATCTTCTTTCACCAAAAAGGGCAACTCTACGTCACCATGGGAAATGCAGACTGAACAGGAAGACGCCTCTAAATGAGAGAGAGAGCCTCAGGCACATCCATTAAAACAAACAAACAAATGCATGAATGAACGAACTGTACCATGGAAACATTTCTTAATTGAACTTCAGTGTTTGGGTGAAATACTTTGGTTTTCAATTTTTCACTGAAAAGTTGAAATTTTCCACAAGTGGCCTTTCTAATCAGTTTTGTGCTTTTTTAAGACTAATTCTGTCTGTTGCTGTTAATTCACATTTGTGTTATCATATTTTGGTGCATAACTTTATACATAATGTAAATGAACCCTGTAGTAAGAGTTTCCCCTAAAATTATGGCAGTTAGTGCAAATTCTATGATCCTGTGAGAACATTTTTATTTAGTCTCATGAATGTGCTGACAATAGTGCTCTTCCTTCACAAATATTTGCTTGATTTTTTTTGCATTTGCCTGCTAAAATCTGGTACTGGATTTTTCACTGTCTTTCACTGAAAAAAAGAAAAGCAGGACTGGACTTTTCAGTCACATGAATGAACTTCTAGATTACTGGCAATACCATTATGATCTTCTTTATGAAGTATACTTCTATCATACTTTATAATACTGCCAGTGTCACTGTAAACCAGAAAAAATCTCTTTTAATAAGGTTTAATTGGTGAATCAAACCAAGTTGCAGAGCCTCTCAGATTGAAAGTGGAAAAAAGTTAAGTTTGTGAACAACTTTTGCTTGCATATTTTGATATTAATTTCTCATTTGTAAGACTGAGTTTCCTACAGAGGTATCCTTTGACATCTGAGTGGGAGGTGAGATTTCACAAGGAATATAGAGCAAACTCATTGCAATGAACTGTAAAACATTGTAATGACAGCTTTCTATTGAGGATGCAGATGCACCTGTAACAGTGCAGTTCACAAAGGAAATATGTACAGTATGCAAAGACAGAACCTTAAAAGAAAATAATGTATTTTTTTTTTACTTTCTTAATGTTGTTAAAAAAAAGAAAACAGGCATAGACTTTGCTGCCAGTACAACTTGTAATATGATAATGAGATCATGGACCAACATGACAAGAGAACACTTTAAACAGCTAAACAATATTACATAAAATATTGCAGTAAGTAATAAAGATAAACTAATAATTTTACTGTTCATAAATATTCTCAAAAAGGGCTAAGATGTTTTGAAGGTACACTTAGCTCACTAATGAATCAACCACTGTGAGTATGTGCATATAGCACTCATGCTGTATGTGCATGCACACATTTTTGCTTATACATATTAAGAAAAGGTAGTAGATGCATTGAAGTCAGCAGGTCCAGATGAATTTTATCCTAGGGTACTTAAGGTACTAGCTAAAGCAATCTCAAGACCTGTAGCAATTATCTTTGAGACCTTTGAAGAACAGGTAAGGTTGCAAAGGACTGGAAAAAGGGCAAGCATACTATCTCTTAAAAGGGGAACAATGAAGAGCCCGGGAATGATAGGCTGTGTTCACACAGCACTCTTATTTCGAAACAACAGAGGTTGTTTCGAAATAAGAATTCTGCTGTTCACATGACGCACAGTTGTTTCGAAACAAGGGGAAGCCCTTGTCTCAAAACAACTGTGTTGTTTTGAAACAAGTTAAACCCCATTTGGGGGCGAAACAACCTTGTTTCGAAACCCTTGTTTCGAAACAATGCGTGTGAACATGTTGTTTTGGAACAAGGTGTTCCGAAACAACATTTCAAGGGCTGCCCCCTCAGCACCCTGGCCAGGGTGCTGAGGGGTGTCCCCTGGCAGGCGTCTGCAGAGCCGGGCTGCAGGCACTGGTGGGGTTCAGCGCTGCCTAGTGCTGCTCCTCACCGGCTTAAAGCCCGGGCTGCCTCCAAACCCCGCCACAGGGTCGGGGGCGCGGGGCTCAGCCTGCAGCGGTAGGGGCCGGGGTGAGCATGGCCCCAGGATTCCCTGGCGCAGCGCTTCTGCTGGGGGCCTGTAGGACCATGGAGTGGTAGCACCTGCAGTTGTTGCACTCCATGGCCCGGTGTACTGGGGCTTGGATGGGAATGTGGGTCCCATCCATGATGCCCCCACAAGTGGGGAAGCTGAGTGCAGTGAGGCCATCAAGCTTGTTCTGCAGGTTGCCCAGTGTGATGACGTAGGCTAGCAGGCCCCAGTTGATGGCCCTGCTGACCTGCAGGAGGGCTGTCCCCATGGTGGCCCTTCCGATGCCAAAGTAGTGGGCAGTAGAGTGGTAGGAGTCTGGAGTTGCCCTCTTCCAGACTGCTATGGACAGTCTCTTGGCCACAGGCAGGGCAGGTCTGAATCATGTGTCCATGCACTGCAGGACTGGGGTGAGCTCACAGTCCAGCTCAAGGAAGATCTGGTTGCTCATGCTGAAATTTTGGAGCCACTGGTTATCATCCCAGGTGGTGAGGATGACGCGTTCTTACCAGTCATTGCTGGATTTCCATGCCCAGAAGCGATGGAGCACTGAGGGCATTGTTAGGATGGCAGCTTGCAGGGCCAGTGTGGTGGAGGTGCTGCTGTCTACCTCCACACTTTTGAAGTCCAGAAAGAGCATGATCCAGTGAAGAGAGCACTGGGCGGTGTATATATGTGCAGAGCACACCTCTGGCAACTTGCATGAACTGAGTGCGGTTCATGACCTCCTTCTACTACCTGTTGCCAGCCACAATGGCACAGGGCTGAGCTCACTTCTTCTGTTTATGGGATTGGCTGGTGGTTTGGTTCCTTCTCGGGTGCCATGTTGGCACACTTCCCAGGATGCACCCCTCCTAAGCCAACCTAGGAAGTGCCTGCCTGGACATGCGAGGTTAGCTTAGGCTTCTGGTGGGGTCATGCTAATTCAAACTAAGTTAGTTCGAATTAAGACGATTTAGTTTGAACTAGTTAATTCAAACTAACTAGTTCGAACTAGCTATTTTAGGTGTAGACATAGCCATAGAGTTGTAAGGAGTAACCAGAATAGATTTGTAAAGAACAAATCATGCTAAACCAATCTTATATCCTGGCACATAGGGAGGAAGTAGTGACATGATATATCATGATTTAAACCAGGCTCTTAACATAATCCCAAATAACATTCTCATACGCCAAGTGGAAAAAAAAAAGAGGAAAAAGAAAAAAATGCAGTCTAAAGGAATTTACCTTCAGGCGGCTGTACAAGTGGTTGAAAAACTATATTCAAAGTGTAGTATCAATGGTTCACAGTCCAACTGAGAGGGAATATCCAGTTGAGTTCAACAGGGGTAAATATTGAATACAATATTATTTAATATTTACATTCATTAGTTGGATAATGAAGTTGAGGCCATGCTTACAAAGTGTGTATACAACACTAAGCTGGGAGGCATTGCAAGAACTTTGGAGAACAAAATTAGAATTCAAAATTACCTAAAAATTGGAAAATTGGTGTAAATTCAACAAGAAGGAATTCCATAAAGACAGGGCAAATTAATTCACATGGGAAGAAGTAAAATGCACAGCTACAAAAAAGGTGAGGTGGTAATACTGCTGTAAAGAATTCAGAGAGGGGATAAAGTGGATCACAAACTGAATGTGAGTCAACATATACCCTTGTGAAAAAAGCTTATCTTCTGGGGTGAATAATAAGAGTGTTGTATGTAAAACATTGGAGGTAGTTGTCTCACTTCATCCAGCAGTAGGGAGATCTTAGCTGAAGTACTTTGTCCAATTCTGGGCACCACAATCTAGGAAAGATGCGGATAAATTTGAGAGAATCCCGAGAACATTAAAAATTGGTAAAAGGTTTAGAAAAAACCTGATCTATGAGGAAAGATTAAAAATCTGAGCATGTTCAGTTGTGAGAAAAGAAGATGGGAGGGTAGGTGGCTAATGAGTCTTCAGATGTGTTAAGGGCTGTTATCAAGAGGACTGTGATCATGTTGACTGAAGACAGGACAAGAAGTAATGGGCTTAATCTTCAGGGTGTGGGATTTACATTATATATTAGGAAAAAGTTTCTAACTGTAAGTGGAATTAAACTCTGGAGTAGACTTCCAAGAGAGACTGTAGAATCCCCATCATTGTAGACTTTAAAGAACTGATTGGACAAACACCTGTCAGGAATAGTCTAGGTTTACTTGGGTCCTCCTGCACTTGAGGACTTCTTGAGCTGTGCCGTAGGCCTTTATTCCTCTGATAGATATATCATATCAAGCAGGATTACTTTGGTTTGATTTGCTGTTGGAAGACAGTCTGATTCACTTTTCTGAACCCTAGCTTGGGAGCAGAGTTAGGTGAATTAGTCACTATGATCATTCATTATGAGTTTTGGCAGTGTGTTCAGAAACCAACTTTGAACAGTCTGATTTTTGATACATTTTAATCTATGGTTTGTTTGCAAACTGTCTTTTTGACTAATCACTATTTACTATTCAATATGCATTATCTACGGTCATCCTCTAAAGACCCATAGCTTGATTTCTCTTTACTGATTGAAGAAAAACTTTTGAAACAGAGAATATTGAATATATTGTGTTTTGGATGTTTATAATGAATATTTTTATTGCCACATGGGTATATGTTCAAAGAAAACTATTTCTTAAATGCTTGAATAGTCACAAATAGTGAGAAATAAGAGTTATGAATATTGACATATCCAAATACCATATACCGGAACTATATCTGCAGTATTCAACCAGCACTAGTTGGGAGTAAGGAAGTGCTATCCTTTAATCTCAGCTTCCTTGCTGATTTGTTCCCTATGTGTGGACAAATCACTCATGGTTGGATTCTAAGAGATGGGCTGGAGAGGAACCTCCAGTTCCTGCTGTGATCCATGAAATTCAAGTGAGTGTTCAGCATCTCTTTAAAAAAAAAATCAGACCACTAATGTCTTAGCATTTTGGTTACCCCATGTGTAAAATCATTCTTATAATACTTACTTATCTTGCTGACTGTTGTGAGGATTAAGTTGTTAATATTTGAACAGATCTGAAAGCATACAAGACTATGTAAGTGCTAAGTATCATTGTAAGAAGAAAATGAAATTTCTAATCTTTTATATTCTTTATCAGTACAATTTATACCATGCTGCACAAGACACCCTGGAAGTCATAGAAAAAGTGAGCCAGAGAAAACTAATATGTTTGCTTTTGTTACGCTGTAAGTGTCCCCAAATAGCAAAGTTAACACCCAACATCACACAATGTTCAAAAGAACAAAAAGCATAAGAGATTTTCCTCTTTTTGAGTAGAAGATGTGACATGACTGGGACAAATGTGCCTGCCTAGAACTTCTGAACAAGAATAATTTCTCATTGCCTATTCCAGACACCATTAATGTCTGTGACTACACTGTATGTTCCTAAATCTCAGATAATTTATCTGTTGAGGCAGCAGTACATCCGGTTAATCATCCAGCATCCAGAAGAGTAAATGAATACACTGTTGACTTTTCATAAACATTTCCATTGTTTTAATTTCACTTGGTTATGTGTTTTGTTATGATCTGATGGGTAGCCCTCTGATCACTGTCCAATGTATTCTCAAGCATATGTGAAATTTAGTTTGTTGCATAAATTCAACAGGAGTATTGATTCCAGACTTAGAACACAATATGACTAGAACTTGTTGCAGATAACCTCATCCACCATGGAATAATGAAGAAGAGAGTAATGAATTAATAACATGAAAGAAACACCTAATATGAAATAGCCAATAGATCTTTGTGGAATTCTCAATTTGCCCTGTATTGCCCCAGCTTTCTCAACTGAAGTATTTGGAAGATTATGAAAAAGAAAGAATGAGAGATTGTATAACACTCTTTAGTCTGAACATTCATATCTTGCCCCAAAAGAAGATTAAATGTGCGAGCACATCTTGTGCATTCATTTACATGTTTGCATAAAGCCTAAAAATGATGTGCATATTGCAGTTGGTTGATGAATAAATTGCTAAAATGAATAGTCCTGTTGAGTTCTTATTATGTGAGTTCCAAAGGGGTAGCCAAGTTAGTCAAGTTCAGCAAAACAAACAAGGAGTCTGGTGGCGCTTATAAAGACTAACAAATTTATTTCATGAGCTTTCATGGGAGGAAATCCAACTTTGTCAGACACTTGAAGATGGGGAATGAGGATAACATGAACTTGATAATTTTAGCTGTTTATAGACCACCCACCTTAACCACAAGCGTATTTTTTTTCTCACAGTATAGACTATATTAGTACTCAAGAGCTTTGAGCTAAAGTTCCATATGTGCCACAGACAACTTTTCTCATCTTGGGCAAGGCATTCCTCTATGCCAGTTGTTTTCAAACTTTTTTTTCTTGGGACCCAGTTGAAAAATATAATTTATGCCCCTCTGACCCAACAGTTACATCTTTCAGCAATGCATTCCAGTCTTTTGGTGGCTGCAGCAGGGGGCACCATGACACAGTACCTAAGGGTCTGCAACTGAGTACTGACCCTAAGTTTGAAAACCACTGCTCTGTGCTACTCAGAGGTAGCCTAAGGCTATCGGAAACCCTAGGCAAAGGCCCATTGAGGGACCCTCCATACACCCCTGCTGCTGGCTCCCCACAGGAGGTCCCTGCTCCCCCCACAGCCACCCTCCATGGCCCTGGTGCCCAGTGACTTGCCCTGTCCCTGCGGCTCAACTGCTGGCCCTGGCCCCCTCCCCATAGCCCCAGCACCTTGCCACCACCTCCCTCTCCATGGTCCCACTGACCCACCAATTACCCGAGGCCCCCTGTGGCCTGCACCCGGCCCCTTTCCTGCACTCACCTTCTGTCCCCATGCCCCAGATTCCCAAAGAACATGTCCCTCCAAAGCAGATGTGGCTTTTGAGTAGGTGGGGACAGGGCCCCCTCTAGCTCAGAGCCTTACTCAGGCACCTGCTTCATCTACCCCAAAAGTCACTTCTGATGCCATTTACCTATTTTTAAAATAAAATAATAACACCATACCTCACAGGAGGTATTGGGAGGATAAATTCAGTGTTTGTGTATTTCTCATATACTGCAGTGATGGGGGCCATATAAGTAAATGTATTTCAGTGTGATCTGACCTCTTATTTTGTCTGGTTTTGGAGAGATAAAGGCCTGGTCTACAATGACTGAGACATTCATCAGTAATCAACCGGAGATATGCAAGCTACTCTATGTAGAGTAGCTTGCATATCTTCCATTGACTTCCTAATTCCTACTTTCTATGGTGTCTTCACTTTACTGCATTGACAGGAATTGCACTCCTGTCAGTGCAGCATTACTCTTTTTTTGGGGATGCATTCAATAAATTGACTTTTGGATCAGTTGAGTGGGTCTTTACTTTCACTCAGTTGACCAAAAAGAATCGATCTGACAGTAGCGAATTTGTCAGTGAACAGGACAAGCACGTGTTTGGAATGGCTCAGAATTGTCATACAGTTATGGCATTATCAGGAGTCAGTAATAGAATACCTACTTTGCTATCTGTTCTGTTAGCTGCTGTCAATGGAGCCCTGCAAAGAATTACATGCTAATTACTTTTGACTTACTAAGGTAAAGGTGGAAATGTATGACTCCACTTAGAATATAAAAGAGAGAGAAGTAGTCCTCTAGGCAAAGGAAATCCTAAAAACATACAAGCCTCAAGAGAAGACTTAGGTTGGCGTTCAAGTAATGTTATTTTTAGAATTATCATTGTACTAGTAAATGAGATCCCATTAAGGTACTTTTTTTGACTGTACAATGAATGTGCAGCTTTTATTTCCAGCTAAGTGACAACTGCATCAGTTTACAGCTATTCATGATCTACTGGTAGCCAGAAGTATTCATTGACTGTTTTCCATAGTGAAAATGGCAGCAATCTGCCATCTCTTTAATTAGGTTAGAAAATGGGATGTAATTAATGGACATAACCACTACATCTTCTCTATATTTTGAAAATTGGATGGGAAAATGAGCAGAGTGACATTTAAAGAGTCCTAGTGAATGTGGGGATAGAGAAGGAGAATCTGAAGGTCGGGAGACTGTGGAAAAAATACATAATATATTGATGGGAAATTAATGTAAGTGGGTTAGGTGTAGAATGGAGACTCTGAAGAAGCAAAGAGGGAAAACTTAATTGTGGGAGAAGATTGGACTGGGGTAGAGAGAGAAACTGTAGGAGAAATGCAGAAGATTAGGGAGGAATACAGGAGAGGAAAGTGATTAGGAGAAGCGAATGAAAGCATGACATCTATGAGTTAAGAGAAAGTAAACAGAGTCCCTCTCTGACAAACAATGTGTGGTCCCTTATTTTGGTGTGCACTTTAAGGCTGCATTTCTCACTTTAAATAAGTACATGTAAACCAGGAAGGAGCAGCACTTCATTCCTCCCCTTGGTTTACCTAAATCTCTATTTTTAAACCAAGCCCAGGAATCTTTGCCTTTGATTCATGATGTTTTCAACATTTGAGTTGGCAACACTGGTGAATTTAATATCTACTCTAATGACTCTTGTAAATAGAATTGGTTGAAAGATTCCATTTTTTCTTGAAAATTTTAATCACAATTTTTTTCCCACAAACATTTTAAAATCAGCTTTGCTTGTGTGTTTGCTCAAGATTCTATGGCCTCTTGGTAACTAAAGGTGACAGCCAGCTGCTTCTGGCTCAGACCATCCTGGAATTGATGCTTGGTTGTAAATATCTGTATTCCATGATTATTACAAAATCACATGTATTGCAGCTGACCACTTCCCCCTACGGGGATCATCACTGAAGTCACCATGGCACACAGATGACCTAAATTATAGAAGACATAGGAGTCTGCATGTATCCATCACTGTTCATGGACTTGCTGAAAGTAGTGGTCACTTTAGTGCCTTTCATCATTTATAAATGGACGGGTTACTGTGACAGTATCTCTCTTATATTTACCTCTATAAGAACAGAACCTTCAGGAGGTGCAGAGGGAAAAGATACAACACTGGCTAGTAAAGGCAGCATGAATGTTTTATACCAGTAGTCAAGTATTTGTAGTTGCTTTCTGTTCATACCTGACTGAAAATTAAGGTTATTCTGATAGCAATCTTTAAAGCCTGGATGGACAGAAACACTTTCATTGTATTGAGATAATCTGGAGAAGATTGTTGTCTGTGTATCGGTGCAGGTCTACACCACCATGGGATTTTGGCAGCAGTTGAGGGGAGATATACAGAGTACTTAAAACACCTTGTATGTCTCCCTTCAGCTGCCTACCACCTACTTACCATCGTGTCTTCACTGTGCTGAGCCAAAGGGAAATGCCCTACTTTTGACTCAGCGCTACTCCAATTGCCAGGATGGTCTTCAGAAACCAATTTCCTGATTGACAGAGCCAATCAATCAATTGGAAAGATAGATCTGATGGCAGCAAATTTGCTACCATCTGTGAAGAGTAGCCCTCATTTCAGCATGTTACTGAGAGCAGTGCTTTTAGAATTTGCTTTTCTTGGTAGGCTATCCGAGCCTACCAACAGCAAGGAGAATTCAAAACACGTTTATTATGTTTCACACTGAACATTTTTATTTGAATACAATATCTGTATATATTTGTACTCTGTAATTTAGCTCTTGGATGATATAACAAGAGCCATGATATAACAATAGCTCTGTTGGTGCCTGCGGCAAGCAGCCCCAAAGGCGTCCTCCTCCTGACCTGGACCCCATCCATGCCAGCAGCTGAGAGCTGGATTCACAAGCAGGAGGGAGCACCAGCTGCCACTGGGAGGCAGCCAGGAGCCAGATGTGTCCCAAGCCAGCAGCAGGGAGCCCCACTGGAGCTCCCCACTGCCTGCTGGTGGCAGCTGGGGACAGATCTGGCTCCCCCAGCTGGGGCTCCCTGCCTCCCCCAGCTGCTGCCAGAAGGCAGCAGAGAGCCAGATCTGCCCCATTCTTCCCACCCATCCACCTGGCTGCTAACTGTGATGGTCACCGACCACCCCAGGGCACCTGTGGCTTTCCCCCTTACCTGGCTGTGGTGTGGTCCCCGAGCCAGGGGAGTTGCAATGGCCTTGTGGCCACTGTCCAGAGGCTTCTCCTCCCCACACTTCCTTCCCCCTGAGCATGCATTGTTGGGATAATTTTTGTGTTACCATTCGCTGTTAAAACATTGTACA
>ML682069.1:1693761-1723799 GCA_007922195.1 Podocnemis expansa
TTTCCAAAGGGATAGCTGTGTTAGTCTAGTCCAGTAAAAAAACAACAAGCAGTTGTGTGGCACTTTAAGACTAACAGATTTATTTTTTGCATGAGCTTTCGTGGGAGAAGATCCCACTGTGGGATCTTCTTCCACGAAAGTGGGATCTTCTCCCACGAAAGCTCATGCAAAAAATAAATCTGTTAGTCTTAAAGTGCCACACAACTGCTTGTTGTTTTTTTACTGGACTAGACTAACACAGCTATCCCTTTGGAAACTGACATCTCTGTTTCAAACACTGCTTCATTATTGTGATGCTTGGATCCTACCAAGTTATATTAGTAGCTTGTAATTGCATGGTGTGTCTCCCAATCCCCCACTAGGCCCTAGTTATCCTGTTTTTGTAGCTCATGTTCATTGAGAGACAAAAGACAACACAATCATTATAAATAATTATTAGTGTGATTAGTATTGGTGGGTGAGTGTGGGTGAAGGTATAAACAAACAATATTTACCATGATATAGATGTCCAAAAACATTTCATTGAGGCTTGGTCTACACTGCCAGTGCAATTCAGCAGTAGTTGACAGGAGATACTCAAACCGCATAGAATAGTGTTTATGTCGCCCATCAATTTTCTAATGTCTCTATAGCATGGTATCCGCAATAGCTGCACCAATGGGAACAGCCCTCCTGTCAAAGCAGCATTAATCTTTTTGTGGAGGGTGGATTAATTGATTCCATATTGATTGAGTGTCTCTCTGCTTCCTGTCAATAGATACTGCTCAACTGAGATACTAACAGTACCACTGGAGGCACCAGAGACACCAACAGTGCCCCCATCATTATAGACATACACTCCGTAAGTTTGGGAAAGTTTTAAAGTTTGTTATAAAACAAAAGATTACGGATTCTACAAAAATTCTGTTAAATCATGCTGTGACGGGGTGTATCGGCCCCACCTTGGCATGTCAGAGGTTCAACCCACATCGTAGGCAGAAGAAGCCACTCCCACCCCACCCCCTCATTTGCTGGGCACGCTCAGCTAGGCAGAGGGATATAAAAGCCAGTCACCCAGCTCCGTCATGAGGGAGACTGTTGATCAGACAGGAAGACTGCTGCCAAGCATAGGGGAGAGGTGGATGCTGCCAAACCCCCACAACTACCCTGACACAGGGGATCACTCTGAGAGATGCTGGCTACTAGGCCTCACTGCCCTGATATGGGAGCCATTTTGAGATGTTCTGGCCACTAGACCTTGCCACCATGACACAGGGGATCCATTTGAGAAATGCCAGCCAATATGCCCTGCTACTCCGAAATATGGGAGCAATTTTGAGAGACACTGGCTGTTAGGCCTTTCTCCCCTGACATAGGGGAGCTCTTTTGAGCAACTCTGTCTGCTAGGTCTTGTGACCCTTGTGGGAGGCACTGCCCCTGGCTCATGGTGACCCACAGAAGGGGGCGGCACCTCAGACTTCATCCCAGTAAAGGGATATGCAGGCCATGGCCCTATTCCACTCAACTATGGAACCACTGTACCTGTCAAGGAGGGCCCGGCATGTGACATATGCAAAAAACCTAATAGCAAATAATATAGTTTATCAAGGAGTAACCCTTGACACCAGGCCAAATAATGCAAAATAAGATATGCTGTCACTGACTTTGTCTCTTATCCATTTGTCAGGGATGAGCCTTACATTTAAAAGCTGAGAATGGCACTTTTTTTGCTTACACAGAATTTTTTTTTTTTTACAAATTAAACAGTGAAAACAATCATTTAGACAACAGTAAATTGAGGCTGTTACTTAGTAGCTGATTATCTGGAAACCAAGAAAAATTACTGAAACATTTCATTTGAATAAGATCATAATATTCTGGTTAGACTTTTTTGCTTTATGAAACAAAATCACTTTGTTTCAACACTATTTGCTATTTTAGTTTTTTAATTACTGCAGTTTCATCATATACATGTCAATATGACAGTCAAAAACCAAGTGCTTACACAAGGACATTATGATATTTATGAAACAAAGGGTGTGTTCACACAGCAGTCTTATTTTGAAACAACAGAGGTTGTGTCAAAATAAGAAAGGCCATATTCACACGATGCACTGTTGTTTCGAAACAACGGTGTCATTTCGAAACAACTTAAATCCCATGTGGGGATGAAACAATGGTGTTTTGAAATGATTGTTTTGAAACAATGCCGTCTGAACATGTTTTGAAACAACGGTGACTCGTTTCGAAATAACTGTTGTCTGAACTTGCTATTTCGATTCCTGCTTTTTTCCTTAATTTGAATTAACAAACTGTCAATTCGAATTGACTTATTTCGAAATAAGGTGTTATTTCGACACAACTTGTATCAAAACAACTGTATCGAAATAACCCCATGTGTGAACATAGCCAAATGTTCTAGAAACTTCATGTAACTGCAAATCTCAGTTTTGATTCTTTCCCCTCCTATTTGAGATAAAAGAAAGTTTTGAAATGTTGGAATTTCCCAAATAATGAAAATTCTGAGTTTTGATCAGCTCTGCTTATATTGTAAGTAGAGCTGAGAGTGCTGATAAATTGTATAAAACGTAGAGTATTTCAAAAACTGTGTAAAATGTAACCCATGTATTTGAGAGAGAGACCATGCTTTATAAGTTTGTCTCATTCCATGATTTTTGTTAAATTAACAATTTCACTCTGGATTTTGTGGGCCAAATTATGGCCCCTCCTTTACAGCCAGAAAGGGCCCCTTGCCAGTGGAATCACAATGTTTTCGCTGAGGTAGCCTGCCCAGTGTGGTGGAGGACTGTGGACTCCATAGCATGGGACCTCAAGGCAAGCTTCTTCTACAACAATGCGGATCCTTGTTCTTTATAGATGCTCGTTCCTTCCCATTCTAAGAGAGTGAGCCAGTAATGGAGGCTGTGTAATGGACGGTGTTAGACTGCACTCTCTTCCAGGAAGCAGTTTTGGAGTTTGCAAGGAAGGAATTCTTCCATTTAACTTACTGGTCAGCTGCCACCAAGCAGCCCAGCTGCTTGACCTTGGTACTGAACAAAGGGTTTAGCTGTCAGTGCCATTCCATATTTGTCTGATCTAATGCATTCTTAACAGACTCTTCACTATGCATTGAATGTGACTGGAGAAAACCCCCGGGATCTATGTCTACTTTTTGAGGCTAAACCGAGGCTTGCTGCTGCTAAATATTTGTAACTTAAAATATTTAAACATGTTTGGTTTTATACTGATTTTGTTCAATGCCTTTGGGTTCTACTAAGGACTCTTGTTGTAAATGTAAACTAAAGTGAGTTTCTGATTGAGGAAAAAATCTATAAATATGTATTTACATAATTAAAGGATATTGTCAGTGTGTTAACACTGCACTTCCTTGGTGTAGTTTACTTCTCTGTCATAATCATAATGTTAAACTAGTAATAGGTCTTCTGTGATCACTCATGTGCTGACAGTCTGATTTGATTATAAAGTTACCCATGTTCCCTACTTGATGAAAATAAACTCTCTTATCTGTTATTCCCTCCTCCCCCCCATATACACCCTTATTTTTACAGTATCATCCACCTATTAGCTTTGTCTTGAGCTAAGATTTCAAGTTCATTTACTGTTTATCAGTACAATGCCAAGTACCAAGGGGCCTCAAGGAACTTCTGTAATAAAAATAATATATTTTCTTCAGCTAGTGGAGTGAGCTTAAAATTAGCTTGCTGTCTCTCAACTAAGGTTTGACTTTCATGTGAATGAAAGACAAACTTCTCTAATGTGTCTCTTCTCTAATATATGCCTGCTGACTGTTTCCTGATACTCTCTCCTTTGCATGCCTACTATGAGTTTATGTTGTTCAAATGACAAAGTGTGCATCGCTCTCCGGTAGTATCCTGCTTCCTGATATTCTGTAATTTACTGTTTGTAGTATTCCTTAATATGGAAAGTCCTTGTTATCCTTCTGTTACCCAGAGCCTACCATATTATACTATTTCTTCTTTCCTGTACTACATATATAAATCTTATGAACAACTGTGCAATATATAGTATGCCACATGATGAGCCTAGAATGTTTTATGTGCACTTTGACAGAATTAACTTAGTCCTCTGCTTCTCTCGCAATAGCAAAGAGGCTTCTGCTGATATCATGCATGGATGCAGTGAAATGTTTTAACAGATGGTAAAAATGAGGGTTGCCCTCTGGTCTTACTATTTGTGATGGGGTGCTTGGCTTTATCCTTGCAACACACAACAGATGTTCCAGAAATAGCCAGGAAGAAAGAAATAGCATAGCAAAGAAAGATGTCACAGACTTGCATAGCACATTTTTGATTAATAGGGACCTTAGGCATGCAACACACAGATTATGATATGTATTTAAGCACAACATTTCAGAATATGCATTCCATACAGCATAAGGCTGTGCAGGACTCAAGACTGATACAGTTTTGCCAATCCCATTTTGAAAATAGAATTAATGTAAGTTACAGTTTTCCGTAAGATTAAAACCTAGATTTAATATGGCAAGTATACAAGCATATTGCCAAGTGCTGATCTCCCTGTTCAGAACAGGAAACGTCTTTGAGGATGATTGGGTCTGTAAGACCCTCTGTTCTGGTAGATCAGATTGAGAAAGCCCTATTCCATTTATGGGATGGGATGCAGTCATCCCATATGACTTTATTTATTTTTACTTTCTGCCCGGTACTAACACACTTAAGCTATGTCTACACTGTCAGGACTATGTCAGCCTGCATGGATCAATGTAGCAAGATCAATTGAGCCGGCAGTAGAGATTAATGCAATTGACCCCACAAGTGCTCTACAGTGAATGCCATAAATCCAACACTCCAAAAAGTAAGGCTGCAACAACTGGAGGGTGTTTTCGATCAACACTGCACAGTGGAGACACTGAAGTAATGGAATATTAGTAAGTTCACAAGGGACATTATGCAGCTTGCACACGTGTCTCCCATTGGGTGCGTCTACACTATGTGTTTAAGTTGACTTAAGGGCCCTTAAGTCGACTTAAACAGAGCCCTGTCTACACTGCAGGGCAATAAAGTCAACTTTAGGGTCCAGTAATATCGACTTTATAAGGTCCATTTATAAAGTCGACTTTACAGTTAAGTTGACATTATTAAGTTGACTTAAGGCAATGTGGAGTTACTAAGTCAACTTAATAAAGTCGACAGTGCAGAGGGGCCACTAAGTTGACTTTATAAAGTCGAATTAAGCCAGGGCACCTATTTAAAGTTGACTTTATAAAGTCGACTTAATGTAGTGTAGCCTTACTAAGTCAGCTTGATAAGGTCTACTTAAGGTCAACTTTAAGTAGACTTTACGTATTAAGTCAACTTAATAAAGTCGACTTTGCTTTTATAGTGTAGACATACCCATTGACAGCTGCCAGAAGTGTAGACCCTGCCTTAGTTTAGTTCTTTTTGCTTTTAGCCAACAAAAGAGATTGAAAGTTTAGTCAGATTTGTACCTCTTAGGGATTCATGGCACAGAATTTTCTTTTGTTGCCAAAGACTTCTGCTGAGGAAGATTCTATGAACAGGAAGAAAGAATAGCAGATAAAGGAGTGAAAGCTATATGAATTCTAGCAACAAAAAGCAGAATTTCTCAAAGACCTTTAGGCCTGCCCTTATGCTTTTGTAAAGCCTTGGAAATTCAGTTGTTAACTAACAGCAGTTTTAACAAACTGAAGCTGACACTGGACCAGCTTTTATCACTGAAGTGTTACTGACTTCCTAAGGCAGGGAGTTACTTCTGTGTTGTATAACACTGTTCAGACATAATGCTGTTTAACACTGTATAAAGAAGAACTTTCTATTCTATCCCAGATCAATAGTTCCTGACAAAGGATAAATGGAAGCTGGAGTGGCAATGTTGTGTCAGCAACTGCACAGATTGTATTGCAGCATGGACTGTGTAAGCTTTGTTACATATTCATCTTATATATTGCCTTCAAACCAGACTGTATTTTGTTACGAAAATTATATGCAGAGAAAATAATGTTAGATACCAGATGAACAGGAAGATACTGGAATAAAAACTACGGCATGTGACTGGTCTTGGAAAATATCATTATTCTTTGGACAGTAATACTAGCATAAGAAACATGACTGCAAAGGCTACAAGTGAATCTGTTATCTCCTGTGAGATTATAATGAAGGAGGCTTCTCACTATTACGCCTGAGAAAAATGCCTGATAGATTGATGTACTGTAGCAGAGAGGTGCTTTAGTCACTTGCTTTTCTTTGTAGCAAAATCTCACCTTGTACAGTATAAAACTACACCCAATTGAGATTCATTCCTCGTGAACAAGCTAGGTATGATTATAGTGAGAAAGTGTACTGAAGTCTTATATTTGAAACTTCAACTATATACAACTGAAATATCTATGATGCACACAGAAGTGGATTTAACTGAGCAGAGAAGAAAACAATAGTGAAAAAGTGTCAGACAAGGCAGCAGACTGATGACTCTGGAGAGTTAAGTCCTATATATAACAGGAGTGGGTATGTCTACACTGGAGACTTAAGTTGACTTAACCAACTTCATGGCCATATTTGGCATTTATTAAGGCAACTTAAGCGCTTGCTTAAGTTAATAACTTCTGTCCTTAAAGTTGACTTTATGTGTGTGTTTTTTAAAAGGGATAGCCGTGTTAGTCTAGTCCAGTGAAAAAACAACAAGGAGTTGTCTGGTACTTTAAGACTAACAGATTTATTTTTTGCAAGGGGGTGCATTTAGTTTCATTCCTTTCTGTAAGTTCACCCATCTTCGAAGCATCTGAGGAAGTGGGATCTTCTCCCATGAAAGCTCATGCAAAAAATAAATCTGTTAGTCTTAAGGTGCCACACAACTCCTTGTTGTTTTTATGTGTGTGGCCACCTAAGTTGACTTTATTAAGTTGACTTAAGCCAGGGTAGCCTCTTAAGTCAGCTTAAGAAAGTCAATTTAAGATAGGGGACCTGCTTAAAGTCAACTTTATTAAGTCGAGTTAAGCAGCTACCCTGGATTAAGTTGACTTAATAAAGTCAAGTTAAAAAATGTGGACTCTCTAAATTGACTTAATAAAGTCGACTTTGTCTACCTTGTTAAATTGACTTAACTGTGCCCTCTAGTGTAGACACAGCCAGAGAGAGTACAAGGCTTGCTGTCCCATACCCTTCCTTTAATGTGCTGATCCTCTGTCATGGAATGACCACTCAGGTAAGAGAAAATTGCATGTACTTCATATCTGTGGGCCAGCGTCTATGCCCCCTGCCTTGGTCTCTGCTAATAATAACACCAAAAAAGTGTTTGGAAGCTGATGCCACTTAAAAAAACCTGACAACTGTGATGGTGCTGTACCATGTGGATCTTCAGCCATTATGATCTGGACTTACTGTGCCCCTTTCAAACGATCACTAAAACTTCAGATGATAATGATTTTTGGTAAATATTGACACAGGTAAGATTTGAAACTAATACTAGTCCTCATTCCTTCTCATTTAAAAAAGAAAAAAACCTATTGTACTCACAGCTAGGTTCTGACTCAAATCTGTCTAGGAATAAAATAGATGAAACTTAAAAACAAAACAAAGTTAACCAAATACACAAAATAAAACGTTGGCTTTCTCTTAAGAGCTGCTTTAGTCCAAACCAGGAATACTTGAAAACCTTCTGATATAGTCACAAAGAGTAGGCTTCAAGCAGTATATTTAGACAAAGACTGAAAAATTCTATGATCTCAAGGAACTTCAATTTTACCCAAATAAAAAGAACTAAATCATTTTAAAAGTTGATAAATTGACTTCTTGAAAGTTGCTGTGTTCAGTCATGTGCAAAGAAATATTCTGTGAAACAATGTTACCTTCCACATTATTTTAGAATCTCAAATTTAATCATCTTTTTTTGCAAATCAAGTATCATATTCTTATCCCTTAAGCATACAGACTTTCTGAGCCTATCAAACAGTTTTCACGGTCAGGAGGCATTTGGCCTTTCACTTCATGGTTAATTCACTGCTTAGCAAGATGTACTAGCCATCTTTACCACCATCAAAATAAAGTTTGATGAAATATGGAGGACATTTTTTTTTCTTCCTTATTTCTAACCAAATTATCCTTGATACATTTCATTTCATATACTGTTGCATTGCCTTCTGAGCAACATGATGTGTATTCTCACATAATGCCTTTAACAAAAGACTTAAATGTCAAATGCTACTGTTTAAGTTAATTTAATGCCTAAAACATATCTCTTTGCTGATTGGCTGAAATAGCATCATGAGACCTAAAATAGTTTTTTTCATTTCCCAGCCTGGAGAACACGGCAAACATTTTCAAAAGATGGGGTAATATTGCTGCCTATGGTGAGCAATGTTCCCTCTAACAGCCACCGGCAGCTGAGCAACTCCTGTTGCTCGCTGTGCAGGCCCCCCCCCCCCCGCCGCTCCCCTGCTTACCCTGCATGGCCCTCACAGCTCCTGGGCCAGAGAAGCACTAACGAAGCATGCTCAGATATTCTGGGCATGCTCTGTTAGAGCTTCTGTGGGCGGGAGTTTTAATAACTCCCTGCCCCACAGGAGCTGTGAGCAGGGCCTCTGGCTGCCGGCCCTGCGCGGCTGGCAGCCTTCCCTGCTGTGGCGGGCTGCGCAGCTTAGAGGGAACATTGATGGTGAAGCATATAACATGTAGATTTTTATTAGAGAAAGTGTGAATGCTAGGTGTATTTGAATCTTGTTACATTTTCAAAATATGGAAATAATACATTAAGGTAAAGGCAATTTCATTTGTGGTACTTGATATACCATACCTGGTATTTATTATTTTCTAATGTATTACTAACTTACAGGGAAACTTAACTTTAATACACATTCTGCCCCAAAAAATATGATGCTGAAAGAATTTCAAGGCTGCAAATTGACATACTAAAAAGTAAGGAAATGCTGAAGTTAAGGCTGCTATGTAACCTTATTGGTCTCCTTATGAGTACATCTTGAAAAACTGATGTTAACTCAATGATCATGTACTGTTCTTTCTGCATGACCCCTGCCTCATTCCATACCCAAACCAACTTCCACAGAGTTCAGCTGAAGATGGATTTGACCCCAGTGCATATGCTTGACTGTTCGTGGTGACTGAAGCATATTTAGTATTTATTTTTATCATCACTGTTCAAAATGTGATCCTTGCCTCATTTGGTGCACCATACTGTATAATGAAAGAAATGAACTAAGGGTATTATCCATTTATCAAATCTCTCTCTTATTTATCTTTTCAGTCTATCTTGTTTCTATCCTTTCAAGGAAATGTGAATTTTTTTGTTTGTTTTTTGGCTAAAATAATGTTAATTTCAGTTAAATCCAGATTTAGTCTATGTTGCTTCAAATAGAATTTTGACACAAATAAAGCACATATTAACAGGATTGTCTTATTTTATAGAGTATCTCTGCCTGATACATTGTTCACCACGCTACCTAAGCACTGAGCATAGCAGGATTCATATAAAATGATAAAGTAATTAATGACAATAATGTCTATGCACATGTTAAGATTGTTAAGGTAACTGTCCAACACAAAATATGAAAAAATACTCAAATTTTTTTGGCAGGAGTGGAGGGAAAGTCTGTGACCTGGGCCTCCTGGGCTAGCCTTCAGAATGTGCCAAAATGAGGGCAAGTTGCAAAACCAGGGGCCAAACCCCTAAACCACTGACGGGTGGTACTTAAGCCAGTATCCCAGTCAGTAACAAAACATGCTTCTGATTAACCACTCTGGCCATCACCAAGCATAATAAAATAGAAGCAGCCCCCTTATTACACATCAGATCCTATGGTTCCCTCTAGCCATTGGGTCTTTTTAAGAAAAAGGTTCTCCTGACCCCAAAGGGCCAGCCACATCACCCAGAACAATATAGGCTTGGATCTTACCCAAAATAGCACACTGCCAGCCAGTCCTTTAGTAACTACAACTAAAGATTTGATATAAAAAGAAAACAGACAACATACAAGTGATGTTAAAGGGTCAAGGTGAATCACATACATACAAATAATTTAGAGTCTATAGAAAACAAATCCTTGAAGATCCTGTAGTTTACAGATTAGCCCCACTCCTCTGGTATGCGCCCAGCAGCAGCAGCAGCAGCTGGGTGGGTCTCAGTCCTTTGTTCAGTTCCAGGAGAATAGTTCCCGAGGGGGGTTTTGGTAGCAGACAGACTGAAGACTAAAGACAAAATGGAGAATGGGCTATGGCCTCTTATCTCAGAGTCCTTGCCAGATCAAAATAGAGGTGGGCCACATGATCAGTCTGGGTAACTGGTCAAACAGGTTTCCTCTTGAGCCCACTGTAGCTGGAAGTCCCCTCCTGATGGGCCATTAACAGGACAATAGTTTGCAGAGGCCCAGTCTGGGATTGCCTCAGCTCAAACAACTCGGAACATACATAAAACAAATAGGATTCCTAGATTCTAATTCAAATATGATACCTACATATAAACCATATAATCATCCCTAGCAGATTACAGCCTTTCTATTGATACCAAAAATGGCATATCACCTATGGATTATTGCAAATATGAAATATTAATATGAAAAATAATCATAAACAGTCCCCTAGACCCAGACAGTGTCACAAAGTCTCCTTCATTTTCATATTCTAAAGGAGTAGCCATGTTAGTCTAAGTCAGCAAAACAATCAAGGAGTCCTGTGGCACTTAAAGACTAAAGACTTAAAGACTTGTGCCACAAGACTCCTTGTTTGTTTTTTTCATTTTCATAGAGTCATCTCTAGTTTTACATTGTGGGATCCAATACATGACTAAAGACTTTCTATGAGATCCATTGTGAGCAATACCTCCCACTGAAAAGCTACATATAGTACTTCACAAGCATTATGTATTGCATGAAATCTAATCGATTAAGGTGCTGATCATAACACCTGTGCGTGTGACAAGTCCCCTTGGGTTCAATGCATACATGTTTCCAGAGTTGTAAGAGCATAAGAACAGCCATATTGGGTCCGATCAATGGTCCATTTAGCCTAGAATCTTGTCTTCCCACAGTGGCCAATGCCAGATGCTTCAGAGGGAATGAATGGAACAGGAAAGTTATCAAGTGATCCAACCACTATCGTACAGTCCCAGCCTCTGTGAGTTAGTGTCTTAGAACACCAGAGATTGATTTGCATTCCTGATCATCTTGGCTGATAGTTATTCATTTACCTATCTCCCATGGACTTCTTTTTCAACCCAGTTTTTAATTTTGGCTTTCACAAAAGTCCCTGGCAATGAGTTCCATAGGATGACTGTTGTATGCAAAAAAATTCTTTTTCTTTGTTTTAAATATGCTACCTATTTATTTCATTGGGTGGCCCCTAGGTCTCGTGTTACTGGTAGGGGTAAATAACACTTCATTATTCACATCTCACCATTCATGATTTTTATAGATGTCTATCATATTGCCTTTGAGTCACCTCTTTCCCAAGTTGAACGATACCAGTTTTTTTTAATCTTTCCTCATATGGAGGCTGTTCCATACTTGTAATTATTTTTGTTGCCCTCCTTTGTACCTTTTCCAATTCTAATATATCTTTCCTTGAGATGGAGTGACCAGATCAGCCTGCAGTATTCATGGTGTGGACATACCATGGATTTATATAGTGTCATTATGATATATTCTGTTTTATTCTCTAACCCTTTCCTAATATTCCTAACATTCTGATAGCTTTTTCGACTGCCACTGTACAGTGAGCAGATGTCTCAGAGAACTATCTGCATTGATTCCAAGATTTCTCTCTTGAGTGATGACAGCTCATTTAGATAATTTTGTATGTATAGTTGAGATTATGTTTGCCAAAGTTCATCACTTTGCATTTATCAACATAGATGAAATTAAATCTTTTTTTTTTCTTTTTTTGCCCAGTCACCCAGTTTTGTTTGATTCTTTCTAACTCTCCACAATCTGCTTAGGACTTAACTATCCTGAATAATTTTGTATCATCTACAAATTTTGCCACCTCACTGTTTACTCCTTTTTTATTTCAGTTATCATGTGGTGAGTCAGAGCCTTAAATGCTATTAGTACCTGCAAATCTAGGGCAATGGAATCCTAGTTTTAAGTGATAGCATATGAAGGTGGATTTTTAAAGTGTTAAAACATTCACCTTCACAAAGATCTTGAAACGTAGTCACCATTTATACTGTGTTGTAATTATGTTAGTTTTTACCAGCTTAGAAAAATCACCTGTTGTGAGCTGAAATCTAGGAAACAAGCTTTGGCAGAGAGCTTGACAACATGTCCTAATGGAATTTTTCCATCTCTAATTTCTATAGTTCTGTTAACTATGATGATATGGTTAATTACACCATTTTGAACATATGAAACCTGTAAACATTCCTTTATCACAGAACTTGTGTGCTCTTGTATTATATTGACAAATTAAGTGGACCAGCAGCAACAAAAAAAGAATCAATTATGTAAGTAAAATCTATCCTTGTATCTTTTGTTCTACAATTGGATAATCATTCCTTAGAATTAGTTACAACTACAATTTTTTTTTATAAGCAAATTTCAAATTTTGAACAGCAAGAAATTTCCTTCTGTTTCTAAAATGTGACAGGGTCAATAGGGTGAATCTTCCTGCTAACAGATGAGGTATTGGTGCTATGAGGAAAGGAAAATGATACTTTTAATTCATATTGTCAAGGCTTTTTCCCCACTCTGGCACTCTGAGTGCAGAAGGTGGGGACCTGCAACAGGCCAGAAAAGCCACTGGCCTTAAAGCCTGCTCTTAAAAGTCTCCAAGGCCTCCAATTCCTGGCCTTGGAGTGGTATCGCTGCCACCACCCAAATGCAAAAATCCTCTTGAGACACAGGAAGGCGCACTTGGGAATTCCTCCCTGTGAGGTACTTGCAATCCTCTTTATTCCTCTCTCAGGAAAGTGACTGGACCCCAGCTGCAATATGAGCTGGAACTGGAACAGGGTTCCCTCTAGTAGCTGCCTGTGCAGTTTAAGGCACGTGCACACAAACCTCTTGCCCTACCAGGAACAGAACCAGAACTTATTAAAAGGTAAAATCTTTAATCAAAAAGAACAGATAATAAACACAGAGAGTTGCTTCTCTGGGAATTAACTTAGGTAGTTACAGGGTAGTGGGGGGGGTTACATGTGCTCAGCACAGAGAAATCCAAAAAACAAGCCAAAAACAAAGAAAATACCCTGACCACGTCTAAGTAAACATTCCCTGTTCTACCCACGCCTGGTCAGTAACAAATTTAACTTATCTCTGGTAAGGATGTTGCTGGATTCTTCCTCAGGCCCCTCTGGCCTCCTCCTGATCCTTCCAGGAGCTCTGCTGCATCCAAACAGGCCCAGGCCAGGCTGCTGTTACAATTCAAAAAGCTGTGCTTCGTTCCTATTGGCTGTCCTTGGACTCACTGACCAGAGTGTTAACCCCTTCCTCCCCAAGGGTTATTACACATATACTAAATATTTGTGCTGCATCCCAAAATTAATGCAGTACATTGCTCATAATCTGCAGAATCTGGTTATGTTAACTTCTATAACATGAATAGAATGTATTTGACATACAGACACTGTAGAGTATGGCAATTAAGCAATGAAAGTAATTCAGATTACATCCTTGCAACTATGTATTGTTGAGGTTTAAGGTTTCCAGTCTAGAACAAATTGTAAATGAGGTGTACTTGAGATGGATTCATATGGGTTTTAACACTACCACTATCCTTTTGTATAAGGAAGTGCCACTTGTGACTTCAGGCTAGTCAGATATATTCTCTGAGAAAGTGTAGGGCAGTTAAAAATCTCATTGCCACCACCATCATTACATCCACCCCTGCCCTACCCTGGCTCCAGGATTCCTCTTTGGAAGGGCTAGGGTATGCTTCTTTGGCTTTCTTATTGGTTATGATGTAGTGAGATGAGAAAAAATAAAACAAAATAAAGTTTAGACATGGGATTCTTAGTTGGAAGGAGAATCCCCCAAGAACTAATCTCCCTACGGTCAATGGAGAGCTGTTGATGAGGATGCTTTATCAGTATGGTCCTATTTTATTTTGTCCCATTCTCAGTATTACTTTAGCCTTAATGATGTTATTGATGAGTAGAGGTGAGTATCAGAGAGGATCCTAGTTATCAGTAACTAGGACTGACAGAACATCATGGTCTGATTTGGTCCTTGCATTTGGATTTAATCATTTTCAGAGAAGAAAAGCTCCATGCTATGTTATCTGAAGAATCGTTTGATGGAAACTGGAGATAACAATCCTGTGGCATGTATAAAATCCATGATAGCATTGGGTAGCGTAAAGGTTTCTTCAGCTATCACTTGGGAAGATCTGTAATTATAGTTTAACTGTGAGGGAGTAAGGCAGTTATCCCAAACTAGTATTGATTAAACATGTTTACAACAGAAAACATCAATACATATTCTCTCACTTTAGGTTCCTGACCTTACTCCCATAGACTTCAGTGGGGTCAGGATCGGGCATATAACAGTTTAAATGTCCTGTCTTCATATGTGTTTGTGTGTGTGTGTGGTATGAAGGTGTCTCTCTAAATTTTAATCTAGTCCTTTGAAATATACTGAAATTATTTTAAATGGATGTGAAGCAGATTTGTATTCAAAATAAGTCAATTTGCAAAGTTCATCTACAAGCCAGCATTGGTTTACTTAAAGGTTATAAATGTAAGAATTAAATATGCAGGACATATTTAATAGAAAACTTGTGGTGATTTTTAAATCTCAGAAATTTGTCATACAGAATACTTTAAAAACAATGAGAATCCTGTGGCACCTTACAGACTAACAGATTTCTTCGGGCATAAGCTTTCATGGACTTCAACTCAATTCGTCAGATGCATCTGACAAAATGAGTTGGAGTCCATGAAAGTTTATGCCCGAAGAAATCTGTTAGTCTGTAAGGTGCCACAGGACTCTTGTTGTTTTTGCTGTACACAAACTAACACAGCGACCCCTCTGATAATGCTTTAAAACACAAATTAAAACTGGCAAATTCTAGGTTCCCCTGTGTTATGTCTTTTAAGAGTGTTTCCATAGTTCATGCTGATTTAGTTATGCATATCCCACTTTCTTGGTGCAAACTAAAGAAATACATCTGTCAAATATAATATTGTTTTAAAATAATTCATGGCATCCTGGACTAAGCATTCTGTTACATTCCTAGTTGGTTTTGTTAGTTTCTCTTGTGTTATTTTTCTCACTACACTTACCCCTAATTTGATAGAGACTCACTTTGAAAGGAACAAAGGTAGTAACAGAGAGATTAGGACCAGTCATTTATTCTGATGCAATGTAGTGCTAGATGAGTTTCTAGTGGTCTATGGTTGAAGGTGTTTTACCAAAGTGAAGGCAAACTGGAGTTGAATTTTCCCATTTTATTGGATTTTGACCTCTCCGGATAGCGTAAAGCCATACCTGCCAGCCATCTTTCCAGCTAACAAAAATATTTCCAAAGAACCATGTATTTATATATGTGCTTTTAGAATGGAGCAGATTGGACAACATGGGACATATCTTCAACACAGGTTCATGGAGAAGGAAAAAATATAGTGCCTAAAAAAGCATTTTCTTCCCAAGTCATCTTCACATGACACACATTCAAATGCATTATGTACTGTCAATATGTTGTATCATACTTCTAAGTTTTTCAGAAATAATCTCCTGGCATAAGAAACTCAGTACTCTTGTTTCCAAATCTGTGGCCTTGTGAAACTGTTAAGTAGATTCTTCAGTCTTTCACGTTATCTCTCCAAAAACATGAACCCTTAACATGAGGCAACCCCATGATACTTGCAGCACATCTTTGACCTAAGTAAGATCAAACTGTACTATTAATTTTGCAATAACTCACTGTTTTTAACAAAACATTGTCTACACGATTTAAAATTTGAAGCCAATTTTTATAACACTAACTTTTGTTACACTATCCTTTATAGTGACTATGCCTTTTCTTAAGGATGTTTCCTTTTTTTTTTTTTTTTTAATATTCATTTCTGGTTCTTAGGTTCATATAAGGTACCTGGCATGAGTTCATTCTTGTTGTAGTAGAGAGGATCATTTCCAAACTGTGTATATTTCACAGAGGTTAGTGCTTATTTTTACAAGAAACAGGACACGGTTTCTGGTTTCTTCCTCTAAAATTACATTTATTTTAATAGTTATTTTTGTTTTCCTGTTTGATGGACCTTTACCCATTCTATTTACTGTCTTTCTAAAGCTCCTATCATATTGTAGATACTTCTGGGAATACAAAATAATGTTTCATATTTGAATAGCATCTGAGCAACTTGTTTGTTCAGATTGTTCTAAGCATGGTTGATCTTTTTTGTGTAGACTTTACATTTCTGTCTTCAGTCTAGATTTGCTCCATCTGTATATTTTGAATCTTTTTAAGTAGCCTGTCTTCCCAGCAAAACATATATAAAGTGATCACAATAGAACTTACTACCAATGCTTGCAGCATTGTACTTGTCACATCTATCCATTCTGCAGTGTTTCCTTGCACTGATACTATTTGTCTTCATTCTTCAAGCCAGTTCTTTATCCTTATAAGCAGCCCACATCTCCTCTGAAACTTGCTGACCTTGTAGAATGTAGTCTTTTGTGTGGTTATGCATTAAAAGTTTTCTTGTAGTTTTTCTATGAGAGGTAAATTTATGCCCACAACTTCTCCTTGTCAATTCTTTGTATTATTTCCTCAACCTAAATTCTATCAGGTTTGTCAGGTTTGGTCTTCTTTTTTTGTGAAATCATGCTGATAATCTTGAAACAGTGCATGGCTCCCTTTTGTGCTGCCCTAATCTATCTCTGATCAGAATTATCTGTACTTTTCCACAAAACTGCAGTCAAGCATAGAGGTTTGTATGGGGTTTTATTATTATTATTTGATCTTCCCTAAAATCTATCTTAAAAATGTGGGTAATAGTTACTTCTCTCTAGGCCCTAGCTTTCTCTCCTGTTACTTTTTTATGGATTTCTGTCAGAGGTGCCTGTGACAGATATGGCAATTTCCTGCAATGTCCTTGAAAGATCTGATTGTATTAAGTTTATGTATTATTGTGGGAAGGATTGTATATAACCTTTCCAGGGAAGAGATGTAGCAGATATTGCAACATCTCACAGTATCTTTGGGGTCCATTGATTTAAATGAGTAGTTTGTGTATGATGCTCTACATGGGGGATGGCTATTACAGCTCCTCTAGGAACTAAACACGGGGGTGGGAGAGGGTGGTCAGATAGAGGTGACTAGGAAATTTCACGTAGGTTGTGACACCTCCAGAGAAGTGCCACCCCCAAGAGAGGCTCACAGATGCTAGCTCAAACTGAATTCTAGTTCAAACTAGATTCTTCAGACAAATAGACAAAGAACTTCTGGATAAATAGCTTGAGTTTAAAGTGATGCAGTGCAGGGCCTTTGGTTTGATATAGCAAAGGGATAGAACCAACTGTCCAGGGTGGGGTTGATAAGACTAATGGGTACCTCTGGTAGGCTCTGTAACATAAATGTATTTATTCTAATATGTTTCCTCTGTAATGATTTCATCTGAGAAATAATGCTTATTTAGAAAGAGCTGTGTGGTAATTTATAATCATAGGCAATATACTGGCCACAGGCACTGATGAGAAAACAGAGCATAGACACTGTGCCACTTTAGGTTGTCTGGTTTGGAGAGAATATCACAGTATCGATCTAGGTAGTTATGCAACCTTAAAACCCTACTCAGAGGGGAATAAGATGGAGTTCTTTTCCCAAGAGAGGTGATGGCTAATAGCAGGGAAATGAGGTGGTGGTAGTGCCCAAGGAGAATCACAGAAAAGAAATACAGGTGCAATTACCTTGAAACTGTGACAGCTCCCTCCAACTAATTTGCTAGATCTTTCACAGCTCTCCAAAGGAGTTAATCTGATGATAATTACTTAACATTTTCAAATTAATGGGGGTAGATATATTTTTTTCACGTGATTTGATGTATCTTCTTCAGGTTTGGGATTTGGGATTTTTGTTTGTTTTTGTTTTTTGTTTCTTGCTTTTGTTTTTTCCTTCTGTGTGGCCTGGTAAAAAAATCTGTCCCTGTCATCAGTTAATTCTGTCATCAACCTTTTTCCTTCTTTGAGAATACTGATGTAACAAATTCATTTAAATTGTGTACCTTTTCTCTTTTATCGATAAATTACCCCTGCAATCTTTTAAAGGTTTACCCACTCCTCAGAGACCTACTTTTTCCTTGTGCATTTTTGCTATAATACTCATTTCACTGTCAGCTTCAACTTCCTTTAAAAATTGTTTTTGTATTCTGTTAGCCTCCTTCTATAAACCTGCATCCTCTTCTGTGCTTGAAGTGTTTTATGTTTCACACTTTATTCTTCCTGTATTACAACTCTCTGTACTGCAGTAATGCTTTTCCATCTGAGGATTTTAGTGCTTTACCATAATTAATGAGTTAAGACTCTGAGTGTCCTTCCTAGAAAGAGGTTTTATTTTCTTCATCTTAATGATGGGGAAACCAAGGCACAGAAAAACTAAATGACTTGCTGAAGGTCAAATATCAAGTCTAAAAGAGAAGCTAAAAACAGATATCAGTTTAGGATGGATTTTTTTTTCTTTTTTTTTCACAGTAAACATTTTACACAATTATTCCTGGTGTAGACATGCTAAAGAACCTAGGCTATGTTCGCATGTTGCTTTTAAATCAAAACAATGACTGTTGTTTCGATTTAAAAAAGGCATTTCTGAACGAGGTTTTGTTATCTCAAAATGATGAGCCCCGTCATTTCAAAACAACGAACCTTATTTTGAAATAGTAAAACCTAGGAAGAAAGTGAAATAGCTGTTAAATCAAAATGATTGTTTTGAAATAACGCTATTCGGGTGTGTTATTTTGAAATAACCATTATTTTGTTCTAACACTTTTGCCCTTCTCCTTCCCAGGGTGCCTTCCTTTTTCTATGTATTGGGTGGGGGCATAGCCCAGCAAAGGGGCCATATTGTAACACGTCCCATGCTGCCCCTCTACTGAATTGAAATAGCATGTCCTGTGTCCGGACTTGCTACTTCAATTAAGTGTTTTTGCTTAATTCGATTAAAGTTAAATTGAAAATTAACTTATTTCAATTTAACTTAAATCGAAATAAGCATGTACATGTGGACATAGCCCTATAGAATATCTTTCCCCTCTCTAGCAATAGCCCATATGAGATGTGATTTGTCACTAAATCTTGATGCGAAACCTATCATAAAGATCACTGCTGTCATTTAAAATGCTCTCCACCTTTATATCTTCAGCTATTTAGTCATCACTTAGGAGCTAGAAGAGAATTGTTGGTTTTCATCTATTTTGCATAACTGGTTCTTGCACAAAACTACAGTTCATTTCATATACTCATGTTTGTGGGTATGTTATATACACAATTTGAAAATATTATTTGGTTTACAAGGTCAAGGACTCAAAAGCTGGGAAATATTTTAAATTGCTTATGCATTTTAAGTTGCTTATGCTTATGTAATCTTGATTCTTGCCCCTTGTGCACATGCATTAATACATATAGACTTTAATTACATGATCACATAATGTATTTTCTACAGGCAACTTAAATGTAGGGAATTGTACTCTATGTATGCTCAAAACACATACACACCTGTTCCTTTTAAATTATGTCTGATTGACTGATATCCCTACTGTAAATTCTTCAGAGCAGGGTTTTGTGCAGTGTCTTGCCCAATAGTATGTTTGGGCACTAGTGCATTGTGTGTGTGTGGGGGGGGGGTTCTTGCCATTACTTTATGCTCTCAGTACCTTGCTCTGACTGTACTACAGCAAATTCCCATCAACAGTTGTCTCCTTTTATTAAGAAACACTAAGTCACAGAGATTTGACACAATGGGTAGTTTTTCCTAAGATTCCCTGTCTCTGAGATGCCAGATTTTTCAAGCTTACCAAATTTGATTCCTTTTCCTATGAATTCAGGAATCTCTGGATAGCCATGCTCCCTTGCTTCTTAATATAGTCCGTGTGTGGCTGCCTACCTCTGCCTCAAAGGTAGTACAAGGAACAAAAATGATGCACTGCTTTGTTCAAACCTGAACTGGCCTTCTCAATAACTTAGTTTATTTTGTTAATTGTCATAGAAAAAACTACCTTTCATTTGTGTCAGGGGATATTTCACTCATTAAAATTATTCAGTGTGTGTATTGTAGTTGGAGGGGTAGAGAAAAGGAAAGTGTGAAAACTATGGTAGGGAAATATGTTATTACAGGGCCTTATTCTGTCACTTTTATTGAAGGGTGAACAGTACCTAACCCTAACAGTCTTATTGAAACCAATCTGACTACTCCATGCATAAGGGTGATAGAAACTGGTTCATAGGGGCTCATAGGCGGGATAGGGAGCTGAGAGTCAGGGCTCTCAGCTATGTGAAGCTTCCCAGGGGAACAGGGAGCTTGGATGGGGGACAGCCAGACTGTAAGTGGAGCCCACCAACAGCCCAGGCTTTCTTGTAAATTTCAAGAAGTACAGCCAACAGCTGAGGTAAGTAATCTAGTGTCCACATGGCGACTCTGGTGCCTTAACTACACTGAAATAAGTCCTACTCCTCTCCTGGAGGTGGAGTTATTACATCACTGTAGTAAGGCACTTACATAGGCAGAAGCAAGGCTGTAATGTGTACACGGACATAATTAGGCTGACATAAGCTACCCAGCTGTGTAGCCTGGACCACAAATGAGTGTAAGTACCAAATTTCCCACTGTGACATATTAGTGGCATTGAAAACACAGAGGTAGTCTCTTGTCTAGCAACACTTTCTTTGGTTACTTCCTTATCCTAACTAACTCTTTGCATGACGGGATGTTTTCATCATAAACATTTTTCCATAGCATGCCTTTTAGGACTGCCTCTTGCAATTTGGCAGTGAAAAGCATAACAAAAAAAGAACAACAACAAAAAATCCACACCTCACTAGGCATGCAACTGGCTACTGCTTGTTACATCTCTTTACATTTCAGTATTCTGAGTTTCCTTTTCCATTTCTGGAGGGAAATTGCTCATCCTCACACTCACCCTTGACCAAAATTGTTCCTGACAAGCTCTTGATCTTTCTCTTTGTGGTCCAATGGGAAATTTTGTACGCATTTTCAAAGTGGTTTCTTCAAGCACTTTGAGCTCTGGAGAGAAATACTGTAAAAATGAAATGAAATAATCACTATCCATTATTGTAAGCACATGCCAACACCCACAAAGGTGATCAAGACTCTATACAATATATTCATAATACATACATTTTAAAATCCACTATAATAAACATTATATTGTAAGACTATAGGGCTGAATCTGTTACTTTGTTCCTAGAACTGCAGGTAGCAGGAGGAAAATTGACTTTGTTACCTTTTATGTTCCTGATATTTTGGGGTCTAGAGCAAAAACTGGAATCTGGCTTAACTGTTTAGGAAAACTTCATATTTTTGTAAGGGGTCCATCTTGTTATATATTACAAAATGATGAATAGATATTTAGTTTTTGTGTGCAAACATCAAAATGCAAAGTGAATATATTTAAGAACTGTGTGCAAAAGGTTTGACATGCTATATGCACCATGTAAGGTGCTGGATGCAAAAACTTGAGTGCCAAGTGTAACCCAAAATCAGAAAAGAAAAGGAGCATCCCATTGGTTGAACTGATGGTGTTTAACATTCTGTGCAGCTTACACTCTCCTTCATGGTGGCAACATGTATCCATACACACAAAGATCTTTGGATCAAGAAAGAAGATTGAGAGTTACCTCGTTATGGTTGTTCATGTTCCTTTGTTATAATCTCAGCTTCACCTGGTTTTCTTGTGTATCCTGAGTAATTCCACCCTATTCCTGACCAGTGTACCTGATCTACCCTGAGAGAAAGAGGGGTGACATTGCTTTTCCTGTCTTTTTCAAAATACATATTGATTGAGTTATACAGTACTGGGCATCAACCTCAAGCCTTTCATTAATTTAACCTGAGCTTGTCTAAGCTACAGCCTGTGGGTCAGAATATTGCCTGCCTTGGCCTAGTATCTGGCCCACAGGGAACCTGGGAGCTGGGGCCAGACTGAAGTCCTTTTGAATCTCCTGCCCTGTGCACACTCAGGTGGCCCAGGGAAAGAGCAACCTTGTGAGAGAGCTGACTCTGGCCATTTCTTTCAGATCCAGCCAGGTGAAGTGAGGGCTGGGAGGGAGTAAGGGAATTTGGGTGTCAGTGAAGTGCAGGGCAGGGGAAGGAGGGAGGTATGAGGGAAGGAGCACAGGGAGGTATGAGGGTGAGTTTCAGGGAAGCTGGGACACTGAAGTGGGTTGATGGAGCCAAGGCTGCAGGGCAGTCTGGGAGGTAGGGGGTCACTGTGGCAGTGGTGAGGCCTGGTGTCAGAGCCTGAGGTGATGATGAGCCTGCCAAGGGGGACATGGACAGCAGGGTCTAGGGAGGCAGTGGGGTTGACAACCCTGAGACCATGGAGGCAATGGAGTGGGAAGCCGCTGGGGTGGGGGTGGAAGGGAAATAGTAGGGTCCTTATACCAGCTCTACACTGACTGAAGTCATCTAGATGATCATGATGCCACTTCTGCCTGCCATGGAGTCCCTCTGTTCATCCAAATAACCAAAAAAAAAAAATAGGGAGATAAGATGGGTGAGGCAATATCTTTTATTGGCTTATTGTCTGTTGGTGAGAGAGACAAGCTTTTGAGCCATACAGAGATCTTCTGCATGCTTGAGTCTACCTCCAACTGAGGTTGGTCCAATAAAAGATATTACCACACCCACCCTGTTTCCCTAATATCTTGGAACTGACATGACTACGACTGTAGTTCATACTAAAAAAGAGCCTTGATATAACTGAGGTTCAGGTCCAATGCGCCAAAAAGATAAGTAGAGAGAGTAATCCATTTCAGATGGGGAGGAACAGTAAAGATTTTGATTAGAGAGAAATAAGTGATTCTCTTCTTTTTTTTTTTTTTATAGGGAGACAGTGTGCTTTAGATTAGATAACTAACAGTTAAAAACATTTCTTCAGGGATATGATAGATTCTTTTACATGTTTCCTTATTTTTTTTTGTAATTTTTTTTCTGGTCTGGAGGTTGTGCAATATTTGTGTGAGAGCAGAGAAAAAGAAATGGCATTTCACAGTTCATGAATCGCTCAAGAAATAATCATATTACTTTGTCGGCAATCTTTCTGATGGACAGCACCTAGTCATTCTCCCCTCTTCCCAACCAGCAGGGAGTAATCTTATTTTTGAAATTTAAAAAAACAAAACTAAACAATGTGTGTGTGTGTGTGTGTGTGTGTGTGTGTACATATGTATGTATGTATGTACGTGTATATTTACAATTATTTCTGTAGGCCAGCCAATTTTTAAATGAAGATTCATTTTTCAATCCTTATATTTGCAAAATATTTCAAATATCATATAAATATACCTTACATTTGTAAAACCCAAGTAGCCCTGCGCAAATAACGGTTACCACAAAATGTCAGAAGGACCAATTCAGTCTGCCAAAGTGAGAGAGAAAGTTCCTGCTGACTTCAATGGGAGCAGGACTGGATGCAAAGTTACAAAAATCCATTTAAGGATTTCTGACATCTTATAATGCTATGTTTTGTAATCCAGCAATTTTTCAATAATAAATAAAGACAACATGCTAAAATAAAATGGCTTCTTTATGACTCATTGTTAATTATTCTGAGTCTGTATCCTTGATGTAATGTTGATATGCTATTTAAAAATAATTGGCTAAGTGGTGCAGCTGATATGTAGGGAGAGATTATCTGCATCTGTCTTTCCTGTCTGTTTCCCCAGCCACATATACATAAGCTCCTGATACTTTCCTCTTGCCTTTCTGAACTCAGATTTTTGCTGCCCAAAAGAAATTCTAAATTGTATACTTCTCACAGACTACTGTTCCTCACCTAATCAACAGTCATTAAAGATTTTGCTTCTTTTACTATTTTGCTGCTTATGGCAAGCTTCTGTTCTGCTTGTGTGCCAGAGCTTGAGATAATTCTAAGGAGTAAACAAGCAAAAGAGTAGATTGGGAATTAAATACACGCAGCTTCTGTCATTGGTAATCAAAGTTATGCCTATAAATCAGGGGTGTCAAATCTGCAGCTCGTGTCCAAATGTAGCCTGCAAATCTCTTCCATCAAGCGCATGACACTCTCTCCCTAATAGAGAGAGAAGAGAGAGGGAGAAAGAGTGCATGTTGGACATACACAGCACTCCACGATGCTGCAACAGTGCAATAGTATTTTCATTTATGGTATCTATGGCCCAGTGGAAGTAGATTTCAGTCAAATCTGGTCTGCTGTAGCAAATGAGTTTGACTCCCCTATAGTATCAACCATGGTGTTTAAACTGTAATAAAAGTTGCTCATGAGCATAAGTGTTTGCTGGATTAGGCCCTAAAAACAAAACAAAACAAAAATTACAACCAAATCTCTTATCACAAGCTTAAAAAAAAAAAAAAATAGAGCCTGATCCAGAAAACACTGTTTGAGTAACTTTTGAGTTTGATGATATTCTTACTTTACATGTGTATGTGTTTGTAAAGTCAGCTTCTAAGAATTATAGGAGAGCTGTTAGTGTTCCCATTAAATGTGCAAGATATTAGTCACTGTTAAAGAAACAAAGAGCATAACTCATCCCTAGTAATGAAAGTTACATTTTTTCTCCCTGTTTTATTCCTGTTTCAGAAGCTTTTGGTAAAGAATGAAAACAGTTCCTGCAAATGCAGCCACTGTCTTATGGGCCAGGTCTACACTAGCAGCAAAATTTGCTGGCAGTTGATGGGAGTTACGCAAGTCTTGCCTAACTCTCTTCAGCTTCCTAACTCACTTTCCGTGCAGCATCTTTACTATACTGCACCACTTGAGCGGTGGTTTCACTAAGTGGATTTCTGGATTGGCTGAGCAAGTCTTAAATGACCTCTAAGTTGATTCTGAAAGATCCATCAGATGGCAGCAGCTTTGCAGCTATCAGGACATGGCTTTGGCTAGTAGTAATGTGTAAGGCAGGAGAGACATTTTTTCATAGGTTTTCTCACCACATAATTTTATATAATTCCAAGGTCATTCAGTATGCAACCTAAACTCCCACTAACATGTTTTTGATGCCTAAGAAATTCCAGATTGCAAATTGTCTATTTACTTAAAAACAATGGCCAAAATTTTCAGAATTTAGTTAGACTCTGAATTCATATTTAGGTATTTAAGTGTCCAAATTTTTCAGAACTGCTGAGCATTCACAAATCCTAAAGAGTCGTAGAATTATGAAAGTTTAGGCTTAGCAGAAACCTCAGAAAATCATCTAGCCCAACCCTCTGCTCAGTGCAGGATAACCCCATCTAAATAATCCCAGCCAGAGATTTGCCAAGCTACACCATAAAAACTTCTAAGGATGGAGATTCCATCTCCCTGGGTTATCCAGTCCAGCACTTTACCATCCTCCCAGCAAAAAAGGTTTTCCTAATATTCAGTCTAAACTTCTTCCACTGCAACCTGAGACCATTGCTCTTTATTCTATCATCTACCACCAGTGAAAACAAATATCTCCACTCTCCCTGAAACACCCATTCAAATGCCCCTGTTGGGTTAATTTTTGTTAAAAAGCCACTATTTATGTTCATTATTGTGGTAAGTTGGAAATAAGAAGTGCACCTAACCAACAACAGAAGGTCTGGTTATGTAACCAGCAGAGTTGCACAATCCAGCTTGTAACTGACAAGTTTCATTGGCAGGAGCCAAAAGCCAGAGTCTGCCTCACAGCCTGAGAACTTTCTCGCATGGCTGTAGTTTGACTGGAGGCAAGCTGGAGGGCTGCGAGAACCTTCCATGGAGTTTGCTATTTGATTGGAGGAAGGTTGTTTGTTGCTGGAACATTCTGTGCACCGTGCTTGGTGATTGGAAGAACCCTTCACACTAGAAGATTTCAGCTCTCTGATTGGATAGTTTGAATAGGCCAGAGAGTTCATTATCTGATGTCTGCTGTGAGGAGGGGTTCTTCTGCAGAGACCTCCAGGAGGATTAGGGCATGAGAAGAGCCTGAAGGCTCTTGGAGCACTTTGTAGAAGGACCGGAGCAGGCATGAGGTGGGTCTTGCTGAGTAGCCTGCAGGGAGTACTAGCAGAGCTGAGCATGCTGGCAACAGGGTGGCTGGATTTGTTGTGCACCTGTTTGCTGTTGGGGACATTTCCAAGCTGCAGTGGACTTATTCTGCCTTGTTGGGACTCAAGCTGAGGCACCTGGAAGCCCTTAGCTGTGAGAGGCAGGACCCTTGAACACAGAGTGTGGGACTTTTCCTGCTAGAGGACTCTGGCTCAGGTACCAGGAAGCTCTGAGCGCAGATAGATCGGAATCGTTGTGGGACACCCAGCGGACCAGCGTAGGACTTCATCACTGGAGAGACCCTGAAGTGAGATCTGTCGTGGAAGCTTCAGGTTTGAAGCCTAGGACTGTGTCTTAGTGCTCTGCTCGACCCTGGGAGGCTGGGATCCTTGGACTTTGCTTAGGGTGAATGGACTCTCATTACAGGATGAGACCAGAAGCAGTTCAGAAGTAGACGGTCCAAGCTTGGAGGACACCAGACCTGGATCTAGAAGAAGACGGTCTTTGGATTAGGAGCTCAGCATGGCCTGAGAGCCACTGCTTCAGCTGAGTCCTTTGGGGCTCCTTGCAGCGGGGGACTTGGCCTGTGCCTAGAGTTCTGAAGACTGCATGGGAGTTGCAGGCCAACACCCCGTGACAGGGTGAAGAAAGATGGTAAATATACGGGAAGTCCAGGGAAATAGGTGTAGAAGTCCTCTAATTACCTTTTCTGTTCTGTTCAGTAAGTTGGGATTTTGGTGTTGGCTGCTGGGTATGTTGGTTTGAGGGAGGAATACTTACCTGTTGGGGATACCTGGGTTTGTTTGTAAGCAGAGTAGGGGTTTGTAATAAGCTGGCTGGGTTTGATAAACCTCTTGTCCCCTAGTCTTTATTCCACTTAAGGCTGTACAAACATCGAGTTGATAGATGCTCAAGGGGTGATCATTGCTATATGTGTTCCTGAACCCATTTCTGGGAATATTTTTCCAGAACATTCTACTGCCACTGAGAACAAGGTATCTCCACTCTCCCTGAAACACCCATTCATGTAGTTGAAGACTTCTATCAAATGCCCCCTCACTCTTTTCTCCTAAGACTAAACAACCCTCATTCCCTCATTCTATTAAGTCATTTGTTCCAACTGCCTAATCATTTTCATTGTTCTGTGCTGGACACTCCAATTTGTCAACATCCTTTCTATAGTGGGGGCCCTAAAACTGGTTACTATACTCAAAATGTGGCCTCTCCAATGCAAAATAGGGGGAACAATCACTTCCTTTTATCTGCTGGTAGTGTTCCTACTAATTCAGCCCAATAAGCTGTTAGTCTTCTTGTCCATAAGGATACACTGTTAACTCATATCAAGCTTCTTGTCCACTGGAACCTTCAGATTTTTAATTGTCTGCAGAACTGCTGCTTAGCTTGTCAGTCTATAGTGGTACATGGGATTCTTCCATCCTAAGTGTAAGACTCTGCACTTATCCTTTTTGAACTTCATCAGATTTTTTTGGTCCCAATCCTTCAGTTTGTCTAGATCCCTGTGTATCCTATCCCTATCGTCCACAATACCTACCACTCTCTCTAGCTCAGTATTATCTGCAAACTTGCTAAGGGCGCAATCCACCCCATACTCCTTGCCATTAATAAAGATGTTGAACAAAACTGGTTCCAGGACCCTTGGGCAGTCTGCTTGTTATTGGCTGCCAACTACACATTGAGCCATCGATCAATACATGTTGAGTCTGATGCCCTAGCCAGCATTCTATCCATCTTACAGTCCCTTCATCTAACCAATACTTCTTTAACCTGCTGGCAAGAATACTATGGGAGACCATATCAGAAGTTTGCTGAAGTCAAGATATATCACATCCACTGCTTTCATCACATCCAGTGTTCCCCCTAAGGATTGGGATCTCATGAGCAAAAAATTTAGTTTGTTAGCAGAAATTTTGCCTTATGGTAACTTGTGAGTCTAGCTTTACAATTATGCATTATAATCATTTTTTACTTAAACTACAGTTGTGTACTTCACAAAATAGTTCCAAAGGGGCAGCTGTGTTACTCGACGTCAGCAAAAGAAGCAAGTAGTCCTGTGGCTCTTAAAGACTAAGGCTATGTCCACATGAGGCTTTCGAATTGAAACAATCACTGTTGTTTCAATTTAAAAATAGTCATGTCCAGATGATGTTTCCTTATTTCAAAAAAAGGAGCTCCCTTATTTCGAAATAAGGAAAATCATTTTGATACAATAAAATCTAGTTTGGTATCAAAATGAGGGTTATTTCAAAACTGTGGTTTCGAAATAACCCCGTCTGGCTCTGTTATATTGATATTACCCACATATCGATATAACAGGTGACCTTCCTCTCAGGGTGCATGGCACCCTGCAAGGAAGTCTCACCCCCCTCAGCACCCTGGCCAGGGAGCCAATCATTCAGCACCCTGGCCAGGGAGGGAGGGGAGGTGCAGGGGGGCCCAGGGGGACTGGAGTCCCGGAGCTCCCCCAGCTTGCCAGGGGTGCTGTCAGTTAGCAGGGGGGGCAGGTGTTGAGCTGGCTCGCCCTGCAGCCTGGGCTCCATGACTGCCGGAGTCTGCTCACCCCACCAGCAGCCACGGAGCCCGGGCTGTGGGACAAGGTGGCTCCGGCACGGGCAGCCCCCCAGCAGCTGGCACCCCCAGCAAGCCTGGGGAGCTGGCTCTGGGACCCCCTGCCAGGTGGCAATGGGGGTGCCCCACGGTCCCTCCCCTGCTACCCCACTAGCAGTAGTAGAGGCAGGGCAGAGGTATCCCTCCCCTGGGGGCTGTTTTCCCCTGCCTGGCTCTCCAGGTGAGAGCGAGGCAGGGGATTGGGTGGCAACATGACCCTGCCAGGGGGCCATGTTGCCACACCTCCTGTGGTGCCCTTCTCCTGAACTGAAATAGCAAGTCCTGTGTCTGGACTTGCTGTTTCAATTTGGTGGTTTTCCTTAATTCAGTTTAAGTTAAATCAAATTAAGGATTTTATTTTGAATTAGCTTATTTTGAAATAACTTATTTCGAAGTAAGCATCTATGTATGAACATAGCCTAACAGATTTATTTATCACATGAGCTTTCGTGGGTGAAAATACTTAGTCAGATGCTTTGAATATGGAGGAACTTACAGAAAGGGAGGAAATAAATGCAAAGGAGTGTAAGACATGGGAACTGGTCACACTGTAGCAGCAAACCAAAGCATTTGTTAAGATTCAAACACTGAAGAATAGCTTGTAGAGGAAGATGAAGTCAAATAATCTGTTGTAATGGGAAAAGAAGCCATAGTAACAATTTAATCCTGCTTTCACACAATCAAATCTGCATATCGATTCTAATTCAGTTTTTTTCTCTCTGAAGTCTTGATATCCCATTGACATTCTTGAGCACAGTTGGCAACAAGTTGTCCATAGAGTGATTAGACAGATGAAAGTGCTTAGAAACCAGTTTTTGAGTGTTGTGATTTCTGATGTTAGTTTTGTGCCTGTTTATTCTTTTGCACAGAAATTGTCCTGTTTGTCCAATGCATAAGTTGTGGTGGCATTTCTGGCATATGATGGCATAAATCACATTAGTGGATGAGCAGGTGAATGAGCCCTTGATGGAGTAGCTGGCTTGGTGGTCAATGGGACATCAAGACTTCAAATTAAAAAAAAAAAAAAAGCTGAATTAGAATTGACAGGCAGATTTGATTGTGTGAAAGTAGGATTAAATCTTGACTATTCCTTTTTTTCCCATTGCAACAGATGAGTTGAATTCACTCGTGTCTATCTGCTGTTTCCCAGTGGTTAAATCTTAATTGCTCTGATTTGCTGTTACTGTATGGGTATGGCCACACACACTTCTTATTTCGAAAAAACAGAGGTTGTTTCGAAATAAGAAGTGCCATGGCCACACGACGCA
>ML682069.1:1733799-2017575 GCA_007922195.1 Podocnemis expansa
GCGGGTGCCTGCAGCCCTCTGCAAGCACCCACAGGGTGAAGCGCAGCCCCGCACCTCACCCCACGGGTGCCTTCCTCCCAAGGTGCTTAGCACCCCGGGAGGAAGATCAAATGTTGTTTTGGAACACTTTGTTCTGAACCAACATGTCCGCACAGGGTTGTTTCAAACCCACTGGTTTTGAAACAACCCTCTTTCGAAAAAAAAAAAAAAGTGGTTTAAGCCTTTTCGGAAGAACGGCTGCCATTTCGAAACAAGAAGTTTGCTTGTTTCGAAATGGCTGTGCGTCGTGTGTCCATGGCATTTCTTATTTCGAAACAACCTCGTTGTTTCAAAATAAGAATGCTGTGTGAACACACGGAAGAAGTTCCAAAGGGGTAGCCGTGTTAATCTAGTTCAACAAAACAAACAAGGAATCTTGTGGTACTATTAGAGACTAACAAATTTATTTACTGCATAAACTTCCTCATAAAAGCCCATGTGATAAATAAATTTGTTAGTACCACAGGACTCCTTGTTTTTATTGCTGTGTGCTGTAGTCATTCCGTACGGGAACATCAAACTGAGAGCTACACTAACAGTGATGAAGTGAGTAGTGATCACACTGTGGAAACTTGCAATGCCGGACTGCAATGTCACTGAGTACAAGCAATATTTTCCACAGGTGATGGTATTAGCTGATCACTCACTCCTGAGAGTAACAAAGGCAGAGAGAGCATTGCCACTGCTGGTGTCCTGAAGCTGTGCAGGCCCATTCACTATTAGCCTGTGTACTGTAATGGTGTCTTCCAAAGTTATTGCTGCCTGGCATGGGAAAAATTCCTATGACAAAGGAAGAAATAAAGGAAGAAATAAAGTTATTATACTAAGAAACCTTTTGGAGAGGATTACGGAAGTTTCACTGGCATCCCTCAAGAGGATTCAAGGACAGCCTTGTATATGTAAACTATTCTGCATGGTCCCTTCTAGTCTAATTCTACAGGGAATTGAAAAGGAGATAGCACCATTATTTCTGTGTTGTACTGCTACTTTGTCTGGGGCAAATAAATTAATGAAAAGTAGAAATCTGTGTCCTGTGGGACAAATTCCTGGTTCGGTTATGGTAGGCACTTTTCCTTTTTGTGGAAGTTCAGGATGCCCCATGTGGCTTCTATTTCCAGGCACCAGCCAGCCTCATAAAGCCCTGTGGGGAAGATGGAGGGAATTGGACCTGGATCCACCCACTTCTCCAGGTACCAGCTCAGGGGCCCTAATAGAAGTGTCCATGCACTGCCCCAAGTTCTTCTGGCTGCTACTTTTCTCCCAGCTTTCCAGTTTTGGAAGGCAAGCAAGCCCCCCTCCCAAGGTTCTCCTTCACCTGATTCTCTTGTATTTCTCATCCATCAGCTCACTACTCCAGCTCACCAGTTCTCCTTCATCTCACCAGCTCTCCTTCTTCCATCCTGCTGCCTCGCTAGAGCAAGGGTTTTTATCAATCCTGTTTCTGGGTCTTAATTGGCCTCATGTGTTTCTGATTAATCTTCCCTCAGTTCACATGAAACAAGACCCAGATTGTTCTAGAGCTTGTATATCTTTCTGATATGACTCTTCCCTCTTATGTCACCCCTAACCCTGCTGCCCCACACCTGTTAATTTGGGGGTATCATTTTTTATAGTGGAAAATTTATTTGCAACCTACCTGATGTTCCTTCCCTTGTATCTAGCTTGCTCATGCTCAATGGCAGAAGTGACTGGATTGCAATGAAGTAAAAAATAGGTCCTGACTTGCTGCAAAGTTGGATCCCCTGATTGCCTGTCCTCCATACTCCACCTCAACTTCCTCTTCACTGTTCTTGTTAGGAACTGTGACATCAGGTTCCTTAGAGGTATCCATGGTGATATGTAGGATGGTGTGGCATCTCTGCCCAGTATAGTATGCACCATATTGTAAAAGAGGTACATTTATAACTCTGCACCCAACTGATTGTTGGCCTCCCTGGTCATCTGGTATGACTGCTGCAATTCATTGGTTTCCACATAGCACTGCTTCTGGCCCCTACTACAACCTTTGTCTTGCATCCACTAAGTATTTGGCACATAAATGCTGATATTTCTACCAGGGGTTTGTAGCTGTTCTTGCATCACCTCTTCTCACCACAGGCTCAGGTGATCCAATATCTCCTGTTTATTTCAGACAGGAAGATGTCAGGAGTATGAAGTTAGTATGGTGAGCTTAAAAGTTGCACACAACAATGAATTGATGGTAAGTATGTTTGTTCAGCTGCACAATGAGAAGAGATTTAAAAATTTGTAGACATTTTAAAGTTGTGTGTATGGAGAAGGAGGACTGTTTCTTGTCTATGTAATTCCTGGGCAATAGAGTCCATGCAATCATAGCATCCAGAGTCAGCCCATGTGGAGGACACATGCTGGAGGACCATTAGGATCAACAAAAGTAATGCAGTATCTGTACAATGACCATGGTTTTACATCACTCAGGTATATGGTGTTACTATGTTGGCATAGTGGGACACTTACTTTGGTGGGAGATAAATTACAGTTTGGAAACACACTCAACTAGATTGATACACACAGGCTTATGTCAACCTAACATTGCAGTGCAGTGTAGTGTTAACTAGGCCTCACCATAAAGATTGATTTTCAGTGTCTCATCATTTTTGTCGCTCTTCTGTGGCTTCTTTTGAATTTTTCAGAATTCTTCTTAACCTGTGGATACCAGAATTGGACAGAGTATTTCAGAAGCAGTTGCACCAGTGCAAAATACAGATGTACTATAACCTCCCTACTCTTATTTGCGGTTCCCCCATTTATGCATATGAGAATTGCCTTGGTCATTTTGGCCATAGTGTACTGGGAGTTTTTGTTTGTTTGTTTGTTTGTTTTTTGCGGGATTATCTATCATGACCCCAAATCTTTTTCAGAGTCAGTGCTTCGCAAGATATAGTCCCCCATCATGTAAACATAGCCTTTGTCACTAGATGTAAGACCTTAATTTAGGCTGCATTGAAAAAAAAGATTGCTTGTGCCCTCTCATAGTACATACAGATCTCATGCCAGCAGGGCAATGAAGGAGTTAATGCAGCAGTTATCAAGCTGCACTGATGGCAGCCTTGTCACAAGTGCAAGAATAAAAGAACTAAGAAGCAAAGAGGCAGATTGGCTGTCACAGCAAAAAGCTGACTGGAAAAGGAAGGTGCTGATAAGAAGCCACCCAGAAACAACACTACAGAAAAGACATAACCAGATCTACACACTGGAGACAACTACTGAACTAAGGGAAATAGGAAGGGTCATGATTGCAGGAAATGGAACTTCATGAGAACTGGACTTAGACTAAGGAACTCATACGGAAATAAAAATAATCACAGACCTAACATTCGTTCAGAGCAAATACCTAATCCACCTTTTTTGCCCTATTTTTTCCACATTAGCTACTCCTCACATGCACAAATAAACTTCTACCTTCAAGCTACCCAAACTTACAGAAAAAGGAGGGAAAGAATTTCTTTGCTGATTGGGGATGCTCAGACATCATGGTGATGAGTAGGTAGTAAATAGATAGTCTTTTCCCGCATTCTCAGACTACACACAGGGAAGTGAAATGCTTTGCTAGAGTAGTAGACTTATAATGAAAATTTAATATCTCATAACTTAACTCATGGACTCTTACTTCCCTTGTTTTTGTCAGAGAATTCTCCTTTCTAGTTGAATACTTACATTTGTATGTCATTGCAAAAGCTGGACTGATTGTGCATTGGAGATTTTTAGGAAATTATGCAATTTTGTATATTTATAAAATATTTAGATAAACATCAAATTTATAAATCAGATCAGGAAACTATCAGGTATGTTTTAAATATCAAAAGCAACAAAGAGAAGCTAGATCCATCACATTTTGTATAAAGATGAGTTAATTTTTACATGTACTTGTCTGTCTCATAGAAAGTGTACACGTGAGGAAAAAGAAGGTAGAGCTGCTATGGTCAAAAGGAAGAATGCATAAACCTATATATGAACTTTTAATCTAAAGTTTTCTTGATAACATTTAAAAGCTATTTCAATGGTGAGGGCCTAGTGCATGTTAGGAGCAATTAACTCAACAACTTAAACCACCTTTCAAAACAACAACATTAAGCTTATTAAGGGCCTGGGCATACAGCTTTTAATCCCACTGAGAAGTACACATGTGAGCAGAGTTCAACTGAAACAAAATTAACTTCTCCTGAGCCTGTCCTTGGCTTTTATACCACAAAAGTATGGCAATGATAACATAGCTCCTGAAGAAAACAGTCTGCTAGGGCCATCAGGGAAACGGGGATAGCTGCCTGAAATATAATAAACAATCAGTCATCAAAGAAGAAAGCATAAAGTGTTCCAGTTCATAACTGTCATTCACAATTAATAGTGCTACTCAGGTAAGCAGTCCCTCTGAGACCCAGAGGAGTTTTACCTGAGTATGCAGATCAGGATCTAGACTCATATGTCCAAATCACCTTATATCAGAATGAAAAATTAGATCCTAAATAATATCACTGAATTATCCTCCCTATGAAATTGATGTAAGAAATGGAAATGAAACATTCAGAAAAATTTTGGCACCACTGTAACGTGTTCCAAAGGAGTAGCTGTTTTGGTCTAGTTCAGCACAACAAACAAGGAATCCTAGTGCACTCTTAAACACTAGCAAATTTATTTATATTTTATTTAATCTCGTGATAAATAAACTTGTTACTCTTTAAAAGTGCCACAAGACTCCTTGGCTATGTCCATACCTCCATGCTTAAATTAATTCAAGTTCATTTGATTTAAGCTAAACCAAAATAAAAATCATTAAATCAATTCAACTTGAATTGATTGAAGTAAAAACACCAAACTGAAGTAGCAAGTCCAGACACAGGAGAGGGGCACCCTGGTAGGTGTGGCAACATGGCCCCCTGACAGGGCTATGTTGCCACCCAATCCCCTGCCACTCGCTCTCTAGAGCCAGTGGCAGGGGAAATAAATGCCCCTGGGGGGCACAGATGGGCCTGCCCCTCTTCCCCACCGCTTTCCCAGCGGCGGGGAAAGGATCGGAGCACCCCTCTTCTCTGCTGCTGGCTGGGTGGTGGGTGGGGGGATCGGGGGCACCCTGCATCCCCTCCACTGCCCCAGTGGTGGGGCAGAAACCAGGGTACCCCTCTTCCCTGCCGTTTCCCAGATGGCAGAGGCAGAGCTCATGGGCTGCCCCAATACCCCTGTTGCTTGCCTGGCTGCGGGGGCACAGCTCACGGGGCGCCCCACTACCCCTGCCACTGGCTGAGTGGTGGGGGCAGAGCTCATGGGGTGCCCTGAAGCCCCTGCCACTTCCCAGACAGCAGAGGCTAAGCTCGGGGGCACCCCGCTACCCCCACCATTGGGCAGGTGGCAGGGGTAGAGTTTGGGGGGCACCCTGATATCCCTGCCGCTGGCCGAGCAGCAGGGGCAGAGCTCGCAGGGTGTCCCTCAAGCTCTGCCCCTGTTGCTCAGCCAGCAACTGAGGCTTTGGGGCACCCCTCAAGCTCTGCCCTGCCAGCTGGTCAGCAGCAGGGGTAGCAGGGTGCCCCATGAGCTCTGCCCTCTCCGTCTGGCCAGCAACAGGGCATTCAGGGTGCCCTGCGAGCTCTGACCTCACTGTTCAGGCAGCAACGGGGGATTCAGGTGCCCCGCGAGCTCTGTGCCTACCACCTGGGGAGCAGCAGGGGCTTTGGGGCACCCCTCAATCTCTGACCCCACCACTCAGCCAGCAACGGGGGCTTCTGGGTGCCCTGCGAGCTCTGCCCCCACTGCCTGGCCAGCGATGGAGGTAGCAGGGCACCTGGCAAGCTCTGCCCCCACTGCCCTTGAATTGTCCCTGCACCCTCCCTCTCTCCCTGGCCAGGGTGCTGATGGGGCGGTAGGGGTTGGGGGAGGCGTTCCTTCCAGGTTGCAATGCACCCTGGGAGGAAGGTGAAATGTTTGAATAGCAAAGATCTGTTTCAAAATAACATGACCAAACGGCGTTATTTCAAAACCACCCTTTTGATTCAAGGGTTATTTCGATTTCCTACGAGGTTTTAGTGTTTCAAATTAAGATTCTGTGTTTTGATATGATGAGGCTTGTCATTTCGAAACAAGGAAATGTCGTCTGGACATGATATTTTTTTAAAGTGAAACAACTGTTGTTTGACTTTAAAACCAACATGTGGACACAGCCCTTGTTTGAGTTACTCTGTAACATATTACTAGCTTTTGAAAGTTTTGAATAGAAGAGGAGTAAGAAATGAAGTGTTTAGTTTTGGTTTATTTATTGTGTTAAACAGATTTTGACAGAATATAACAAAAAGAATGTTTCAAAATATTTCATTTTTAAAAGCATACGCTGTGAAAGAGATTTTTTAAAAAAATTCCTTTTGCACTTATTTGAAGTCTGGAGTTACCCTGAACTGTATACTGGGGAACTGTACAGAAATCAATAAGCCCCTTTTATACCCAATAAATCATTGCTTTTCTGTTCTGTTTATTTCAAAATGTAAGCAAAAGTTTCTTACATCCTTGGCAGATGCAAGAACATGAGAAAGTTTTAGAATACTATACCTTGGAATTAGATTGTGCTCCTAACACTGTAAGGTGATAATCGGGGTGGGGGGGATACATTGTGTGTTCTAGGTGTCTGTATGCTCACAACAAAAACTGATCTCTAGAAGCACGAAGACAAGGAGCAAGCAAATTACATACTTATGGGTTTCTGAGGATAATAAGTGGCAGAAGTATTAAAGGAATTGTGAAAGGAAACGGACATGGAAGTCATAAAAATCTATCTATCTATCTAATCTTTAAAAGCATCTGAGAGAGTGATATAGTGAAATAGAACATAGCCTGAGACCAAATGGTAAAGAGTCCATTTGGCAGGAATTGCTACAATTTCTTTTGTTGATCCCTACCCCAAAATCACCTTCAAAGGCAGGGTGCTTCACTGTGCAATGAACTACTGTACTGTAACAGGACACTGGCTACAAACTATAGCTCAGGTCCTCAGGTTTGATGGGCTTGGTAGGCACAACACCCGAAGGCAAGGTAGAAGGTAAAAACAAAATAGTTTTATTAAATGAACAGACAAGAAAGAAGAGAAATAGGAAAGCAGCAATGCTTATGCCCCTTCAGCAGATGAAAACCCCAGTTAAATGATTGCGGGCACAGAGCCTGGGGAGTGATGACTCGTGGCAGCGAACACAGCAGCTGCCCCAATGATGAAGGTCTATAAGACTGAAAATTGTCAGTCTTTATACACTTAGCTGGGGGAAGGGAGGGGTGTAAGCAAAGGCATGTAGTCTATTTCATTAGCTACTTTCTTGCTATGTTTTCTGCAGATACCCTATTCTGGAGAGCTGGCAATTTCTGTTTTCTTTCTATATGCCTACAAGGTTACATGTTGGCTAGGGCTAATTAACTGTATACATATACAGGGTTAAATGGTCAGGGCTAGTTGATGCCGACACCACCTACTAGCTATGCTTATCTTGTAAGAATTCTTCCATTGGTTACTACACTCTAACCCCTAGGTGCTGGAGCCATTTATACCCCTGATATGAAGCCCCATTTTTATATTAACCCAGAGGACCGGAGTCTGAATTTTTGCCAATAATTCTTAGATTTTACAATACAAAAATCCCAATTAAAACAACTATAAGCAAGCAAAGACACAAAAGAATTACCATGGCGTGCAATAACATTTACCACATGATGAACTATTAAAAATGCTATATTTTTTTTAAAAACCTGGGTAACCTGAAGGCATTTTAAAAATTGGACACATTTCATGCTATCTAGGTTTAATTTGGACAAAGGCTAACAATTTGGCTGAAATTAGCAGAAAAAGGTATCATTAGACACATTGCTTATATCCTAAGTTTAAATTTGTGTAGAATTACTCACACGTCCTCATTTTAGAAGTGTTTAAAATTCAGGTGATCTGAAACTTGAGGGTTCCATTATTGGGGAGTGCCCAAAACCGAGATCTTCCTTGAGGTCACTGGGGCATTGTTGTCCCCCAAAAACATTTGGGGCACACAGAGCCGCCCCCATTGCGTTTCTTGCCCCCTTGTGTTCCACCTCCCTCTCCATCCTCTAGCAGCTCCAGGCCCAATCTGGCCCAAGGTCCTGATCTGGCCACAGGCCGTGCCATAGGCTGAGCCACAGGCCGCAAAACAGGCTGCACTATCAGCCGAGCCCCAAGCCCCAGGCCATGCCATTGCCCGAGCCCCAGCCCAGGCCAAGAAGCCATGGGCTGCGCCAGGCCCTGAGCTGAGCTGAGCCCTGCTGTCAGTTGCCACAACTCCTGTCTGACTCCCAATGCTCCCCCCACAGCACTTCCTTGCTCTTCTGTGGAGTCTGGGACTGGAACTGCCAGGTAGGGTGGAGGCGGAGCTAGTAGCTATGTTCATTTTCCGCCCTGTTCCTACCTTGGCTATGTGCCTGGAAGTGGAGAAGGGCAGGATGGGAAATTTAAAATGGCCCCACCAGCTCCAGCTCCAGCTCCTTGGCTGGACTTGGAGCACTGCTGGGCACATTCGGGCCATGTGCCCCGTGTGCCCTGAATGTGCCAGCGACATCACTGCATCTCACAACAGAGGGAAGCAGATGTTATTGCATTATGTTACCCAAGTGACAGGGTTGACTGAGGACAGACAACAGATTGCTGGTGGAAATATTCTGGGGGGCCTGGGACTAGCTGATGTAGTAGTCTAGGTTGGAAATGGGTAGAATTACAAGGCAGCTGGCAGTTCACAGAGTGCACAGTAGGATATACAGGGAGTGCCTCATGGTCACTTGCAAGCCTGCAATCGTGAAAAGGGATAACATACAGGTGAGTCTTCTCCTCCTGGCAGGACCCAATATGTGTTTCCTTGCCCTTGTACCACTATTTCCCCTAGTTTTTCTGTCCCAGTTGCATCTTTTGGAGGCTGTATTCACACTTTACCAGCTCAATGTGCTAAGCTGGGGTCTTTTGCCCTTGGGGGTGTGTGTGGTACTACACCAGTGGAGTTCCCTTTGAAGCAGGTATACAGGGAGCTATCAGCTAGTGGGTGGCTATTTTAAGTGAATAAAAGCCATGGGTAGGACCTTGGCTCAACTCTTAGGGGTTCCATCAGAGGTTAGTTTGCATATTTATTGTTTTAGTAAGCCATTAACTTGCTCCCCTAGGCCTGAGGCCTGAGGGTAGGGGGGATGTACGCCAGTGTACCCCAGTTTCCTGTGCCCACTGCTAGAGTAGATTTCCCATAAAGTGGGTACCCATATTTGACTGGATCTTGTGGCAGGGAGGTACCATACATGTGATACATCCCCTGCATAGCTTTTAAGGTATTTTGCTGGATGGGTCGCCGGAATGGGATGGCAAACAACAGACCTGAGAAGGTATCCATAGCAACCAAAGCATAATGACTTCCCTTAAAGGTGGGCATGGGGCCAATATATTCTACCTGCCAAACTTCTCCAGCTCAGGTCCCTTGGGGAATCTGTCCAGCAGGCCAGCTGGGGACCATGTGGCCCCAGACATTTTGACAGATGGGGCACTGATCAACCATGCTACATACAGCAGATACAGCAACTGAGGTTGCATGTCTTTTGGCCCACAGGACTGTATGGTTTACTACTTGCTCATGGGCCCATTGTCCTAGATGGAGCACTTCTTTCTCTGTGGGGCTTCTTGCAATATTTTGTGCACAGCTGTCAAGGCATTTGCAGCTGCATTTAGCTGTGCCTGCTCTGTAGTTTGCTTAGTGTGTGGATTGGGACACCATACCCAGAGCTTAACATTTTTAGCATAGGAGCTGATAGTTTTCATATGTCTTGCCCCCATACTGGCTTTTGCTATATGCATCAGTCCTCCGGTTCCCATCTTTTATCCCAGATAGTGAGCCTATTGGCCAATGCCCAGTAGTTGCTATAGGGCAAATATTTGGGGTCCCACAGTTCTGTTGCCTTAGCCATAGCTAATTGCACTGCTTTCACAACACAGTGGTGACTTGGACTCTTGATTGACCTTTCCCCTTTTTCAAACTGGACCCCTGCTTTGGTGAAGTTCTCTGTGGGAGCGTATGGATGGGTTGCCATGGTTTTCTGACATCATGCCATTCTCCCTGAGACCTTGCAGTACTATTTTGGAATTTCAAGGGCAGAGGCAAAAGGAGAAAAGAAGGGAACCATATGGTCTCCATGGCATCATATCTTCTGAGCATGTAGATTTGCACATAGAAATTCAATAGGGAATTAATGTGCTTGAATCATCATTAACTTAAATTGGTTCCTCCTCAGCTGCTAAAACACAGAAACAGGAATGTGGCAGTGGCAGCATGACTCCTGAAGCAAACGTGCTGCCACAGGATGGGGAAGCCCTACAGAAGGATATGGAGGACCTCACCCCTTGCAGTTTTAGGAACCTGAAGATATGTCTACCAGCTTTGGAAAACATGATCCTGAGGATATGGCAATGAAAGCCAAAGGTTAATGGGCTTGGGTCAGCTGACATGCATTAGGGAGCCTGAGGCTTGAGATTTTACAATTTTTCTTACCCCATGGTAAGAATTTTCTAACTGAGTCTTGAACATGGGGGTTTGGCATCCACATTGCAGCATGCTGAACCAACTTAAACAAACTCTGTACATTACAGGAAGGGTGAACAGTCCAGCAACACAGCCTGCCAGGAAGTTTTTCTGGTCTGTGTGCAACCAGCTAACAGAGCTGGCAAAATAGAGGAGGGTGTATTAAAAAAAAAAATATATATATATATATATATATATATATATTCTCTTGCTTACACTTTCACTGCTGTGACATGAAATGTGCAGAGGTTCCATGAGGTGCTCATGGACATTTTGTCAGTGTTTTCTGACCCACCAAAAGTTTCTAATGGATTTCATGATGGAGGAGGAAGAGGAGACAGAGAAGTACATGGCATCACAGTTTTGCAGAGGCAGATGCTGCTCAGTATAATTGGCATAGCCACTGATGCCCCCTACATAAACCAATGCTTCCAGTGCAGGGTTCATAAGCACAGACAGATGAGATCATACCATCTTGCAGGCCTGTGATGACTAGCAGTAAGTCCAGAAATTTTGCATGAAGAAAGCTAACTTTTATGAGCAATTTGTTCTGACTTTCCAATATAAACAAACACCCATGAGAGTATCCTTGCCTGTTCAGAAATGGGCTGCTCTAAACTTCTGCAAGCTGATACCTGAGACTGCTACAGGTCTATTGCTGCTCAGTTTGATGTTGGAATGTTGACTGTATCTAAAATGGTGGTGAAGGGTTTTTAAGCAATGAGGGAGGTGTTTTATTCCAAGGTGACAGGCTTTAAAGATATCCCTGAGGTAACTGCTGGGTTTGAAAGATGGTGTTTCCCAAGTACACTGGACCACTGATGGTACTCAGGTGCTCATAATTTTCATTCTTCAAGGAGCAAATGAGTATATAAACAACAAACGGTATGACTGTTGTTATGCAGGCTCTTGATTTATGAATGTCATCAGGCTGCATCGGAAAATTTCAAGATGTTAGATTTTTTAGCTGTTCTGGAATTTACTTTTATGAGCAGGCTGGGACATTATTCCCACCAAATTACATTGTCGTAAACAGATTACTTTCCCCACCATTATTCTGGGGAATCATTTTCTCTGGGGTTTTGAAATAATACCCTGATTTCAGAGGCCCTGGAAAATGAAGGTATAATAATGCTCTCAGAAGATGCAGAATGGCTACTGAATGGCAGATGATTAAAATCCCATCAGAGATGTCTACAGATATGCTTAAATGCCAGTGTCATCAATGCTGTCTGCATTTCTGTAGTTTGTTGTGTTCTTCAAAATCTTTGTGAAGCCAGTGGTGAGCCATTTCCCCTTGAACAGATCTACAACAGTGAGGGGCCACTGAATCAGTAGCTTGGCCAAAAATGCACCTATAGCAGCTGGGACTAACTGCATCCAGGCATCTGAAGTCAAAAATGCTTTGTGGTTTCATGTTATAGGCTTGTGTGGCCAATGGAAGAGGGGGAATAGTGTCTGTGGAGCATTAGGGGGTAGCTGGTTTTGGGAAATCCAATGCTTAGGAGTCAGTGTGGGCTTGATTGCTAGGTAATTGATTTATTTATGAATTATGTGATGAATGATGATTTTTGTGGCTGTTGGGAGAGATAGTCACAGTATGATTCATGTAAGGAAGTTATTGAAGTGTGAATTGCTGAACCTAATGCAGAGGGGAATAGCTATTGGTCATTAATACATAATTGCTCTTCATCATGCTTGTATCTTTTATTATCTCAGATCATGATTATGTGATGTGATACAGTGAAAGCAATAAACTTTCTGGGTGACATAAAAGGATTTATTTGTAAACATGTTTTAAAACAGTACAATAAGTACGACAGTCATGCACTGGAAGGCCAGCCAGCTCCGATCACAGCACCCCAAAACAAGCAGCAGAAGAATATTTCCAAAACAAACAAACACAAATGTAGGAAACGGTGCCAGCAGAACACAACCAGCCTGCTACTGCACGTTCCCTTGCTTCATGTATTCCTTTCCCTTCTCTCCTGTTTTCCATGCACTTGGAGTCAGAGGAGGGGAGCAAGGCTATCTACAGGAAAGGGTTCAAAAAAGAAGGTTGCATGAATTTTGTTGCCTTACACAGCTACTTGTGGGGCTTTAATGCATTGGCTTCCCTAACATGAAATTCTCCAAAATACTTCTGGACTGAGGGTATATTGCAGAGAGATCAGGCCTTGGTGTGGGAGAGGCAGCAGGAACCAATTTCCTTCCAGGCATAATGGAAATGAATTGCTGTCATGACCAGAGCATAGGCTAACTTACCTAGTAGATCAGAACAGGAGTCAGGATGGGTCAAATACAAGGAGGTCGAAGTCCAATGCAAGGAAGAAGGTGAACCAAGGGTCAGGAGCAGGAATCCAAGGGAAGAGTTCTAGAAAGGGACATCACAGTTGCATAATTGATTTTCTGGTTCTGTGTTGAGTTTATATAGAAATTATGAACCAATCAGACACACCTACATCCCATCAATCAGTTCCTGGGACTGAATTCCTTCTATGCTGACAAGTAATAATCAGGTCACTGGATGGCAGGTTGGCTTTAACTTGCGGTGAAGGGCTCTGTAGACTAGACTTCAAAACCTGCAGCTCCTGATAGTTGCTTCATTGTTTTTTTCTCTATTGGACTTTATCCTCCTTCCTTAGCTGATGTTCCTGTTCCAAGAATTATGTTGCAAGTGTCCTCATTCTCACAAGAACTCTGTACTCCATCTGCATACTGAGCTTCCAATTCCCAACACACCACTGCTCTTGCACGTGTCAAGGCTGTTTCTCCACTCTGGCCCCTTGAGTACAGACAGTGGGAGCCTGCAACAGGCCTTAAAACTCACTGGCCCTAAAGCCTTGTCTTAAAACTCTCCAAGGCTACCAATTTCCTGGCCTCATAGTGAGATTGCTGCCACCACCCAAGTGCAAAACCTCTTGAAACCCAGGAAGGTACACTTGGGAATTCCTTTCTATGAGGTACCCTCAATCACTCTTATTCCTCCATCAGGAGAGCGACTGAACCTCAGCTCAGATATCAGCTGAAAATGGGACAGAATCCCCTTTAGTAGTTGGCCGTGCAGTCTGAGGCACATACACACAAAATCTCTTGCCTTTTAGGACACAGAACTAGACCTTATTTTAAAAGGCTAAATCTTTATTTAAAAAGAACAGATAAGAGACACAGAGAGTTGTTTCTCTGGAATTTAACTTAGGTAGTGAAAGGGTTGTGGGAGTGGTACATGTGCACAGAACAGAAGAATCCAAAAATGAACCAAAACAAAGAAATATCCTGACTGTGTCTAGGTAAACACTCCGGTTATGTCGACATGTACAGGGTTAATTTGATTTAAGTTAAATCTAAATAAGTTAATTCAAAATAAAACCATTAAATAGATTTAACTTAAATCGAATTAAGCAAAAACACCAAATCAAAATAGCAAGTCTGGCACAGGACTTGCTATTTTGATACAGGAGAGGGGCACCATGGGAGGTGTGGTAAGTTGGTCCCCTAGAAGGGCCATGCCTCCACCCAATAAATAGAAACAGGACTGTGTTCATATTGCAAAGCTACAGGGCTTGATCTCAGTGTCCTGGCACTCTGGGTTTAATCCCTGGATTAGTGTGATTTGTGTTGATTAAAGACAGGTTAGGTCTGAGTCTGAGTCTGAGCCTGGACTCAAACTGCAATGTAGACATGTCCTAAATGGCTGAACTCCTTGGGTATGTCCACACATCTCTTTTATTTCAAAATAACACTTGTTATTTCAAAATAAAAAAGATTAGGTCCACACAAAGTTTTCTTATTTCGAAATGACAGGCTCTGTCATTTCAAAATAAGAACCATCACTTCGAAACAGCTTAAACCCCATTCATTTCAAAATGGCTGTTATTTCGAAATTGTTATTTTGAAAAAATGCCATTTGGACATGTTATTTCGAAACAACACCATTCTTTCGAAACAACTGTTTCGAAACAACATGTCCAAACGGCCTTATTTCAAAATAACCATTTCAAAATAACAGCCGTTTCGATAGCAGGCTTTCCCTTAATTCGACTTAACTCATTTCAAAATAAGGACTTTATTTCGAAATAACTCATTTCGAAATAACTTATATTGAAATAACGATGTATCTCTGGACATAGCCCTTGTCTTTTCAGCAGGTTTCTGATCCCTTCCCTCATGAGGGAGTACTGGGTGGAAACTTTGTAAAGCAGACTTCCACAGAGTTTCTTTGGCCTACCCTGGTCATTTCCACAGGGGATACAATGGCAACTTTCTCAACACTTTCTTATACAGGGATACCTTTAGATTAATGAGACAAATGTAGATGTGTAATTCCTTGTCTTCTCTGTCTCTCTTCCTGGATATTGGTTTCCTCCAAGTGTGGAGGCAAAGAGGATGGTTTAACACGTTTTATTTTATTTTATTTTATTTTATTTTATTTTATTTTATTTTATAGTCTTTAATTGAATTATTTGAATTTACAAGCTTAAAATGTGTCAAGAAAATACATTTTTTCATATTTTTCCATTACTACCTTGCATAACATTTTCCCTTTCAAGCTATACTTATTACATTGCAAATATTGATCCCCCCCTCCACATAAACGACTTTGGCTTTCTTTTTTTAATTTTTTTAAATTAGGCACAAATTAAGATAGCAACATATACAATATGTTGAATCCCCTTATTTATCAAAAATGTAACTGATGGTTTAATCAATGATATTTGTACAGTGATTGCCACAGAGGATTTTTTAACTTGTACTCCCTCTGACTAGCTTGCTCTTTCTGCAGTAACAGAGATATATTGAAGCAACATGTATTAACAGTGACTATTTGAGCTTTTAAACTGATAAACAAGATATCTTTAAAGGTGACGTTAAGAAGCCAGAGCTATACTATCCTTTTGATTTTAAGTCATTTTTCTAAGTAAGGTCAAATTTTGGGCCTAAGGCCAAGGCTATACTGATGGCAGCAAATTTGCTGCCATTACTTTGAGACCTGCTCAATGGACTGGAAAGTCAACCCAGTAAGTCCAGCCCTAAAACAGAGTAGTGCTGAGCTGAAGGGAGGGCATTTCCCTTCAACTCAGTGCAGTGGGGATGCCACTGTAAGTAGGTGTTAGGAAGTCAAAGGAAGGTACACAAGTTATTTTATCAAAATAAACAAGGAGTCTGGTGGCTCTTTTAAAAATTAATAAATATATTTATCTCATGAGTTTTCTTGGAAGAAAATCCCACTTTGTCAGATGCTTGAAGATGGGGAAATTACAGAATGGGAGCAAAATAAATTCAGAGGAGGGAAAGTCATAGGATCAGATCATCCTGCTACAGCAAATCAAAGCAGTTGTTTTGATTTAAACAGTGGAGAACAGCATGTAGGAAGGAGGTGGAGGGGAAGGAAAGAACAATTACTTGTTGTAATGGGGGGGGGCATAGTCTCTGTTCAGCCCTAAATTGACAGTGTCAAATCTGCGTATGAATACCAGTTTCTCTTGGAAGCTTTGATTTTTTTTTTTTTATCCATTTGCCTGAGTATGTCTATTAACCAATCATTACTGCAGTGATCAGGAAGAGGGAATTGTCCCCCTATCAGTTTCTGAATGTTGTTATTTCTGATATCAAATTTGAGTCCATTTATTCTTTTGTGCAGATGATCCTGTTTGTTCAATATATAAAGTGGGGGAGCATTCTGGCATACAAGGACATAAATCACATTGGTGGATGATCAAGTGAGTGATCCCTTGATGGAATATATGGCTTGATTAAGTTTTATGATGGTGTCTTTTGCAGGGGTTAAAGTATAATTTGGTGGGGCCTGGAACCCTCCGGCAAGGGTGGGCCCCTCAATACACATTCCCAGTACCCACCCCCTGCCCCATTACCCCCCCCCCACACACACAGAGGCCATGTTCACATGTAAACTGTTATTTCGAAATAAGTCATTTCAAAATGAGTTATTTCAAAATAAAGTCCTTATTTTGAAATAAGTTAATTTGAATTAAGAAAATGTTCATTCGAATTAAGGGAAAGCCTGCTATCGAAATGTCTGTTATTTCGAAATGGATATTTTGAAATAAGGCCGTTTGGACATGTTGTTTCGAAACACCATGTCCTCATGCCATTGTTTCGAAACAGCCATTTCGAAACAACAGCTATTTTGATTTCAAGCGAGGTTTTACTGTTTTGAAATAATGGAACGTCGTGTGGACACAAGAAATTTTATTTCAAAACAACGGCTGTTGTTTTGAAATAAAACTCTCATCTGAACACAGCCACTCACACACACAGAACCACCCCAGACATACACAGACACAAACAAATACCCACCCAGCCATCCCAGACACACACACACACAACCACCCCCAGACACACACAGACACAGATACACAGACACCCCCAGATACCGACACACAGACGCACACAATACCCAGCAGCCCCTCCCAAGCCCTTACCTTGGCTGTTTTGCTGGCTGACTAGCTGGAAGCTGGTTCCAGCCACAAGCTTCTCCTGCCCTGCCAGGGGGAGAGTCACAAACTCCCAGCCTGCAGCAGCTCTGCTGGCTTGGCTTACGGTGGAAAAGGGTTTAAGGTAGAACCGCTGGAATGCTGCATTCCGGCTGCTTGTGCTATTTTTAGGGGGCCCTGGAACACAGCATTCCAGTGTGTTCCTCTATTTTTACAGGCCCCAGAATGCTGCCAGCCTAAAAATAGGGGGCCTGGAACTGCGTTCCCATGTGTTCCCCCTTACTCTAACCCCTGGTCTTTTGTATAGATATTTGGGCAAATTTGGCAATATGGATTGTTGCAGGGGACATGTGCCTGCTTTAATGGTTCTGTTGGTAGGTCTGTAGTTGTTGGTGAGTACCTGCTTAAGACTGGGGGTGCTGTCTGTAAGTGAGGAGAGGTCTGCTATCAAAGACCTGAGAGAATGAGGAATCATCTTAGGGTATGTTCACACGAGTCTTTTATTTCGAAACAACACCGGTTGTTTCAGAATAAGAACTGAATGTCCACACAACGTTTTCTTATTTCAAAATGACAGGCTCTGTCATTTTGAAATAAGAACCGTCATTTCAAAACAGCTTAAACCCCATTCATTTCAAAACGGCTGTTATTTTGAAATGGTTATTTCGAAATAAGGCTGTTTGGACATGTTGTTTCAAAACAATACCGTTGTTTCGAAACACCAGTTTCGAAACAACATGTCCAAAGGGCCTTATTTCGAAATAACCATTTTGAAATAATAGCTGTTTCGAAAGCAGGCTTTCTCTTAATTTGAATTAACATTTTCTTAATTCGAATTAATTTATTTCAAAATAATGATGTATGTGTGGATGTAGCCTTATAGACTATACAGCCTATTCTACGAGACAGTCCAGCACTCTATCAGGTTTCCTCCCACAGAAGCTCATGTGATAAATAAATCTGCTAGTTTTTAAAAGTGCCACCAAACTCCTTGTTTGTTTTGCTGAACTGAACTAACATGGCTACCCCTCTGGAAGTTATTTTTTATAGTTTTAGTATCTCCACTCGACTGCCACTAAATTCTGCAGCTAGTGAAGATGAGGCCTGAGTGACTTTATATGATACATTTCCAAAAGGATGGTCTGAGTTTAATTATGGGGAAAGAACTATCTACTTATGGGTATAATATAAGATCATGGTATGAGATGCCCAGAAACTGCACTTTTTTTTTTTTTGGCATATAAATTGGATATGCAAACACAAGTTGGACTGGGCTCATTCTGAAAACTGACTTTTTTCTAGGTCCCCATCCTGCAAGTTATTTCATGTGTGGAGACCCTGCATGCATTCAGAGTCCACTTGAATTCAGTCAGGGTCTGAGTGGGTGTAGTTGTTTACCTGCAGAGAGCAATTTGCAAGACTGGGACCTTAATGACACTTATAGGACTGTCTCGCTAGTGGATTTTTTTTTTCTCAAAGCTCTAAGAGCAGACTGGGAAGCAATCATTTGTATAATTAAAAACAAACAACCAAAACCAAACCAAAACACCAATACACAAAGGAAAAAAAGAAAGATTTATGTAGTTGTTACTAAGAAGTTTCTAAATGTACTAAGTAAAATCCTGGTTGTACTGAAGTCAGTAGCAAAAATCCTGTTGGCTTCAAAGGAGCCAGGATTGCACCCTGTCTCATTTAATCATAGCATTTTAGCAATATTATATTAGAAAATATATATGAACGCAAAGAAGATCCGTCTTTCCCATTTTATGCTGGTTCATTCTAAAACCAGCAAATAGGCTCAAATATTTTCTAATTTTTTTCTTCCTTAATAGTTATACCACATTTAATTTCTCCATAGCTGTAGTCAAGATTTCTGTAAACTAGTTCATGTTTGGGTTTTTAATTAATTATTTTTAAGTGAGCTGTTTGCCAGGCATCTCGAAGATTTAATGATAAATAGTTACTGTTCTTGATACATCAGAAGTGCCTTACGGGAAAACAAATTCTTCCTAAGAGTGTCTAAATGAGTTCTGTAAAATGACATGTATCTGCAAGGGAAGAAACAATTTTACAGGGAAAAGCACTTTGGATTATATACTTATGTTCTCCAGTATAAGATATTTTCAGTTTTACTCAGGATAATAGAACAACTGACATTTGCTAACTCAACTTGTATTTTTATTACTATAAAAGAAGTTCATTATTGACATAAATTCTGGGAAAAAAAACCCTTTTCACTGAAAGGGATACATCTTTTGGTTTTAGTTAAGGAGAAAGAAAGTGTATTTTATCTTTTTTTGCATAACAACATATCCTTACCATGAATTAAGTAACTTTACAGAATATGGCAGATGGGTAAATGCAGTGGTCAAAAAAAGAGAACAAAATATTAGGGGATATAAATAGTGGTATAAAAAAGGATGCTAAAAGTATTATAATCTCACAATATGAATCAGTGGTATACTCTCATCTGGAGTATTGTATTTAGTTCTTGCCTTTTTTATCTCAGTAAAATATAATTAATTTCATAGGTTCCTGGTAGAATGATAAAAGAAATTATAAGAGGCAGAGGAAGACTTCAATATGATGAGTGATTGGAAATAGTAGAAAGAACAAAACTCTCTAGTTTTGAAAGGAGGCAAGCAAATCGGGGGAAGGTAACATATACAAGTAATGCCATGGCTAGAGAAAGCAAAATCTTATTTAGCCTTCTACATAAAAGAAGAGCAAGGAAAAAATTCAAATCTGCTAAATGTAAATAATTCTGCAGCTAACACATAATTATCCTATGAATCTCTGTATCAAAAAGTATCACTGAGGCCAAGAGCTTAAAAGGTTTCAGAAAAGGATTAGACATTGATATAATAATGAGAACATCTACAATTATAGGATGAAAACTAAAATTTAAAACAATTAGTGATATAAGCTTGTGTTTCACACCACGAGTCCCAACTAACTGATGGGGGTTAAAAGCAAGCAATCTCCATTAAGTCTGATAATTCCATAATTATCCATTATGTTTTTTTTTCCCACCTTCTCCTGAAACATATGATTGTGGCCTCTCTCAGAGCAAGAATACTGACTACTAGATGGACCATTGCTTTTAAACAGTATGGCAACTTCTGTGTTACAAATAAGCTCTACTGCCCTCAACCACTCAAAGTAGTCTCTCCCCTCCCCCCCACCTCCCATCTTTCCAGGTCCAACCCAAAGCACATCCTGAATTTTCTGCTTGCATTTAAAAGTTCTCAATCAGGAAACTTCCTTCCTTTCTTTCTCAGCACCCTCCCTCAGAAGCCACATACGATTTCTCTTCTGCCTTGAAAGATAAAGTAGGGGACATGACTCTCCCTGATCCTTAGTGACAAATACATTGATTCCTCCAAATGCCAATAATTTCCATATGTGCCTTCCTCAGCTCTGAAATGCTCCCCCAACAAATAAATAATTCCATTCATTTTGGGATGCCTACTTAAGTACTCCATACAAGTTTCACAAATTGACTAGATAGGACTAATGGAGTTAACATTTGTACAGGTCCCAACAGAGATTAAAAAAAGGAATGTGAAGAGATAGGCCTATGGTATACTTAGGTTAAGCAAAATTCTAAAATACCTATCTAATCTTTCTAAATTTGTCCACCATGCCTAGCAACATGATACCAAAGTGCCTTACTAATGTGAAACCAAGAAGGTTATCTATTGATGATTCTATATTAAGTAGGAAGTTTGTTGTTTTGTTCTGAACTTTTATAACATGATTTTGATATTGGTTATGAAAGGAAGAATGGAAGGTTGAAGAAATATCTTCTTTTTTTTCTTGAAGACTCTGAAGTTCATAGTGATTCTGAGGAATTGGTTTCTCTTGACATTGACAGTTCCATTGCAATAGTGGAGGTTAGCTGTCATAGGAACTCATGAACAAGTTACCTGATGTAACATAGCTTATTATAATTTATTATTTCCATAATAACACCCAAAACATGTTTGTCGATTTCAGTTACAGAAAAAGAAACAGTCCTTGGCCAAAGAGAACAGAAGCTAACACACAAGCTAATCCCATGGAGAACCTTGAATGTGATCACCAAAATCTCAAATTTAACTCTGTATTAAATGGTAATCCAATGGAAAGTGAGCACTTGAGTGATGTGTGTTGCTGAATAAATTGTCAGCTGTATCTAAATCAGGTGGACCCTTCTACGACTGTGGCATTTTCAGTCCTGCATATGAAGTCTAGGAATCGCAAACTAGTTGATAAGCACATCTAGGTGTGAATCTGACAAGGGGAGATACAGGACCTGTCTATACTGAAATCTCTGTGTTGGTCTCCATAGATCAGCGCAGCAGGATTGATTGAGTGACCAGTGGAGATCTGCTCAATCTATCCCAGAAGTGTTCTCTGTTCGATGCAGTAACTCTGCCACCCAGAAAAGAGTAGCTCTGCATCAAACAGAGAGCATTTCCCATTGGTGCAGCCCAGTGAAAATGCTGTGTTAAGGGGGGGAGGGTAAGTAAGTCAATGGGAGGTACTCATTCTATAGTATGTAGTCTGCGTATCTCCCATTGACCCAATGCGGCAGTGTAATCTAAGCCACAGACGACTAGCCAGCTGTGTGTAGGAAAGGATGTCTGACTCCAGTCAGGGTGACAAGGAGTAGCATTGTCACATAAGTGCCAAGCAGCCATCCTAGGATATGTGACATTCACTTCAGGATACACTTAAATGTCTGCCTGTGGTTCTGTTCCACATCTCACATGGTGCTTGGGCTGGAAAATGAGGGAAACTTAGAGGGGGAAGAAAGCCAAGATGCAGCTTGTGAGCACAGAGTTGATATGTCTACACTATGGACTTAAGTCAACTTAAGGAGGCTCAAATGGACTTAAGCAAAAGCCTTGGCCACATTTGGAGTTCATTTGGTTGACTTAAGGGCTTCCTTAAGTCAACTTAATAACTCTCACTCTTTAAGTTGACTTAATGCAATGTGGCTGTCTAAGTCAACTTAAGAAGCCCTATGTGCCTGCTTAAGTCGACTTAGTAAAGTTGACTTAAGCAAACACATTTCTTATTAGGACACTTTCTTAAGTCGACTTAACAAACTTTGTTAAGTCAACTTAAGAGAAGGATGGACTCACTAAGTCGACTTAATAAAGTCGACTTTAAATAGACTATTAAGTTGACTTAACAAAGTCACCTTAGCTTTTGTAGTGTAGACATAGCTGTTGAGAGTAAGAGCAAGCTTCTGGACCTGGCCTGGTCTTCCAAGATTTGTGGCTGTAAGCTAAGGTACTGTTCTTTTGTTCTTGGTTCCTCCTGCATTCAGATAAGCAGGGCTTTGTATGTTCCTTGTAAATAAATATGGATATGTCCACACTGACAGAGGCAAATTTGCCACCCTCAGATTGTTTTTTTCCAGATCAACTGATGCTCAGTAAGGGCATGTTCTTGAAAATCAAGAAATCTGTGTAATAAAACCACCACCTCAAGTGGCATAGTGTGACATCAACGGTAAAACATTTCCCATTGGCAGAGTGTAGAAAAGATCGAGCGTTTAGGTGAAGTTACAAAGTTGACAGGAGTTACACAAAGTCCTGTCAATTGACACTGAATTTCACCACCAGTGTATAACCTAGCTTAAGATAGCATCAAAGAAAATCACAGACTCTGTCAATTTCTGCTGCCAGCTGAAAAGACTTGAACTTTGACTATCCACTGAGGTCAAAAAAGGGTAACAATGCTTTCTTGTCCTATACAAATGCTGTGTATTATTGATTCTTGTGTTAAAAAAGATTTGTGTCTAAATTAATAAAATATACTTAAACTGCCTCCATTTCACTAAATATTAGTTAGAGTTTTAATTGGACAAAATATATTAAACATATCCCCTTTCCTTTTTTTTCCCCCTATTCAGGAACAAAACAGGCAATTATCTCCATCGTGAGAGCCTGTAAGGCTCTGCAAGTATCAGAATAATTTCCAAACCATTTAAATTTTGCTAGCTGAAAGGAGAATTCTTTATTTAAGGAGGATCTAAATATAATGAAAACAATCTAATAAATTTAAGTGACTGTTACCCATTAAGTTTTAATCTACATGGAGGTAATTTTAGATCCTTATGAAAATCTTTGTAAGATGTTAAGTATTTGAAACATAACAGTAGTGCAAATAGTTACGAAACTTTCTTTTGTTTATTGTACATCATTTCCTCACCATTGTAATGCTATTGTTCACTGTTGTATAATTTATGCTAGTGCTTCTGTAATTGTGTTTTCAGTATTCATAAGAAAGCATCCTATTTGGGATAATTACTCTGGCGAAGATCAGCAATTTGGCTCATGAACACTTCAGAAAATTAGTCAAAATGTCTGAAGAAGACATTTTCCTACAAAGACAGAGATACTGTGTGTTTAAAACAAAAAAGGAATTTATTTCATTCTCTTCTACTGAAGCGTTCAGCAATTATTCTAGAACACTTTGGCTTGTTTACAATTGTTCACCAGTGTTTCTAAATAGGAGGATATTTAGCTCTAAAAATGCCTGACAAAGTGGGATTTTCTCCCACAAAGGCTCATGCAGAAAATACATTTGATAGTCTTTTAAGTGCCACAGGCCTCCTTGTTTGATGGTTTCTTTTGAAATCATTGCCAACTGTGATCATATGTTCCTGGAGGTGTCTAACTGATTTTCAAGGTACTTTATTAGAATTTCAGACTGTTGGAGAAAGTTAGGCAAAAAAGCTAGTTAGCTTTCTTGCAAACTAGGATGCAAACAAGCAGCCCCGTAGTTCAGTCAAACTACCCAAAAGAACATTTTTGGCAAAATTTAATTATGTTTGTGTAGCATGAGCATGCATCAAACATTTTTAACAAAATTTCTGCTTTCTTATTGAGACAGCAAGTGGAAGCCGTTACAAAGAACATTAAAGTCTCATAGAGCTTACAAATGAAGGGAACAATCTTCAACTGATATAAATTGTCATAGCTCCAGTGATTTAAAAGGACCTATGAAATTTTTACACTAGTGTATGGAGCTATGAAAGTTTCCACTACCTGAGGCTCTGCCTTCAAATACTCAGGACCTAATTCTGCCACTCTTACTCATGCTGACTAGTAGTTTACAAGTAGTCCCACTGAAAGTAATTGAAATTAATGGGACCGCTAACTGTACAGTGGTACTACTCAGCCTGAACAGAGGTGACAAAACTGAGCATTCAGTATTTCCCCCTAGCTTTCCTTTCTAACAGTAAAAGTAAACCATCATGGTATGAAGCAATTACCATATGAGTTCCTAAAGTTTTGAATGTTCAAAATCCAGAGTTTTGCTGAACTCCCTTCCTGTTTTATAATAGGTAGTAATGTGCAAGCTTCAGAGACATATTACTTGTTGAAACTCATCACTTTCAATGCAAACTAGATTGATTTATTAACTTGTTTTGTGCTTGTTCAGTGCTTAGCACAAGGGGTCCTGGTCCATGATTGAGTCGCCTAGGTGCTATAAAATCCACAAATAATCAGTAAAAAGATACGGATCTAATAATAGCTACCCCTATATTATGGCAATAACATTTTTCCTTCTTAATAGTTTTTCCTAATGGCTGATGTTTTGTTCTTTAATTGTTGTGGTGATATATCAGTATTGACTTTCAGTCTTCCACATTAAAGCCACCCTGAGACTGTTTATTACTTTGTTTCAAAATGCTACAGAGTTGGCCTTTCTCATTACCTTTTGTGGTGTTATCTTTGCAGGTGGTTACATTACTAGCTCTATTTAACAATGTGCATGTTAAATAAGCAGAATGTAATCAAGAACAACCGCACTGTTTTTTTAGCAGTGCATTTGTTATGTATGTGAACATAGGTCCTTATTGTTTAAGATATGGCTACTTAAAAGACTCACATATGACTATTCCAGTATGCACCATTTTCTTGAAGGAACAGTATCTATTTTATCCAAGAATCACAGATGTTACAACTACTGATATCAGCTAGTAGTGAAGTTTTACAGTGCTTCAAAATTCAGATTTTCTGTTCATGTAGTATGCTACCTGGACAGCCAAAAAAAAAAAAACAAAAAAAAAACAAAACCCACACACAAAAAAAATCAAATAAAACCTCAGATGGGGGGCTTGTAACAGGTATGCTCATTTCTAACATTGCCTTTTAGTCTTAATTTTCAAATTCTGAGTGTAATGTTCTGTCATCTCTGAATTCACTGTATACCTTTCTTCAATTAAGAAAAATGGTCTTCCTTGCTCTATTTAGCAATGTTTGCTCAAGTAGCCCATGTCTGAGATACTATCTGCTGCTTCAGGAAAATGTGTTTTAGTAGCAGTGTCGAAGTAAAGAGTCATATGCAGAAAATGAAAATCTAATTGCAGTTCAGTGCAGCAAAAATTGTACACTTGAACACAGCACTAATGGGGGACCTTTTATCAGGTTTATAAAGTTTAGCAGGTTTTGAAAATAAAAAAAAATCTGGCGTCATGCATCTAAAAAGGATTACAATTTTATCTTTCCATTTAGCGCATTCTAATTGTAGTTTGTGACCTTTGACCTCCTACCATCTTTTGTACTGCAGTATCTTTTGATTATCATCAGTAAAACCTTGTAAATGTCCAGTATGATGTATGCCTGATTTTTTGCCATTTATTAAAACAAGCAAGGAGCCCTGTGGCACTTAAAGACTAACAAATTTGTTTATTGCATGAGCTTTCGTGGGAGAAAATCCCATATTGTCATATGCTTTGTAGATGGGGGAACTTACAGAGTGGGAGGAAATAAATGCAGGGGAGTGTATTTATTTCCTCCCATGCATGCAATAAATAAATGTTTTAGTCTTTAAGTGCCACAGGACTCCTTGTTTGTTTTTCTGAACTAGACTAACATGGCTGCCCTGTCGGAACTTGCCATTTATTATATGTTAAGAGCTTAGTCTATGTGTTATAAAACCTTTGTTATATTATTTCAATCTCTGTGCTAAAGTGTGGAAGTTAACATTCTGATCTTGTTTCTTTATGACTGTTTTATCTAATGTTGAAAACTGCAGTTCTGTTATGTATCAGGTTGCCACTGCATCGTAGTGTTTTAAAAAATAAAATTAAAACCAAAGAAAAAAATAATTTGACAAAAGAATCCAATCTACTTCATTCACAGGGGTCATTGCCTTGAGCAATACTCCCTCCCTTCGCAGGAATGTATCTAGTAGAGGGGTCAGAAGCCTTTGCCAATCCTCATGCTGACCCCTCCTCCTGACCTTCATTCAGTGCTGGTGGCCCCCCTTGGCAGAAAAAAGCGGTGGCAGCCTGAAAATTCAGCAGCAGCCACAGCTGGAATAGGGGGAGCAGGGAGCTTCCCAGGCATACCACTGAAAGGCTTCGCTCATGGATTGGCATGGGTATGACACGGTCCCCCTGCACTCTGCTGCCCCTGAAAGAAGCTGCTCAGTGTGGTTTTTGGTGGCAGAAGCACCAATTTCTGTGGTGCTGTGGCGGGTGCTGTGTGCTGCTCTGAATGGGCTCAGATGCCAATGTTGACATGTGCTGGGAGTTGCCTACCCTTCTAAGAAATTATTTATCTCCTGTTTGCTTTAGCTCCAATGGCCACTTTTCTTGCTGGGCATGAAGACTGTGTTTCAGGAAAACATTCCTGTTCAGAAAGATACCTAAGTATGGATTTAGCACATGTGGAAGTGCTTTCCTAAATCAGGGTCCAGAATCCATAGGAATCAATGGGAGTCTTCCCTTATAGACTTTGGCTAGATTCATAGCCTACTGCAGTCAAAGAGTGCTGAACCAGTCATATATTGGTTTTTCACCGGTATTGTATACAGAATGTCAGCCCCCAAGTCCATTTTCACTGCACAAGCAGCAGCTTCTTTTTCACTTTGTATTCTACAAAACCTTTTCCCTTTAAGAATAGGATGGCCTAGCATATCCTTGGAATAATCACATATTTGATTTATATAGTAAAGATTAACCACTGACCATAAGAGTCTCACTTTTTTCTCTATTAATACTGTCTGAATATATTTCTGAGAACACTAAATGTCATCCACTAAAGGCAACCATTCAGTTTTATTATACATCTTGTTGCATCCAGCAAGGTGTGGTTAATGGTATGATCTTCCATTCCGGCAGCTCTAATTTTTTAGGAATGATTCCCATCAAACGTCAGCTCAAGATGTTTATCATGTTAATTTCGGTTTGAAATCTGTAAACAGGTTCTCCCTCCCACCCCCAAGAAAAGGCTGGAGGGAAAAGGATCTGCAAGATTATGGAAGTGTTAATAAGCCAGACTAGTCTTTTGTTAATTGCATATCACAGCTCCCTGTCAAAATAAATCCGCTCCTGACTCCCAGCACCTATCAGACAGGTGGTAAGGCGACAAGTTCACGCACCAGGCTGCGGAGACCAAAGTTCGCTGGAGAATGGATGGATTTTACTTTTTCAAGCCGCGCTGGCTAAAAAACAAAACAAAACACGTCTCTGCTTAATATGCAAAAAAAACCAAAAAAAACCCCCAAAACAAAAAACAAAACAAAACAAAAAAAACCCCAAACCAAACCAAAAATAAAACAAAAACAAAACACATCTCTGCTTAATATGCAGACGGTCTGGGTTCAAGCCCCAGGGGATTAGACTGGATGATCTCATGAGGTCCCTTCCAACCCTATGATTCTATTCTAAAACAAATAGAATAAATAAAACTTTAAAAAACGATAAAGTGGACTCTTTATAGAACATGGTGTGTAATGAAACTGCACTGGCTGTAGTATAAGGAAACACAGATGGGGCAAGCTGCATATATTAGGGGAGCATGCTTTCAAAAGACACTCCCAAAAAGGGGAGAGAACTTTTTCCTCCTTTTATTTATTTATTTACCCCACCCCACCCCAAAAGTCAAGCCGGCAATGCTGCAGCCAAATAAATGAAGAGGTGCAAAGATCGGTGGCTTTGCAACACCACAAAGGAGGCTCCGCCGCGCCCCCTTCCCTGATCAGACGGCTCCGGGGGCCCACGCGGGGCAGGGCCGGCAAGCGGGAGAAGCACGGGAGCGCGATGCAGCGCGCGGGGCGGCGGGAAACCGGCTCCAGGCAAGCGCCCGCGTGCCGCAGGGTGAAGGCGCGAGCCCCCGGCCCGCAGCCCCGCCTCTCGGCACAGCAAAGCCTCGAGGGCAGGAGCGCGCCGCCCGCCCGCTGAGCGGCGGAGGAATCCCCGCTCCTGCCACTGCCGCGCGCGCGCGCGTGTGTGCGGAAGGATACACGCCTCCCGCCTCCCTCAGCCCGCGCGCCCGCCTCCCTGATATAGTGCGGCGCCGCGCGGCGCTGACAGTCGCTGGGCAGGCGGGCGGGCGAGCGAGCGGCGCTGCCCGGGCTCGGCAGCGGCAGCGGCGGCGGGTTTTTGCCGCGCTCGGCACCTCTAACTTGGGAACTGTCCACCAGCCTCAGCTCCTGAACATGAGCCGCCTCTCCCTCTACCTGCTCGGATTGCTCCTCAGCAGCGGGCAAGGTAGGAGCGCCGCTTCCTCGCCTCGCCCCGCCGGGCCAGGAGCCGCCCGATAAGCCGAGGTGTCACCCCACCCCGCCCGGGAGAGGGGGCGCAGCCCCTCAGCAGCCTCCCCCGGACCCCAAAGTTGCCTTTTGCTCCCCTTTGCGAGGCGCCTGCGGGGAAAATGCCTGGGAGAAGGGGGAAGGAAAGAGCAGGAGCTGCGAGATGCTCATTGCACTGGGCTGCTTGGCTCGGGAGCTTTTTATTTCTCGTCGGTGCTCTGGCTCAGTTTTGGGAACAAGCAGCGTGATCTGGTATTTTGGCGGGGGCGGGGATTTTTTATTTTTTTTTTTATCTCATCTGACTTTATTTTATTTGACTTTATTTTGTTTTACTTTGTTTTATTTTTATTTTTGTCTTATTTTCTTTTGTTTTTTTTACCTTATTTTATTTTAGTTTATATTTATTTTTATTTCTATTTTTGTTTTAGTTTAGTTTTATTACTATTTCTATTTGTATTTTAGTTTAGTTTTATTACTATTTCTATTTTTTATTTTAGTTTTATTTTATTTTGTTTTGTTTGATTTTATTTTATTTCACTTTATTTTACTTCATTTTTATTTTATTGCGCTGAACACCCCCCCCCCGGTGTTTTAGAGTTGCATGTTTTTCCAGTACAGGGCTCTTAGTTTGCACGCAGCCACCGTGGGCTTTTCTTTTTAAGCCACAGGATTTTGGGGGTGGGGGGTCTCTCTCCCCCACCCCACCCCGGGGTCAGTGTGAAGTCACACTTGAAGCCTGCCAGTCGAGATCTCTCCCTTTCTGTCACTGCAAGTGGCTGAGGATGGCTGGTTTCAGTTTATTGCTAAGTGAAGAGGAATTGGTGTGATCAGGAAAGCAAGGAGCATTGGCAGGGAGGCAGGAATGTGTGTCGGTGTCTGTGGTACAGAGGAGTGTGTGTGTACCCCAGGGCTGTACTTTCCCAGTGAAATGATGCTAGAAAGGCAGGTGTGTGGAAAGAAGGGAAACATGCTGAGGTTACACCTGTTTGTACAGCTTGCTTGAATCACCCTCTGGGTAAGTGTAGCCATCCTGTAGCAGTTGTTCCTAAAATACAGATTTGTTTGTACCTCTGTGTTATTACCTATTGCTTCCTCCAGGATTCAGAAGGAGGAAGACTGATGGGAAGGGCTTGTGCGTGTGACCTTTTTTTCTTTCTTTTCTTTTTTGTGGAGAATGAGCTGCCCTGTTTCAAACTGCTCCAACAAGTTTTGGGCATTTATTTCAAAGTGCACTAGCCTGCTGCACCAGCCTCTTTCCTCCCGGCCCGCTGTGCCCGGCTCTGCAAATTGCAAATGCGGTCACTACAGTAAATCCCAGGAGCTGATAAAAAAACGGTTGTGTGTGTGGTTGTGTGTGTGAGTGCATGCAATTTTTTCTGAGGGGGCAAGAAAAAATGTAAGGGACTGCTGGAACTGATGCAGTCCCTTTCAGACAGTTTTGCCTTCACCTCTTTCTGCCAGCAGGGGGTGGTAGAGCTCCACTGAGAGGCCGCGCTCAGTCTCTGGCTGTGTTCAGGAAAGCGAATGAGTCTGGCTTCTATCATTCTTCAAGCGCAGCTTGACATTTTGGATGTCGAGCCTTCATTTCCCCATTCACCCCCCCCCCCGGGAGCTGAAGTCACACAATCAGATGCAGATTAGTTGAACGCGCACACAAACCAAAAAGTGGTAGGAATCTGCAGCAGAAAGATTTTGTACACTATCTTCCAAGGTGCTCGTGCAAACTGTTGAACGTAACAAAAAAAAAAAAAAAAAAAAAAAAAAGGGCTGTATTGCACTGCAAATCTCCACTTTATTGCAATTATATTTAAGGCTCCTGGCACGTAGGACATTTTGGTTAAGAAGTGGTAAGCAGCAAAGAGCCACCAGGTGCTCTCGAGCTATGCAGAAATGCCTCTCTGCTGTCACCATCTCTGAGGGAGCTCTGGAGCTATCACAATTAACAATTCAGTAACAGTCCGAAGCATTTTCACAATAGCTGTACGCCAGGGTTGGGGAAGCAACCTTCAGAATTTGCATTGACCCAGCTGGTTGTAATGGGTATATAGGTGGTGGTTGCAGTGCCTGGAAGGGGGAGAATGGGAAAAAGCAAGTTTGCCAATTGTGATTATTCTCTTGCTGCGCTAGGAAATGATTTCATAGCCTGGAAAACCTAGGACTGTAAATACCAAACGTTACACAGTGGGGTGAGATTTACAAATTCCATTAAGAGAGACTGAACAAGAGTTTTAAAAATGACAAAGAAGAGAGAGGTGTATATGTGTGTTTGATACATACGTAGTATAATATCTGGTGCCACTGTCAACAGACAACTGTTATTTCTGTAGAGCAAGGGAATTGTCGTAGAAAAAACAGTAAGAATGAGGCTGGTTGTAGATGTGGAAGGAACAGCCTCAACTGGCTGCAATAAATGGTGAATGGCAGTGAGAGAAGCATCTGTATACTGAAAATATCTTTATTCAGGCTGCTATGGGGAGAAAAACCAGGATTTCTAAAAATATAAACATTGTCTGGGGCAAGGAATTTATAGATAGAAGTTTACTCAAAGGAAATGACAAAAATTGAAGGATTTCTTGAAATATCTTTCACAATCTAAAAGAGTGCTGTGTACCTGCTTGTGATTTATCTTCCTCTAAGTCTGAATATTTGGGGCTGCAGTGACAAGCACATCACTAACACAACTGCTGTTTTTTGCTATTTTTGTTTTGTTTTGTTTTAAACATTCTGGATTATCTCTCTATTGCACTTTTTTTTTTAATAGAGAAGGAGGATGGGTGCAAAAAATAAACCAGTCAATGATTGGTGAGGGCATTTGCTTTAGATATACTAAAAAACCCTAGGTTGAGGATTTCTGTTTCCAGCAACATAGTTGCAGTGGATTTTTAGCCTGATTGAAGCTATTTTGTTCAGAAGTGCTGCTAGATTGGGGAAAGGAAATGATAATGTATTCTCTTTTAAGCAGTCAAAACGTTTTGAAACTAAGCAGCTGAATGCAAGCAAATGACAAAAGTGAAAAACCGACTAACATAAGTGCTTATCAATGTCATAATTAGCTAACAAGGCCAAATACTCCCACTCCTAACTTTCATCACAAGTTCACTTTCACTGGCAATGTCATTAAACTGCAACTAAAACAGATACATTTTTTTATAACTTTTCATTGCTTCCTAGACTGTTCTTCCAGTGTGGAAGGGCCCACAATAACTTAGCAATGGGGGAACCCCCAACAATATATGGCTACACACAAGTTGATCTTTTATTGTGTGGAACTATGGGACTAAAATCCCGTAGACTTAATCAGCCTCTACCAGTAATCAGGAACACCGATTGATCATGAATTAGGCACCTACCTTTCCAGGTGTCAACCCTGAAAATTTTACTGGTAAGACTACTGTTTTTTCTCTGGGTTGCTTTTTATATTTCTTCCCTTTTATAAATCTGGAACACAAAAACTGTTATAGTAGTGTTCCAGTTATCTTAAACACAGACACGTGTAGTAGGAGATGCATTTGTATGCTTATCATACTGTTTCCCTTGCTATTCTCTGTGCTTGAAGTTTCATCTTTCCCTACTATGCTATGAGGAAAGGGCATATTTTCAGTCCTGACCTCTGCATTGCCTAAGTACATGTTAATCTTTTCTGCTGCTGTTTTTCCGGCTAGCCGTATACAGTGTTTCCTTCCAGGAAGTTCTACTAAGTGTTGATTCATCAGTCAGGAACATCTCTCAAAATAAAGGGCAAGTGTGCTACACAGTCTTTTTCTTGAAGGCCTCCCTTCACTGCTTTCGAGTAAGATTGCAGAGCTGAAATACTGGTTCTACTGAAGTCAATGGAAGTTGAGGCAATAACTTCAGTGGGTCCAGGGTTTCACATCAAAGATCACTGTCTGGTTGGATCAGATTTTGGATGCCTTCCTGATTCTTTGAGAGTCTCCTTTCTCTCCCAGTTACACATTTATAAAATAATATCAGGAATAAATAAAAATAAAATAAAATCTTGCCCTCTTCATCTCCCCCCAAGAGAAAGTGAATAGACTGAGAGTGTACATTACATCAGCTCTTTGAAGAGTTGTGTTTTGGGTGGATACAACGAGATCTGAAAAATCTGGAAGCAATAAGCAGCAGGATCTTTTACTCAGGAATGGATTGTTTCAGGAGTGTCACCATAAAGATGTATGTTAAAGGAACCTTTCTTACAAACAAATAAAAAATCTCTTATTTGGAGGGTAAAGGCATTTTTGTTAGTTTGCAACAGCCCTATGAAGTGGGAAGTTGGAGAGAAACTCCCAGGAATTCTTTTATATAATAAAACACTAGAGAGAAAACACTGATTCTTCCTAAGAGTTTTCAACTGATTTTTTTATTTAATGATACTTTTATCATGCTTGATAAGTGTTATCTCAGAGAGATGACCAAATTATAAATATTCTTCAAGAGAAGATCCACATCCTGCTTTAAAAAAAAATAATCTTGGAACACAAACTATATCCCCTCCCCCCCCTTTTTTTACATTGCCCAAGAAGTGGTCAAACACTGATGATTGTATCATGTCTGCAAATGGTTTTCTTAAATTATTGAAGGATGTTCATATTCAGCTGATGCCATAGATTCCAATTCATAAAGGTCAAGTTATAAAAATGATAACATTTTAGAAAATTATTATTTATAATTTTGTTTAACTAAATTACAATTTGTGGTTAAGTACGATGTTGTATGTGCATTTTAAGGTACAGGATGAGAGAGAAGGACATATATTTCATCCAGTTATGGAATTCAGATAGTCATTTATATCCAGATAGAAGGTAATAAAATTATTTCAAATCACTTCAACAAAGAAGCTGGTCTATCTTATCGTAAAGAGCATTTGTGACTTTATAAAATTCATTTTATGAAATTAGAGTTGTGTAGTCAAGGAAGCATATCCTTGGAGCTGTCCATATTATAAACTATCTGTATTGTTGATGGGGAAAATTTATATATTTTGAAGATCACAAGTTGAGGTAGCTTGGTAAGAAAAAATGTTGGTATTATGTTAAATTGTAATAGTTTTAAGATTTTAAAAGGGACATTTAAGGCAGAAAGACTAAAATTATGCCTGTCACCTTGGAAATATCTTACTACTATCAAACATTTTATATTTGATCAATTATAATAGCTAGATCTTAAAAAAAAAATCCACAATTCTATCCAATAGGTTGTTGATAAAATAATTGAATTTTCAGTGGCTAAATTTAAACTCAGAATGATTTCCAATTTCAAGTTTATCATTTTGAACACTGTGTTAACACTTCTGTAATCCTGTGATGTCCAGCTTCCTCTTCGACAAAATAATGCTACTTTCTCTTCAGCAAATTGATTTGTTGAATAGTTTTGCTGCACTGGTAATTGAATGAGGCTAATGTGGGGCTTTTCACCCCCCCCCCCCAAGATGTCCAGGAGTATGAACTGGTTTTATACAAAATAACATAATCCTCTTCAGCCACTTTAATTAATATTATAACATATGTTTTTTGAATCTGATACCTTCAGAAGTAAGACAGATGATTGAGGTACTTGTTTTTTTCTTAGAGGTAGAGTTTGATTTCAGTTACTCTGGTGCAAATCCAAACTCCACTGGCTTTGTAACTTCATTAACTCAGGAAAGCTTCTTTGGGTATACACCAGCATACTGAATGAGAATCTGTCTCTTAGTTCATACAATGAAAGTAATTATAGGAGGTTAGTCAAAAGGGTAAAAAGAACGTAAGATAGATATACATTGAGTGACTATAGTCATTTGTGCTGACAGATGTGATTTCAAAATTCCTTTATTTCACTGAAAATATAATACATATTAAGATAGATTCAGTAACTGAATTAACACATAGTAAAATGAAAGAAAAAAACCCAGCCCCCCGCCCAAATATTGCCAAGCAAAAAATCACAGGTATTTTTTCTTTACAGTTGGAAAAGTTTCTGTTGTTTTGTAAAACAGAAACAATAACAGTATCGAAACAGACAAATGTCCTCTTTGAGGCCCTTGCTCAGCAAGATACATAAACATATGCTGAAATGTAAGCATGGGATTTGTTCCCCTGAGGGTAGCTTTGCTGAAACATTATGGGCCTGATCCTCAACCTAGAATAGTCAACTGGAATCTTTCTGTTGACTTTGGTGGGCTTTAGGTCAGACCATAGCAAATGCCTAAGTACCTCCCTGATTTGGTGGAGCAACCAACAATTTGGATTTTGAAGACATGGATTGAAGAGATGCCATCTGGTTGGATGACTTTTGATGTGGATTATGAAACACAGTTTCTTCCAGAATCTAATTAACTGAACATATATAGAGATGCACCTGTGCTTCAGAATTTACAGCCTTAATGACCTGGCACTAAGATAGTGGCTTGAACTTCTGAATTCTAAAGATGATCTACTGCAGAGTCAGATATTTATAGTGTAATTATTAATTTCTAGAAAACTATTTGTGCTGTGGCCAAACCCCTGTCACTTTACTCAGATGAGTATTTTCATTGGCTTCACGATATTAAATGTTTGAAGATAACAAACAAAACCCTTGCTCTTCTAAGAGGAATTATTCCCTTATTGTTTCTGATGTGATCTGCTTAAGTAAGAGATGATTATGCAATGAAATATAGTACTATATGGTGAATTTGGAGTTATATGGTCACTACAAATTCTCCACCTATCCATAAACAAGCAAATATAAGATACTTCTGGAATATTTTCCCTCACCCTTTGTTTTTTAGAATGTACATATATTGTTTGTTGATTTTCTGTATGAGTTAATGTGACCTGTTGAAAGCATTGCTATAAGGATCAAGAAAGAAACTTTGTTCTGAATATATCTGTCAGTTAGGGTATTGATAGCTCTAACGGTGAGCCTGCAGCTATATTAAACATAGGCTGTGATCTTATCAGGTCTCTCATTCTAAGCTGGGTCATGTCTGATCTGGTCAGCACTTGGACAGAAGACATCCATGAAAAATCTGAATGCTGCTGGAAGTGATTTTCTTAATTCAGTAGGATTAGGCATAATTCCTCCCCAGGCAGAACTGACAAGTGCTGTCTTTTAGAGGAGATATTAACTTGAGGTTCTTATGATTTGTGGCCATTAACAATGACATAGCATGTCTCTGAAAAACAAATCAACCTTTTCCCTTTATATCTTGGAGAAATTTGCCACCTAAAATTCTCTGTGTGATTGCAGCTGTGTAGATTATTTTTTATTTCTTTTTTTGAAACTGTTGTGCAATGTTGCTGAATACAAATAAAATAACCACCAAAGGTAGATGCATTTCAGCAGTTTGTGAAGTGGTTCATCAGTGATATATCATTTTGTAAAGCTTTTTAGAATTTCCTGGGTTGAGAAATGATACATAAATATGATATTAATAATCATATATTCTGTTGCAGGCATCTGCAGTTCCATTTTCAATGTTCAGACAGTTTCTAATCAACAAAGTTTACATTAAATATTTACATGGCAGCTCTAGATTGAATACCAAGAAAAAGTGTGGAGGTTGTGTGGATTTAAATTCTTCAGTAGAACGAGTTGAACATTATACTAGACAAAATAATGCTGTCCTTGGTGTTTTATTCAAATAATGTTCATTGCAAGATTCTTTAGGATCCGGAGTGAAGCAAATTTCCATTAAGGTTCTCATTATTAAAAGAATCCTTGTGTAGTCATGTGCAAATCCATTAATCTCAAGAGAATTGCGACAGAGCTGAACTCGGCCTACATTGTTTAGAGGTCTGTGAGGATGATTTTATGCTTAGTCTAAATTTCAAGTAATGGATGTGAGGTGTTTGGAGAGAGCAATGAGAAACAACAGCACTTCTGTCCTTGTGGTTCAGACTGTATTCAGGTATTTCCAAAGTAGCTCCTAGATTACCACTTTAATAAATCACAGAGTGAGGTGGTTCTCTCCCTTTCATGAATGATGCAAATTCTAGAATTTCTGCTAATGTAAACTAAAAGGTATTGTGTTTTTTTTCTGCTAAACAATCAAAGAGAACAAACAAAAACTAATCAAATATTTGTTTCTGTTTATGACATGCTGAAGGGTGGTTGGATAAAATAACATACTACATAGCTTTTTCTTTGGAATGTTGAACATCTAAGTATCGTTTATGAACTAGCATCTAGGAGAATGTTTAGAATATTGTCCAACCAGTAGTAATATGGACTACTTCTATTTTAGGGTGATGTAGAGAGGCCTAATTGTACATAAGTCTTTTGTTTAATAATTTTTCAGCAGTTATCATCTGTTGACAAGTCATCTTTTTCCAGCCACTTCAACATTCAGATGCTGCTTCCTTAGATATGCATAAAAAATCTGTGTTGAATAGTACTTTCTGTGAAATAACATAATTACATTATTTCTTTTGCTCTAGTATTTACAGTATATTTTGCATAATAACTGACTATAGTCAGATATTTCCTATAGGTCAAATTCTCTCCTTCAATCCATATATACAACCTATGTTGAAGTCACTGGGCGTTGCATCTGTGTATACCATTGGGGAATTTGAAACCTGACCCTGCTATTGTACTCATGGGAGGCCTTCAGTAATACAGACCATGGCTCTTAATGTTTCATGTTCCATTTTTATAATACCTGCATGTTTTCAAGATGTTTAACTTGTGAACTTGGGGTAGGCAAAGTTTTTGGCTTGAGGGCTGCATCTAAGGTTTGGCCACTCAAGGTGGGCCACAGGAGAGGAGTAGGATTTAGAGAGGGGAGTGACCACTGCACCACCTCATCCCCCCTGGTGGGAGGGGGCAGAGCTGTGAAGGAGTTTGGGGGGAAAGGATGGAGCAGGGAGGCAGGTTTTTTTCCCACTTTTTATATTTTCACTCCCCCCCCCACTTTTTTGCACTGTTCTACTTTTTTTTTCTGGTAGCGTGGGGGAAGGGTGGGATCCAAGAGGGAAGGAGCTGGGAGGGTGTGGATTGCACTGTTTTATGTTTCTTTTATTTTCCCTGGGTTATTTATTTATTTATTTTACTTGATAGCATGGGAGGGGAAGGGATGGGAGTTGGGATTTTTTGCACAGTTCCCCACCGGCACTATTTTTGTTTTTTTTTTAACTAGCAAGTCCAAGAGAAAGGTGGGAGGCGAGGGTGGAGGGGAGCTGGATAGCAGTTAGGTTGTGGCCGTGAGCTCATTAGCTGCCAAGCTATGGCCGAGACCCTTCTGGATCTTGGGGGGAAAGTGGCTGCCGTGCTCCAGCAGGGCACTCCTGGACCAGGCAGCCTTGGCCAGCCCAGCCAGCAATGCATTCTCAGCTGTCCTCTGTGCACAGCCCCTGCCAAGAGAGAAGGGAGAACAGGTGCTGGGTACGCAGAGCCAGGGCTGGGCTCCTCAGCCGGGGAAGAAAGGAGAGACAGAAATAGGGGGAAACTCCTCAGCTGCCCACTCCCCCCCCAAAAGCCCTGCTCTGTAAGGCTCACCCAGATGCTCCTTCCAGGCAGAGACTCTGTGGAGGCTGGGGCTCTGCACTCTCAGGTCCCACATGACAGGGCAGCTCTTAAAAGGGCAATGTCATCTTGCTCCCTGCTGCTCTCCAAGCGGGGAGGAGAGATGGTCAGAGGTGTCCCTGTCTCTGGGGCAAGGCAGATATGCCAAAGGTGGGAGAAACAGGAGCTGCAGGTTATCACAGGCTTGGGGTACCTTGCGCGTTAATCTGGCCTAGGGGACGGCGTGGCCGAGTCGCTGAAGTCCATGTGGTGGGAGGGGCAGGGCTAGCTGGAAGGGAAGGACACCAAGTGGCAGCAGCAATTGATCTCCCAGCTACTGCACAGGTGCTGGATTCAGCTTGCAGGCCATAGTTGGCCCATCCCTGTGTTAACTGGTTTATATTTTGATTTAAATTATAGGGATTTCATTTTTAGAAAATTCAACATTAAATTACCCATGTGTGCATACAAAAATTATTGAAAATTACAACAATGAAAGTTAGTTATAGCAAGATGCTATTGTTTCTCAATGACTCTGGATGCCATATGCTCATTTTATAAGTAAAAATGAATTTTCTTTCTAAATCACAGCCTTTCAAATTTAGCCTGGGATCTGAAAATCAAGCTGGTTTCTTTCTGGCTCATGGATCATCAGTAATAAAGGATTTTATATCAAATGTAGTTATGCACATACATATCCTGTATGTGTATGAAGTTGTCAGTGTCAACAACCTTCTTTGAGTCTTTGAATTTCATATTCTAATTTTTCTCATATGGACTATCTATAGGAATGTATTCTGAATCTGTGCTCTATTTATTGCTATACTTTTTGTTTGATTTTAGGAAATTGTTTAATATGAAGAATTCTGCTGACTAAATTTTGGGTATGAACCTACAGTCTTTCCATTCACAGAACCCTTATTTAAATCAATAGAAGTTTTGTGCTGAAGGAAGCTTGCAGATTCAGGTGTGGTGTCATTTGCAGCTTACAGGAGCTATTCATAGATGTGAATAATGTGTACCATCCATAAGAACCTTATTTTGCAATATAAATAAATAAGCAAAAATCCCAAGTACAGAATACAAAATTAAGATCAAGTGGTACCGTTATGAAATTTAAGTGGTGGGTATACTTCTGTTTCTCAGATGAGTAAGTAGCTAAGGAATATTAGTGCTTCTGTAATAGCATAAGAGGAGCAAGTGACATGCTCATGTAACAGGCTGATCCTTTTTAAAATAAATCTTGCTCACTGATTAAAAGGAAGATTATTTTATATGTTTATAAAATCAAAACAAAAACAGGTCTTGTACATGTTACACACAATTTTTGGAACAAATTAGAAAGTTTGACCTTTGCATCCTTTAATCATTAAACAGCTTGAGCTGCTTATTGCACAGGTCAAAACTTTATTGGAAATAAAATACTTGTGTAGGGGAATTTACCTTTCAAGGGAAAAAGCAATGTGTTTTGTGCATATCTCAGATGTTTTCTTATTTTCTTTTTTGTTTGGTGTATGGCTTTGTGGAACCCATCAAAATTGTTTTAAAGAAATTTTGTATTCAGACCATGTTGCTATGTCATTGAAGCATTGTGGCTGATTGATTGGTTGTTAACTGGAGTTGTGTCAATCTATGGCAGTACCAGGCACTGAGTCCAACAGATTCTTGGGTGAAATTTACTTCCTCTCTCCATGCCCACTCGTGGGTTTGTATTAGATTTCTATGAACATTTTTAAATCATGTATTATGCATACAACACTTTTATGATTGTTTATTGTGCTCATTGGACATTTTAACAGGGGAAAGTTTCTACACAGCTTTCCTAACTCCATCGTTGAAGTAACCTGGTTTTACCATTCACTGCATAGTGAATTAACATTCAAAAATATAGGATTGCATAAGTATCCTTTACTTTCTGGTGGGAGTGATTTACTGTCCTGAGTTATACTGCTGTGCTGAGATTTAGTTTAACATTCTACTTGCTGGCATGTTGATGGTCTTAAAGCTATTCTTTCATATGTGGTTACCATTTTTATGTATTTCGTGGAGTGTGAATTATTTTCTGTCACACTTCCAGACATCTGAGTGTAATAAAGATGTCTTTGGATTGAGACTAAGAAGGAATTTCGTCCTTCATAGTGCTCAACCCTAGAAGAACCCAATTTGCGATATCTTCCATTAGCTGGAAGATGGCTCAGTTCTCATTCTGCTTTGTGTTATATGTTAACAGTAGAACTGAATGGAAAAATGTTTTTTTCCTGTGACTTTTTGCTTTTTTTGGTGAACACAGAAGTAATTCTGTTCTCTCAGAAAATAAATTATTTGAATTTTTTCAGGTATCACAAAATTTAAAAACCCCAACTTGGTAGGGAGGAGCAGGATTTGTTTCTCAATAAAAACTTAACATTTTATGACAACCCATATGTTTTCACACAGTTTTCTTTGTGTTTGTGTTTTTATACTGAGTTTTGATGACAATTTTGATCAGATCTAGAAAACAGGTAATTCTTTAAAATTTATTATTATTTATTTGTATTTCTTTAATGCCTAGAGGCCCTAATCATACACCAGGATCCACTGAACTGTGTACTTTATAAAGACAGAAGAAAAGGACCATCTCTGCCCCAAGGTTGTCCCTGCTCATTCCCTTTAAATACATATTTCTCAGTTTTAGATTATTGGGCAGGAAGAATTTTCCATTTTTTTTTTCACAAGATTTTACCGCTTGCAGTTGAGTTGGTAAGTCACAAGGTCATCTTTCAGATATTAGTTTTTCTTCATAATGTAATATACATCTGTAGGCGACTGGATAGCGTAGTGGCTAAGAGCACCATAGTAATTAAGAGTGATATCCTTTGATACAGGAGAGCGGGGTTCAAATCCTGGTGGGTACCTGCCTACTTTCCAGTAGGGGTCCTTGGGCAAAAGACTGCCTAATGCCTCACTTGCCTACCTCGAATATGAGAGTGACACAAACTAGGAGAATCATGCTGGCTCGGGCATCGCCCAGGTTAACAAGGTCCGCACCAGATGGTGGGGAACCAGGACAATCTGATGATAAGTCGGCTACTGGAACAAACCATAGATGGATGAGAGAAGAGAACATGGAATTGATGGAATGCTTCTACAACAATAGACTTAATAAGAGGGGAGATGTGAAATATATGAGGGAAGTAGGGATGGATAAAAGACCTACATCCACAGTAACGGACAAACAGCTAGTTACCCAATGCTTCAACATAGTAAAGAGGAAGCTGTTCCCACAACTTGAGAGAGACCAACTCTCCACATTACATCCCTGACTCAAGAAGAAGACCCAGAAGTACAACTAGATGTACAACCAACACCTGAAGCTGGAACTTCACTGCTACCCCCTCCATTACAGAGCCCAGCAACTGATATGAGGCATAAGATCAGGGATAAACTAGCTACAGTCAACCCGCAAGACTGATTACCAAGGCTTGTTGGAGAAGTACCATCAGATAGTATGCTAGAAGATGCCAATAGAGCCCTAATGACAATTCCTACTACCCCCATAACTCAAACCAATGAACTGGTATACGCTATAGCCTCTGTAATCCTGGAGATGCTTGGCTACATGATCAAAAAGAACAGCAGTACATACCCCCACCTGGAAAATGAGGTTGGGGGATAAGATCAAGGCAACCCAGAGAGAAGTTAGTCAGCTGGTAGAACTACAGAAGGGTGAAGAGATTAAGGATAAGACTCGGCTACTGAAAAAATACAAGGGCCTGACTCCAGCTGAAGCCCTAGAGACTGCTAAATAAAGGCTCACAGCACTGGCTACCAGGCTAAGGAGATACACTAGAGAAGCAGAGGCCAGAAAGATAAATGCCCTGTTCTCCAAAGGAACCATCCAAGGTGTACTCCCAACTGCAGTGCAACAACACAATAACAGCAGAGCCACCAACAGCAGAAACTGAACAGTACTGGAAGAACATCTGGGAGAAAGAGAAGACTCATAACACCAGTGCAAAGTGGCTGCAGGACCTGAGAACAGACTGCAGCAATCTCACAGAACAGGAACCAGTCACCATCACAGTAGCAGACATCCAACAAGGGGTCAAGAACATGAAGAGCTGGACAGCACCTGGACTTTGACATGATCCACACCTACTGGCCAAAGAAACTAACAGCAGTGCATGAACGCCTAGCAACACAGATGAACCAGCTGCTAGCAGCAGGCTCCCACCCAGACTGGCTAACACAAGGAAGGATAGTGCTGAGCATGAAAGACCCCCACAAGGGAACAGCACCATCCAACTACCGGCCAATAACCTGCCTCCCCACAACTTGGAAAGTCCTATCAGGCATCATAGACGCCAAGCTACAGGACCACATGGGCCAGTACCTGGGCACAGCTCAGAAGGGCATTGGGAATGACACCAGTGGCTCAAAACACCAGTTGCTCATAGATAGAGCAGTCGCCCAAGACTCAAGGTCTAGACAGACCAATCTGAGCACAGCCTGGATTGACTACAGGAAAGCCTACGACTCAGTGCTGCACACACGGATCTGTGAATGTCTGGCGCTATACAAAGTCAACAGGACACTAAGGACCTTCCTCAAGAACTCAATGGGACTGTGGAAGACAACACTGGAAGTCAACTCAAGACAGCTTGCACAAGTGGCCATCAAGTGCGGCATATACCAAGGTGATGCGCTGTCCCCGCTGCTGTTCTGCATTGGCTTGAACCCCCTCAGCCAGATAATCACAAGGACTGGATACGGATACAAGTTCAAGAGTCGAACTACCATTAGCCACCTCCTCTACATGGATGACATCAAACTGTATGCTAAGAATGAACGAGACATCGACTCACTAATCCACCTGACACGGATCTACAGTGAGGATATTGGGATGTCATTCGGACTGGAGAAGTGTGGCCGAATGGCAGTAAAGAGAGGGAAGGTAGTCAAGACTGATGGGGTGGAACTCCCAGCAGGCCACATAGCAGACATACAGACCAGCTACAAGTACCTTGGCATCCCACAGTCTCATGGGAACCACGATGAGGAGGCAAGGAAGACAGCAACATCCAAGTACCACCAAAGGATAAGACAGGTCCTGAAGAGCCAGCTCAATGGGAAGAACAAGATCCACGCCATCAACAGGTACGCCCTGCCAGTCATCAGATACCCTGCCGGTATAGTGAGCTGGCCAAAGGAGGACATGGAGGCTTACAATGTGAAGACCTTGAAGCTTGTCACAATATACGGAGGTTTCCACCCCAAATCCAACACCCAGAGACTGTACATCAGCCGGAAAGAAGGCGGGCGGGGTTTGGTGAGTGTCAAAGCCACTGTCCTGGATGAAACCCAGAGCATCCAGGAGTACATCAGTAAGATTGCACCCAAAGATGAGCTGCTGAGAGAATGCCTGAGGCAGCAGCAGACATGGGAGGAAGATCAAGCAGAAGAAGTGCCATGGCGAGACAAGACCTTGCATGGGATGTACCATCGACAGATAGCTGAGGTGGATGACATTGGGAAATCCTACCAGTGGCTGGAAAGGGCTGGACTAAAAGACAGCACTGAGGCACTGATCATAGCAGCACAAGAACAGGCACTGAGCACCAGATCCATTGAAGCAGGGGTCTACTACACTAGACAGGACCCAAGGTGCAGACTGTGCAGAGAAGCCTCAGAGACAGCCCAACACATAGTGGCAGGATGTAAGATGCAGGCAGGAACAGCATAGACTGAACGACACAACCAAGTAGCTGGCATTGTGTACAGGAACATCTGTACAGCGTATGGGCTAGACCCTCCCAAGACCAGATAGGAGATTCCACAGAAGGTCATGGAAAATAACAGGGCTAAGATTCTGTAGGACTTCCAGCTCCAGACAGACAGGCAGGTACTGGCCAATCAACCAGACATCGTGGTAATAGACAAGGACCAGAAGACAGCGGTGGTGATAGATGTAGCAGTGCTAAGTGACAGCAGCATCAGGAAGAAGGAATATAAGAAGCTGGAGAAGTACCAGGGCCTGAAAGAGGAACTAGAGCGGATGTGGAAAGTAAAGGCCAAAGTGGTCCCAGTGGTGGTAGGAGCACTCGGGGCTGTGACTCCTAAGCTGGGAGAGTGGCTCCAACAGATCCCAGGAACAACATCAGAGCTCTCTGTCCAGAAGAGTGCAGTGCTAGGAACAGCTAAGATACTGCGCAGAACCCTCAAACTCCCAGGCCTCTGGTAGAGGACCCGAAGTTGAGGAAGACACATACCACCCATAGGGGTGAGAGGGGAATAATATATATATTATTATTATATTATATATATGATAGTAAGGTGGGATTGTTTATCCATTTGAGCATTTTGTTTTTGAAAGTGGGGTGTCTCTTTGCTTATACCCACTAAACAGGAATACCCTTTTCTTTGTGCTTTTAAAAGGAGACTTCAGATACATTTGTAGAGAACACTTGTTCTGTTTTATAATGAACAGAAATATTTCTCAGTCACATCTTGAATGTACTTGTGGCTGTTTTCAAGATTCTGAAGCGAACGGGTACAATCCTGAAGGGTACTGAATACCCTCTACTCACATTAAATTCAAGATGGATTAACAGTGCTGAAAACCTCTAGGGGTTGCTCAGTGCCTCCAAGTATTGAGCTGGAGGTTGTGGTGCTCAAATGTCATGCAGTGTTAACACTTAGGTGTGGATATTTATGTAGTGGTGTCTATTTCTAATAATAGAAATAGTGCTGGAAAAGCTGACAATTCATGGACATGCAGAGCTATGGCAGGAAGGGACACATCTAGCTTGGAAGGCAAATTTTTATTCTTAGCATATTTGCACAGTTCAGAGGTGCACTTTGAGCCAGCAGATAGTGCTTTTCATTACAGTTCTAAAAGATTCCAGCCTTAACATTGGAAGACCATCGTTAGCTTGATCCTTGTATGAAGGACAGGCCTTTTGTCTTAAATTGTGAGTCGTGTTTTTGTAATAAGAAGCTCTATCCATTAAGGACTGAACAGAGATCAATAGGACTGCTTCTGGGAGACAGAGTGAACACGGTTGACTGTTTCTACAGAAATGGCACATACATGCTCTGTATGACATGTCATTTTCTGTGATGTCAGTTTCTAGACCGCTGTTTATCTCTAATAAAATCTTTCTGCATCCAAAAATAAGCTAGAATGAGATCTTTCCAAACATATGTCAGAGTAGCAGCATCATGACACTTTTCAGAAGTCTAACTTAAGTTCATAAGATATATGTGCTGTATCCACAGTGCACAGTCCCTTTACAACATTATGTATTTTTGCAACTACGCACTGATGTTCTCAATATCTCAGTCATTTGTTTTCATTACTACATGTTTAGATAATTAAAGAGGCAACTTTTTAACATTCTTGTGTGCTAAATTCAATGAAATCCACTCCAGAGAGAGTGTAAAGTTCCAGATAAGTCCATTAACTCTGTAGATGTCAGTCCCCCTGGTAAATAGTTCCAACTGTGTGAAAATGGAAGTCTAAGCTTTTTCTAAAGTATTCATACCAAGTTTTCAAAGAAAAGCAAAAGGTGATTTTTAACATACAAAAATATTCTTGTTACATTCATCATTTAGTGTATCATTTATATTTTTATTAAAAAGAATAAGGCATTGTAAACTAAATAGTTTTGTGCATTTCTTAACATTTTTGCCATGATAAGTAAACATTTTCTTATAATTTCGTTGCATTATAAAAGCACCATTTTGGAAACATACATCTCGAGTAATGTATAAACAGGGTGGAAATAGTTAATTTTAATAAAGATTCACTGAGTTGACTCTGAGCTTTTCCCTCCACCTGTTTGACACCATTCTTTCCTTTATGTTTCTATTCACTGACATGGTACAATGTAACCACATTGTCTGAGCTCAGTTATTCTGTGTTGTTATTGTCTTCTGTATGAGGATAAATTGTCTAGGTCAAAGTTGCTCAACTTTTAGATATAGGGTTTGGTGTTACAGTAGCACATTAGTGATCCACAGGCACAAGTGACATCAAAATAGCTTGTTGAACTGAGAAATTAAATGCTCGATGTTCTGGTAATCACAAAAAAATAGGTAAAACACATTCTTCTATACTACAATAAAGATAAAAATACCAGTCTATGTGAAAGAGCTGATCTCCCTGAAGTGGGCATGTGTCCATCTAATGAAATCAAGAGTCATAACTGACACCATCACTGTTGTTATTCTTAGGAGAGATGCCAAAGACTGAGAGAGAATGGAATCCTTCCTTCCTTCTTAGCACTGGGAACTGTCTCCAGATCCATATGGCAGGGTGGTGTGGAATAGAGCCATGCAGATCCACAGGTATCCACATCTGTGTATGTGGGGGTGGATAACTGACTCATTGCTGTGGATATGGATTCTATCTTTATCTGCCCAGGGTGTGATCCATTGCTGAAGCTGCTGCTATGACCTGTGTCAGCAGCACACAGGGGAACAAGGAAGTGCTCCAGCCAATCCTAACTCACCTCTGATTGTGGTTTGCCAGCCAATCAGAGTCTCAGTTACAACAGTCTGTAGCTTTGAGAGTCACCACTCACCATCAGTCAGTCAGCATCACTGGTGGCCAAGGAAATCTGATTGACAGCACAGCGTACAAATCACAAACAAGAAAATGAAAAAGTGGGTGGGACCCATGTGAGGAATGAGCCAATTTAAAGCTAAAATGCTGACTGTGAGCCCAAGCTCAGTTGTGGATCAGGTGCAGATGTAGATAAAATATATGGCTCACGGACCAGATAGATACTGTCACTGAGCAGATGCGGATACACATTTTTGTATCTGTGCAGGTCTCTAGTATGGGGAGCTTGAACACCTATTGTAAGATTTTGCATTTCTACTACAGATAAATAAAGGAATATAGCTCCCAGGTCTGTCCATCCAGTATCATTCATGAGCACTTTAATTCTTTAGTTATCTGCCTTACATGTGATACCCATTATCATAGTATCTGTGTATTTCAGTCTTTAATGTATTTATCTGCACAACATCACTGGGAAATAGGAATTATCAACACTTTACTGATGGGAACTGAGGCATAGAGAGACTAAGTGACTTACACAAGATTTCTTTGACAGAACCATAACTTGAACATAGGACTCATGTCCTAGGCTAGTACCCTAATCATTGGACCATCTTTAAAAAATACTGATTGGAATGCCAGCCATTTTGGACTCCCATGCAGGCGTAATTTCTACTGTTTTTATTAACATTGTTTAGTATGTGACCTTTTTGAGATGCTCTACATAATTTATTATACCATATTATTAGTATTCATATATTTAGAACTCTGCAAATCCATGGATATCTGTATTGTCCACAGATGCGATGCAGATATCTGCGGACAGTTTCGTGCAGATGTAGATCAGGGGCAGAGCCACATATTTGTATCTGCACAGAGCACCATGTATGTTGAGTCCATCTGTAACATTTTGGAAAACAATTCATAGTTGCAGCCCAGGACTGGATTTGACTTGGTATGATAGAGACATGAAAGGATTTAGTGGTTGTCTCCCAGTGGTGATTAGTATATTAAACTTACTCCTGCAATCTTTAGAAGCAAAGCTTACCCTCCAGCCTGAGAGCTCTCTGAATCCTGGGACCTGGAACTTTGTATAAGGGAGTTGGGGCTAGATTGGTTGGTCAATCTGGTGATTCATTGCATCTTCCAGGTCATCTGTGGAGAACCTCCTGGAAATTAAATCTTCCCTCCTATTGCAGAATACCCAATGGAGGACTAAGGTAGCATCACCATCTGCCTTGTCTCAGGGGATGAATTCTTCTCCAATGCATCTACTATTAGTGCCGCCATTGGCTCAATATATGTGTATTGATCTCTGACTAAATGCAACTGCTACATTAGTGAAAACACTAAGCTCAGGACATACAAAAGTGTATATCTGTTAGATCCTAAGGAAAAGCCTCCTGAGTCTGTTCTGAGTAGTCATGGATTTAAAAAAAGAATCAAAACAAACAAACAGACACATGTACAAAAACCTAATCAAACATTCCATGCTGGGAAACTTAAGAAAAATTGCCTGAGTTTTCATAAGACCTTGATACAAACATTGTTTTACACACTTTGCTCAGTACTCTAGCTCTGTAGCAGTAATTACAATAAAATATGATACAGCCAAGATTGTTTTTCATAGTTTTGAAATAATGTCTCCTAGTTTATCTTATTGAAAAATGAAAGTGAATTCTATCTTCTTAGTAAAGTGTTTTTGCTCTGTGGGAGAACAGACTGTTTCATTGTTCCTGGTTGGTCTTGACTATTGGACTACTACCATTTTATCGTCGTTTAGGAATTGGTTACGTAGGGAAAATGGAGGTCATAGTTTGAGCCTACCAGCACTGTTTGTATCTCTCCAGGCTTGGCCATAGGGAAAATGGTGTCCTAAGTGAACTTTCCTTGGTGCCCTACAAGTACTGCTCCTAGCGTAGAGGGTAGCCCCACAGAGAGTAGAGAAGCAGCAGGTGGAGCCAGAATAAAACTGCAGATATTATATGGCAGGGAGGACATAGAGGTGGTGTGAGTGAGTAACTGGCTTCTGCCCCATTTATCTCTTCCTGCTGCCTATCAGGTGGGCATAGGTTCTGTTCCCTACTCTGTACTGATTTTTCAAAATGGGCACTTTTGCACCTGTTTTACTGTTTACTTTTTATCTAAAATGGGGAGGATCATGCATGGCTAACTTTGGGCCTATAGGTTTAAAAAGTGAAAACACACATCATGTAAGTGATCACAATAGTTAAAGAATTAAGCTAACACAAGGAAATACTGAAATTTGCTAAATAAGAATGCAAAGGTAACAGGGAATACTTTTTTTTATTTAAAATAGTTCATGTTGGGAGGAGCCCTGTGCATACCACCAAATAGCCACTATTTGCTTTCAAAAATGCAAGATATCATCCAAGTAAATCCTCTTGCCCACATTTTAGGATACAGGGAGAGGTGTGGAATACTAGCTCTGATGCATATTTCCATGTCTCATTATGTGAAAGAGGTGAAGGAGCAGTCAGAGTGAAAATGGGTGTGTTCCCTCTATAGTTATATTCACATGCATACTGATTATCCATTGCAGCATACTGGAGAAGCTTAGCAAATACTAACATAACCAATTTCACATCAGGGCTTGGACATGGGAGGAAAGGAATGATGCACGAACACAAGATAGATTACCAAGGAAGGCTCATTGTGGGGCCCCAATGTCATGGCAGTTTTCAAATCAGCCTGTATTGCATATTATGCTTGTGGCATACATGTGTTGTTTGTGCTTACAACAGGGGACGTTTGGGGACAACAGTTCTTCCTTCCACCTGTTCTGTCAATTGCTGGCTTCACAAACTCATGCTTTAGAATCCCAGAAAAGCTTTTTGCCTCAATTTAAATGGCATTTGGAATTAGCAATTTAACAATCATAGTTGTACTATTTATATAGCAACTCTGAACTGATGACTTCAGAATAATAATGGCAGATTTACACTTCTCACTTAGCTAAACTGCAGTGGAGAAGATGGACCACCTACATGGAAGTGGCTGAAGACAGCATGTGACATCTTGGCTTCATTTATGTTAAAGGCAAAACTAGCAATGACTTCAGTGGGACAGGGATTTCACCAATACCTCATGAGTTTTGAGGGGAGCCTGTTGGGAAGTGCCCCTTGCTTTAGCCATACTAGTGCCCCACCCCCAGTGCATGTCCCTGCCTTTGTTCCACCCTGAGTTGCTTTTTTCAGTAGAGCTTCCAGAAGTAATGTCAGTCATTCCTGTCATGTGGTGGAGTACTGAAAAGCAGGCAGATTATCCCTCTATTCTCTTCTCTTCTCCTCCCCTCCCTATCCCACATAAGTGCAGAATAACTGCCTCTCTCCTTATAGGATGACAGTCACTCTCCCACTTCTAAGTTAAGTGATTACCATTGACAGCATTTTCCATCTGAATAATATGATTGCAAGAAAGTAATATGACTTGGCCATGGTTACAAAGAAATTCAGGGGCAGAGCTAGGAAAGCACTCACATTCTCTAATCATGCCCGTAGACCAAATGGCTTTGTAGATCATATTGCAATCCCCAAAAATGGAAGTTTGAATTTTGGAAGACTTTTTAACTTTAACACTACATTTGAAAGTCTTTGAGATTTGCAGGCATGTGTTTTATAACTTGAGTCCACTCAAGGCAGCATGAGGGCTTTTCATGAGGATTTTAAGGGAATGTTGTGAGTGATAGTTAGCCTTGTGTATTGAGTAAATTTTTCTTTCCAGGTGAAAGAAATATGAATACAATTAATCTTTCTCCTTTTCTGATTGAATTTAAATACAGCTATTTCAGCTTTAAGATGATGTGTTCACCAAAGATAGCAGGTTTTGTATTAGAAACTATAATTTGTCACATGCAATATATCTCTCTTTTTTCTGAGCTTAGTTGTTAACTTTTCTAGACCATATCTGTCACTTTGGCAAGGTGGATTTCTTATTTAATCTCCAGCCTTTAATGCAATCCTGTGAAAAAGATCCTTTCTGAGTCCAAGTTCTTCAGTGTTGTGTTGCTAGTGTGAGTTTCTGACCAGAATGCAAAGTAGTTTTAATCCATACATTCCTTTTTCAGTAGTGGGATAGATGCCAAATCTATGTCAATGATTAACTTTTGAATGTCAGCTGTAATAAATGCAGTTCAGTGTAATTTGACCAGAGAACAACTAGTTAAACTAAAGGAACTGTTTTCATGAAACTGTGCTAGGGTATATTTTGGATTCAGCAAAATATTCAAACCGTTTTATGTCTGGAAAGAAAGGGAGGGAAAGGGTGAGAGCGAAAGAGCATTTGTTTTAGAAAGCTTTTTAAGATTGATTTTTAAGGAGCAGATTTGATTAATTTCTCAAATTACAGCATGCTGGATTGCTGATTGATAAGGATGACACAAAACTGTAGTAGTTTTCAGTTACTCTTTACGGAAAATGTATTACATGATTGTTCCAGTTCTTCTGTGTTCCTGTAAAAGGGAAAGAAAACAAAAATTCTCCCTCCCCTCACATGTCTGCAATGATTAGGACAGTATTATCTGAGATTCTGGGTAGAAAAAAATATTGTAATAAACAAAAATATACTTCCAGTTATCAGAAAATCTGATCAAGCAGCAGCTGTCAGTCAAAAATAAAGTACATGATCCTATTAGATAGAGTTGAGTGAATAATACACAACAAATAATTTATTCAAATTCTGGTATATTTTTGTTTGCAAAGTGTCAAACAAATCAACATTTAATATGTATTTGTCATTCATAATTAACTTATTATTTTTTCAGCAAATATATTTTAGTCTGCAGATGGCATGGGAACAGTTTTTATTTCCAATTCACGGTGTGCTGATTAGTTGGATGATGTTTTCCCCGTTTAGATTTGATTATATGCAATCACACCTCAAACTGAGAAATTTATGATGGAAGACACAAGTCACAATTCACTTAAGTTATATTTTCTACCATGAGATATTAAAAAGCACTTAGATGTAAAATCTTGCTAGTACAGCTTGATCACTGGAACGATGACAACAAGCAGACACAGAAGAATCATTATAAGGTGGAATTTGTAGGGTCCTGCATATGACTTCATAGTAATTTGTCTCTGTCAGTTTGTTGTCAGGTGCTAGAAATCTTTCTGAGAGATGAAGAACTTTCTGTGCTGACTCACTCAGATGTTAGATTAGCTTGAGCCCTATTAGTTCCAACCTGGAAGCAATGAAAGTTCTCAGCATCAGGCAGTGGGGGACATGCAACAGAAACATGCAGGGAATCCAAGCAGAGGAGAAAATTAATACACAGTGCAACATAAACATTAGTAAATCAACAATAAAAAGCAAACTTGAGGAGAGGAGTAAATTTGAATTATACTTTACATTCTGTTTGGGTCAGAGTAGGAACTCTAACTCTTTACAGTTACGAATGCCTATGAAAGTTTGGGGTTTTTTTATTCTAAAGAAAATTGGTGGAAATTTCCACTATTTGTTCAGTTCTAGTATTAATAAATAGTTGAAATTATGAGACACATCTACTGTAAGAAATTTAAGGCTGCCACTTTGGGTAAAATATTGGTCTCTATACAAAACCAGAGAAAATATACTTTGTGCAGGTAATCAGCTCAGTAGTTGGAGGAATGGAATCCTCCAACTCATTTGTCAAAGTATGGAACACCACTACAATTACATTGTGGCCACCACTAGAGCCTGTTGATTTTCACAGCATTTACACATGTTACATCCATCTCATCCTGAGGGGTTTTACACTATGACCATAGTCCCTCCATTCCCCACCTATCTCTCTTACCTCTCCTCTCATCCTCTCCAGCTTGGAGCAATTAAAAGTCAGCTTTTGCCAAGGTTACCAAACAATGATATTTGGAATATCAAAGTATTTCCCTATAATGCCTTTAGAAAATGAAATAATGAAATTACTGCTGTATTTTATATACCACCTGGCTTAAGGCAGTATTTTATAGACTACGTGGTTTAATGTCTAGCAAGTGCTCAGGCAGAAGTTACTTTTATCCCCCCGTCCCCAAAAAGAGGCATTTCAGATTCTTTTGTTTCTGGGATTTTTTTTTTTTTTTTTTTACTGTGTTCAATATTTCTAGGCTTCCAGTAGCATCTAGTCAAGTTACTATGCTCAAAATGTAAAATATATTAGCACAGTCACTCTCCTACTAATATTAATCATCTCATTATCATGATCACTCCTATACTAACAGCATGATGCCTGGTCCTTATATTTACTACAGCTTTTCAACACTTTGAAATGCTAGTTCATATACCGGGGGGGGGGTATCTCCAGTGTAAAAGTCAGTTAGTTTCTAAGCTCTTTAAGGCAAGGAAACAAACAGTAAAAGACACATTATTCACCTAATTAGTATAAATACATTGGCTTACATTTTCAAACATAGGTCCCTAAAACTAGGCACATATATCCTATATTTAGGAGCTCAAATTGTAATCAAGTATAAATAAATTAATGCTTTATCAGAATGGGGAAAAAAATAAAAAGAAAAACACTGTGCTCAGAGGACAATGGACTGGACACATAAAGTTAGGTCCATTTTTAGGCCAGAAAAAGTAACTTCAAACTTCAGAAAATAAGGGACTATTCCTCCAGACTACTTTTGATTTTCAGGGCCTCCAAGATGATTTGGTACACATATGGGATAGAATCCTGGACTCGTCAAAGTCAAAGACTCACTGACATTAAGATGGCAAGGATTTCATTATGGGTACCAGACTGTGCCTATATTATAACTCACTCCATCCAAAATTTGATACTGCAGAAAATCTTGTTCTTTAGCACATTCCGAAACATGAGCGAAGAGTACTAGAAGGTAGTCTTTTTTACGTACAGCAGGAACAGAGTATAGTAGTGATTCTTTGAAAGGGTAACAAGCCTCTGAGTATAGGCAGAAAATGGTAGATGTAGTGCACCTTGACTTTAGTGAGTCTTCTAATACTACCTCACATGACTTCAACAAATCCAAATTAAGAAAATATGGTTCAGATACGGTTACTATAAAGGCTGCTGCAAAACTGCTGGAAAATCATTTCAAAACAGTAAGTATAAAAACCAGAAAGGCATTTCGAGTGAGGTCCTGCAGGGCTTGGTCCTGGGTCCCAGTCTGTTCAATATTTTCATAAATGATTTAGGTAGTTGCGGAAAGAGAACATTTATAAGGTTTATGAATGATACGAAGCTGAGAGGGGTTGTAAGTGGTTTAGAGAAGAAGATTAGAATTCAAAATGATCTGGAAAAACTGGAGAAGTGATCTGAAGTAAACAGGATAAAATTGAATAAGAAGAAGTGCATAGTACTCCATTTACAAAGGATCAATCAATGGCACATATACAAAATGGGAAATAACTGCCTAGGAAGGAGTATTGTGGAGAGCGATTTGCAGGTTACTATGGATCACAAGCTAAATATGAGGTAACACTGTGCTAGAAAAATAAACTTCATTCAGAGATGTAATTCAACAGTGTTGTAAGTAAGATGTGAGAACTAATTCTTTCACTCAATTGCATGCTGATAAGGCCTCAACTGGAATATTTTGTCCAGTTCTAGTCACCAAATTTCAGGAAAGATAAGGACAAACTGGAGCAAGTCCAAAGGAGACCAGCAAAGCCAATTAAAGATCTAGAAAATTTGACCTATGAGGAAAGACGGAAGAAAGAAAAACCTGGCTTTGTTTAGACTGGAGGACAGAATGCTGAGGGAGGACATGATAACATTTTCAGGTATATAAAAGGATAGGAGAAAAATTGCAGCCTAAGAATCATAGAATCACAGGGTTGGAAGGGACCACATGAGGTCATCTACTCCAACCCCCTGCCAAAAAAGCAGGACCACTCTCACTAAATCTTCCCAGCCAGGGAGTTGTCTAACTGGACCTTAAATTTCTCCAAAGATGGAGATTCCACCACCTCCTTAGGCAACCCATTCCAATGCTTCATGACTCTCCTAGTGAGAAAGTTTTTTCTAATATCCAACCTCGACCTCCCCAGCTGCAACCTGAAACCATTGCTCCTTGTTCTGTCCTCTGTTACTACTGAGAACAGCCTAGCTTCCTCCTCTCAGGAGCATCCCTTCAAGTAGTTGAAGGTCCTATCAAATCTCCCCTCAGTCTTTTCTTCTGCAGGCTAAATAAACCTAGTTCCTTCAGTCCCTCCTCATAAATCATTTGCCCCAGCCCCCTAATCATTTGCATTGCCCTCTTCTTGACTCTTTCAAATTTGTCCACATCTTTTTTGTAGTGTGGAGCCCAAAATTGGACACACTATTCCAGATGTGGCCTCACCAGCACCGAATAGAGGGGAATAATCACATCCCTGGATCTGCGGGCAGGGCTCTTACTGGTACAGCCCAATATGCCATTAGCCTTTTTGGCTACAAGAGCACACTGTTGACTCATATCCAGCTTCCCATCCACCTTAACTCGAAGGTCCTTTTCTACAGTACTGCTGCTTAGCCAATCGCTCCCCGACCTGTAAGCAGTGAATGGGGTTTTTCTGTCCCAAGTACAGGAGTTTGCACTTGTCCTTGTTGAAATGCATGAGATTTCTTTTGGGCCACTGCTCCAGTTTGTCTACATCTCCCAGAATCCTGTCCCTGCCCTCCGACATGTCTACCATTCCCCCCAGTTTGGTGTCATCTGCAAATTTACTGAGCTTGCAATTTATCCCATCATCAATATCGTTAATGAAGATGTTGAACAGCATGGGCCTCAGGACCGATCCATCAGGCACCCCACTTGTTCCTGGTTGCCAGCTAGACATTGGACCATTGATTCCTACCCTCTGAACCTGTTGATCTAGCCAGTTTTCTATCCATCTTATGGTCCACTCATCCAGTCCATACTTCCTTACCTTTCCAACGAGAATGTTGTGGGAAACTGTATCAAAAACCTTTCTAAAGTCAAAGTATATCACATCAACAGCTATTCCTGCATCCACAATCCAGTCATCTCATCGTAGAAGGCAAACAGGTTGGTCAGGCACAATTTGCCTTTGGTGAGTCCATGCTGACTGCTCCTGATCACTCTATTTTCCTCCAAGTGTTTCAGGATGGATTCTTTGAGGACCTGCTTCATGATTTTTCCAGGGATTTAGGTGAGGCTGACTGGTCTGTAGTTCCCAGGAGCATCCTTTTTACCTTTCTTGAAGATAGGTACTATATTGGCCTTCTTCCAATCTTCCAGGATTTCCCCCATTCACCATGAGTTTTCAAAGATAATGGCCAGGGGCTCTGCAGTCACATCGGCCACCTCTATCAGCACCCTCAGATTCAGTTCATCCAGTCCCATAGAACTTTAGTATGTTGTGGTATCTCCATTATTGAAGATTTTTAAGATCAAGGTAGACAAAACATCTGTCAGGAATGATATAGTAGTCTTACCTTAAGTACAGGGAATTGGAATATATTATCTGTTGAGGTAATCTTCCAATCCATCACTTCTCTGAGACTGCAGAAAACTGGGAATAAAAGTTAAAAAAATAGAGAAATGGGGTTAAATGCTGGATTTGGCAAAAAAAAAATGTTTTGATGGTTCCTAATGAAGGTTCTGATATATACACATAACTTAGTGAGACTGATAATCACAGAAGGATTCAACATTAAGTTACTTGGGTAGTGTTTGGTCTGTTACTGTACAGCACCATTTCTTGAATATCTAGATGATTCTGCTGTTTTAAAGGCTGACTCAGCTCAGAGTGATGGAATTCCAAGTTGAGATTTTTTGTGCCTTTTTAAAAAATATTGATAATATGTTGCTAGAGAATCATGTAAAATATTTTGACTGTAATAGAGCACATCACTTCAGCACATCACTTCTTGGCCAGAGGTGACTCTGCAATTCCCTACTAAAAGTTTCTCCCCCTGCAGGCTCCCCTATTACATTACCACCAAAGAAACAGTCTCAGACCCTTTTTTTCCAGGCTTTTAAGGGCAGCAAACCAAAATTGAAAACAACATAGCAAACATCCTTCTGGTCTTGATTCTCTTCTCAAGGGTCTCGCTTCCACAGCTTACTATGCGGTTTCCTGCCTGTGGCAATGTCAGCTGCTTTCCCACCCCCATTTTCATTCTCTTCATCGTTGTTTCCTGCTTCTTGTATAGTGGAACCACCTGATCCAACTCAAGTGTGGCTCCTTTGTATTCAAGGTTGGATTACCCCATGTCTTCCATCCCTTAAGGGCAAGCCACCCTAGTAAAGTGCCCAAGATGTACTATATTCAGTTCATTCAGTTTATTGACCCAGAGAAGATGGTAAATAATTAAAAATGTATGGGATGAGTTTAAACAGCAGGCTACAACTTTGTTAATTATATCCTGGAGAGGGGCACTATATTCCCTGCTCTGCTTTCATATGCTTAACATTTAATTAATTCCAGTGCAGGTTTTCCAGGGCTTTCTCCACAAATCAATAAATAAAAGATTCCAGGTAGACTTTCCCTAGTCTATCGCAGAAATTCAATTCAGTTGTGAAACTTCTTGCTCCTCCGTAAGATGGATGAGGTGACAGAGGTGACACAACGGGTGGTTGTGTGGGAACCCCATAAAGACTTCAAGCTCCACTGTTCTCATGAGCATAATGTCCAACTGCACAGTCCCAGGTCTCACTTACCTCTAGACACCATCCCTTTTAGGATGTCCTCACATTGGACACTGGACACAAGTTGCAATGAGTCAGAAATTATAACAGCATTAAAAAAGCCACTAATCCTCTTGCTTCTAACTTAATTGTGCTATCTAGAGGATGTGAGGTACATGAAAAAAACTCACTGGGATACATGACAATTGGGCTCAATGGCTGTGTTCTCACACAGCGGGTTATTTCAATACCGTTGTTTCGAAACAACCGTATATCGAAATAACCCTTATTTCGAAACAACTTATTTCGAATTAACAAAATGTTAATTCGAAATAAGGGAAAAAACGGGAATCGAAATAGCAAGTTCACAGGGGAGGGGGGGCTTTAAACCCGCTGCTGCCCCCAAACCTGGGGGCGCGGCCCTGGCGCGCGGCTGGAGCCCGCTGCTGCCGGGGCCGGAGGGAGCGCCGGCCCGGGATTCCCCCACTGGGCCGACGCGCCGGTGTCTGTAGTCCCCTGCAGGCACCGGCTTTTTGCCACGCAGCCCCGCGCCTCACCTGGCTGGTGCCTGCAGCCCCATGCCCTCCCCTGCCCGCGGACACCCCTCAGCCAGGGTGCTGAGGGGGGGCTGCCCTTCCTCCCAGGGTGCTTAGCACACTGGGAGCAAGGTGACATGTTGTTTCGGAACAACCCTGTTTTGACAGTAAACAAGGTTTAAGTTGATTTGATAGAACCACGGCCATTTTGAAACAAGCTGTTTGCTTGTTTCGAAATGGCCGTGCGTTGTGTGGTCACGGCACTTCTTATTTCGAAAGAACCTCTGTTGTTTCGAAATAAGAAGTGTGTGTGGCCATACCCAATGGGAAGAAGTACTTCCTGACCCTCAAAACAGGTGATCAGTTAGACTTCTAATATCACAAGTGGCACAGCTCCTAATCTACAGATAAAGCGAGGGAGAACAGGAACACTAACCAGACATAAGAGGTTCTTACGAAACCAATGTTTGGCTCAGATTGGCTGCTGTATTCACACTCTTGTCTATTAGCTGACCCTTTCCCTCTTCACCCAGACAATGGGTAAAGAAGAGAACCGGGGGGGGGGGGGTAATAGGTGAGCATCCCCTATCCATGCACACATTTTTGGACTTTCCTTATTTCTCTGCTGTCCACAGTTCTTCTACACCTGCTAAAGGCTGTAAGAGAGCATTGGGTATGTCAAGAAGAAACAGCAACACTGGCAGAATATATCATTGGCGTCTGCACTGCAATGTTATAAGTATTTGCTAATTCTTCCATTTATGGTTGCTTTACTCATGCAGATCAATGACAGTTTTGGAGTTTACAGTAAATCTTGTAAAAACCTACATTGCCTTTCCACTCATTTTTCAACAATTAGAAGTATAATGAACATGGTTAATCAGTTAGCTACTACTTGTTAAATATATCTCATGAGAAACATCTGTCTTCTGTGGAGTATTAGTAATGCCAGACATATTCACAAAGAAAGGAGTTTCTGCTTGACACAGTTATTTAAATTCTGTTTCAGTGTGACTCAGTAATCTTTCTCAATATCCACATATTGTTAAGGATATTTATTTCTCTGTAATTGCAATTGTAGGAAATCCCCCCCCCCCATTCTTTGTTACTTGAAGGGCTAGTGACCAAATAGTGCAAATAACTGTTTGAAGAGACTAGCCTTTGTGTTTATTTTGAAGATGATTTCAGATACTAACAAACTGTATTTTTTGTCAATCGACTGCATTTCAAAATAGCTAGGTTCTGTAAGATTATTTCTCTAGTAAAGTATTAGATGCCCTGCAATTCCAATTAACATAGCAGTCATTTGTGTATTGGTTCGAACCACCTGCTTCTCCCATTGCAAAAAGTCTTACACTCATTACTGCTATGAACATTTTAACTTGGACTAAGTCTCCTCAGGATTTTGGAAACATTTAGTTCACAGTAGGCATGCTAATATGCTTAATCCAATCTATCTCATTTTAATGTAACATCATCTTTTTGTATAATCAGCCCAATATTAATAAGAGACTGCCATTTGCTATGGGTAAATGTATGTTTGCTTTTTAGAAGTCAAATTATAAAAAGCTATCTGTGTGTTGTCTAAACACAGGTTAGACAGTTGTGAGTTTCCAATTAGAAATAACTTGCCTAGAGATATTTTTCTAGAAACAAAAATAAAATACAAAATGATAAATGACTTATAGATTCCATATATTTCCAAATACTGTATGCATCACAGGATCACCAATAGAGTTATGCAGTATTACAACTTGTAAAGACTGCAAACCTGACAATACAAACCAGACAATGCTATATAGACATAACACACTAGAGCAGAGAGTTACCCTTGTAAAATAGAAGATATACATAAATAGGAAGGAAGGAGGGGAAAAGAAACAGCAGTTATATGTAAGTGGCTGGTGAAAGTATTCTTGAGGAACTGAGACTGCCCACAATCCCCTGGAGCAGTGGTTCCTGTTCCACAGGACTGGGCCTGGCTCCCTGGTCATCCTATTGGCCCTGACTGGCTGTAGAATTTGAGGACACTGCCACAGAATCACTTGGGCTATGTCTACACTTAAGAAGTTAGTTTGAATTAATTTAATTTGAACTAATAATGGTTAATTTGAACTAAGTTAATTCAAACGAACATGTCCCCACTAGAAACCCAAATCAAACTAGCATGTCCATGCCCGGGACTTGCTAGTTTGATTTAGGAGGGGGGCATCATGGGAAGTGTGGCAACATGGCCACTGAGAAGGACCATGGCCTCATCCAATACATAGAAAGAGGAAGGCACCCTGGGATGAAGATGGTCAAACCATGTTAATTCGAACTAACGGTTAGTTTGAATTAATGCGGCTCCACTGGGTTAATTTGAACTAATAAATTTGAATTAACCATTTCTTTGAAGTTAAGTGAGGTTTTCTAACTTCAAAGTAAGCATTGATTTCTTCAAACTAAGGAATTCCTTAGTTTAAATTAGTGAAAATCAGTGTAGCCATGCATTAATTTAGTTCAAATTAATCCTCATTAATTCAAACTAAATTGAAAGTGTAGACATGCCCTTGATGAGCACATTTGCATGTAGGCAGGGCATTTTTGCTGTGATGTCTGGTCCCCTCCTTCTTCTTGGCTCTGTTGCCACCAGATACAGGGCCTCAGGATCTGTTCCCCCACACTTCTGCTGATGCTTGCTCTCACAGATGCAGCACTTCTTTTGCTAAACTGAACAGGTGCAAGGGCATTGGCATGGCTCAAAAAATAGATTTGGGAAGGTGGAGCCCCATGTAATCCTAGCCTCGGAGTCAGCAACCCAAGGCTCTGGAGCTGCTTCCTGACTGCCTCCTTGCAGCTCCTTGGCAATCTCCTCTAGGAAGCTAGGTGTGTGGTGGCTCTCCTCTGTTCCTGGACCAGTACAGGTGAGTACTGGGGGGAGAGCAAAAAGGAGCTGGGGGAGAGTAAAAGAGAAGGAGGGGGGAAAGGGAAAGGAAAGTAGAGCTGGGAGAGGGGCCAGGAAGCTAGGTAAGAACTAGAGATGAGTGCAGCAGCAGATGCCCCTGGCGCCAGGCTCAGCCTGCCAGTGGTGGCTGTATGGCTGCCCAGTCCTGGCTCAGGGTGGGAGTTCTGTCTGGGTCTGCGAGGCTCTTTTGGCTTGGAGCTGAACATTGTCACCGTGGCTGCCAGCCTCCTTGACTAAGGGTCAAGCACCTCAGATGCTACTGCTTGTCTTGGAACCAGGGGGGCAAGCGTTTTTGCTGTGGGTGCCCAGCCTCTGTGGCTTGGGGCCAGGTATGGTGGCTGAGGCTGCTCAGCCCCCTTCAGTTGTGACTGGGAGATCTTGCCACAGCCATGCCTGCCCACCCCTGCTCTGTGCCTGGCAGCCACAGCCACGTCTGCCCAGACTAGAGGATGGGGACAGGGCAGTCGTGGTGAGAACTCCCAGTCCCCTTGAGCTGGGGTTGGGCGTTCTCACCGTGGATGCCGAGTGACCTTTGCTCTGATCTGGGCAGCCGCAGCTGTGGCTGCCCACTTTGCCTCTGCCCCCTGCACATGGCTAGGCAGCCAAAGCCACTACTACCTGCCCATACACTGGGGTAGGCAGCCACAGCCATGGCTGCCCATCCACCCATGCTCTGATCTGGAGAGCCACAGCCACAGCTGCCTACCCTCCCCCCACCCATTTGCATGGGGCTTGGCAACCAGAGCTGCAGCTACCTGCCCATGCTCCAGGCTAGGCAGCCACAGCTGCAGTTGCCCAGAATGGAGCTTGGGGACCCAGACAGCTGTAACAAGAACCGCCAGCCCCTTTGAGTCAGCCTGGGAATTCTCGCTGTCACTACCTGGCCCACCATGCTCGGGCTGGGCAACCACAGCCATGACTGCTTCCCTCTCCCCCCTCCGGCATCCTCTATGCAGCTGCTCTGCCCCCGTGAATTGAGGCCAGGCATTTTGACTGCAGTAGCCCAAATTGTGGATCAGGGTTGGGTGTGCTGGCTATGGCTGGCTGAACCTGCCTCAGTGCTTGGGAGCCCTGATGGTATGCAGAGGAAGTTGTGCTGGAGCAGGGCTTGGGTGAAGTGAAGGGGCAAGGGAAGGGAAAAGGCAGGACAGGTTGAGGGGATGTTGGGGGCAAACATGGTGGGGGTGGATGGTGGGGTTAGTAGATAGTGGGGGGTGAGTCTGGCGGGTGAGATGGTGGTCCTGCACCCTGAGGTCAAGTTAAATTTGTCCCCTCCCTCTGTCTCATGCCTCCCCACCCTGTGTACCCCCCCACAGGCCAGGATAGACCCCAGTGCTACCTCTCAGTTACCCCAGGTTGGGGGTATTCGTAGGGGAACTCAGGACCCCTTGCCCTGCTGCTCGCTTGCAGGGGAGATGGGCCTGGGGCCTATACTCCGCCTAGTATTTTCCCTAGCAGCAGCCCTGGTGAGAGCTCTAATTGTATGACACAATCTCCTCTGCTTTCGGGGTCCACCCCAAAGTCTCTACTTCTGCTTGTTGCATCACATGAGTGTTCAATTTTAGACAAAGGTGTTTTGTGGTGCATGCAACAATGCTTAGCAGCAGTAAAAACTGCCATTCAGTTCAAAATTAAGCTGAAATTATATGAAGGGTTGGATGGCTTCAAAAAAAAAAGAGGAAAATTGAAGGTGAAAGACGAGAATTTAGAATTGAATGGATTGAATTGTTCACATTTATACACACCTTGGCTGGGTTCCTAATTACGTTTAATTTGCAATGAAAAACTGGCTAACAACAAAAAGTCAAATCTCAAGAGGCATTTTACACATAAACATGCTTCATTCACTGAGAAATATAGAACTGGAGATTTCAGGAAGAGGGTGAGTGAGGAGCTACAGCACAAAGTGAAGCAGAGCAGGGATAGCGTCTCAGAATTGATGAAGACACCAAACAGCACCATTGCTACTAGCCTTGTGGTAACCCAAATGATTGTGAAACAAGGACATCTGTTATATAAAAGAGTGCTTCATTATAGTATCAGAAGATTTGTTTGAAGATTCCAAAAGCAAAAAAAAAAAAAAAAAAAAACCCAAAAAGTCACTCAAAAATTTAAAGATATGCCATTGTCTGCAAAGACAGTTAACGACTGATCAGTAAATGTGGCTACAGATGTCAGCAGCCAGCAGATCAGAGACATAAACTCAGCTCCAGCCTACTCAATTGCGCGTGATGAATCATGTGATTTTGATGACCTAGCACAGGTTGCCCTCCTCTGCAGGTACGTGAATTCAGAGGGTTCCCAAGAGAAGCTCATGCAACTATTGCTGCTCAAAGGCCAGACACAGGGGGAGGATATTTTTACAGTAATTGTAGATTGTCTGAAGGCCAAAGAAATGAATAGAAGCTGCATGGTCTCTGTTGCAACTGATGGGGCTTTGAGTGTGAGGGGGCACATAAGGGGTTTGTGATTCTGTTGCAGAAAATGTTGGATAAAAGGTGATATCATTTCACTATATAATCCACCAAGAGGTTCTGTGCGCACAAACATTTGCACCTGAGATCATGGAAGTGATGACCCTGGTTGTGCAAATTGTCAACAAAATAATGGCAAAAGAACTGAACCATGGACAGTTCTGCAAACTTCTTGAAGAGGTGAACTCTTAGTATTCTGATCTGCTTTAATACAGTAAGGTATGTTGGCTATCAAGGGAAAAGGTGCTGATATGATTTGCTTCCTGTCTGAAAGAAGTGTAGGTGTTCTTGTGTCAAAAAGGCCAAGAATAAATGGAACTTGAAGATCCTCGGTGACTGCAGAAATTTCACTTCATGGTTGACATCACCTCACATTTAAATGGCCTCAATGAAAGCTGCAAGGAAGGGGAAACACAGCTATTTCACTTTTGGAAGAAGTACTGTCATTTGAGCAAAAACTAACTCTGTTTGCAAGAGACCTGGAAGCTTGCTCACTGGTTCACTTCCCTTCACTGAAACAATTCAAAGAGCAGAACAATGAGCTTGACAATAAGAATCTCAGAGATGCGATTCTAAAAATGCAACAATCATTTGTTGTGTAGTTTCAGGAGTTCAGAAAAGAGAGGGAAACTTTAATGTTTATATTGAACCCCCTTAATACTGACACATCTTCACTCAACTTTTCTGTTTTTGTGGGAGTGAAGTAATCAGATTTTGAGCTGGAATTGGCTGATCTGCAGACCAAGGAGTTTGTAGACTTCAAAATTCAGTGGCTTGGTGACAGACATTGAAAATCTAGAAAGACAAAAGTCTAACTTGACACTAAAACACAGATGGAAAGAAATGCATGATCTCTGTAAACAGGATCAGCTTGTTTTTGATGTGTGGAATTCTTTACCAGACAGCTACAGCAACATGAAGAGATATGCATTTGGCATTTGTTTCCATTTTGGATCAACGTACCTATGTGAACAAGTGTTCTCAAGCATTAATTATATCAAAAGCAAACTTTGAAGCCAACTGAACAATGACAGTTTACAATCCTTCTTGAAAATTAAGAGAACGTCATACAGGCCTCATATTCAACAGCTCTGCAAAGAGCCTCTTAAACAGATATTGCACTGAACTGGTACGTTGACTGGAGATTCTTAGAGATTATTAAAATAACTGTATCAAAGATGTTATAGATACCCCCCCCCCGTTTCATTGGTGTGAGTTCACATTCACAATAATAGGTTTTTTTTAGAATTGATACCTAATTATTCCTATTTGTATTGATCATATTTCCAGACATATTCATGGATTTCCTAAAGAGGGAGGGACACACGTGAGAGAGAGGGGGCAAGAGGAAGCATCATGCAATGGAGGATTGAGTAGTTAGAACACATTTTACACCATAAAAATATTTATATGTAAATTGTTTATTAATGTAATTAAACATAATTTCTTGTAGTTAAAAATCAATATATATCTCTGTTCTATTATTCAGTATCTTAACCAGGAGGCTACCCATTGTGGCTCACAAAATACTTGGTTACTGAAGGAATTCTTAAAAACAGTTCTTCTCATCTTTTTGGTTGCCCTAGCCTAGCTAAAAAAAACAAGGAGTCGTGTGGCACTTTAAGACTAACAGATTTATTTTTCACATGAGCTTTCATGGGAGAAAATCCCATTTCATCAGATGCTTCGAAGATGGGTGAACTTACAGAATGGAATGGAAATAAATGCAAGGGGGTGTAAAACATAGGATCAGGTCATACAGTAACAGCAAATCAGATCAGTTGTTCGGCTCAAACCATGTGAAGCCTGAAGTCAAATTGCCTTTTGTAAAAGGAAAAGAACCCATAGTCTCGATTCAATCCTGCTTTCACAGAATTTAGGTTGCATATTAATTCGAGTTCAGCTGTTTCTCTTTGAAGTCTTGATGTCCCAGCCACATCTCTGACAACAGTCATTAACAAATCATTTATCGAGTGATTAGAAAGATGGAGGTGCTCAGCAACTGGTTTCTTTGTTCTGTGATTTCTGATATCAGCTCTGTGTTCATTTGTCCTTTTTCACAGCGACCGTGAACACAGACACACAAATACCTTCCTCCAAACCCTACAAGAAGTATGGATGCTCACATTACTATGGATGCTCACAAAGTCACCATCAATCTGGACTGTGAGAAGGACACAGAGGCAGTTGACACCCTGCCCACCCCAACACACCCCTTCGTTACTTTCACAATTAAGAGAAAGACATATATAAAAGATATGTGTAAATGTGAGGAAGAAAGCGGAAAATTCCATATTATAAGTACTCATTTTGATTTAGAAGCTCTGATTTATTTAAGTTGTCTACCTTTAATGTTTTCCTCCATATTAAAGATGCAGGTAGTAGAGATGACTGAAGAGAATGATGTGTACTTTCCATTTTATAGTGCAGGGTAAATACTATACTATATTATACTATACTATTATACTATTTTACTTGTAGTATTTTTTTAAAGAAGAATTTACATCATTCCTATTTTCTGTATAGGTAAGAAGCAATAATTCTCTGCTTCCCTTTTAAAGCACCACCTCCAGCTTGTGTAGAGTTTGCAAGTGCAGCAGGGCAGAGCTACCTGGACTCAGATGCTGCTTAAATCCTTCTTCTCCAGTGTAGGGTTACACTCCATCTCTGGAAAGGTGTAAATCTTGGAAAATCCTGAAGAATTAATTAAACAATATTAAAGTCTTCTATACATGTATATCTGAATTGCTTTTCTGAACTGTGCTGTTTATCAGGAAAAATATTTGCTCTATGTATTTTTCCTATTATTAGGTCAATCTATTCAGGTTTTATTTGTTCAGTCTTGGGGTATATTTGTGTTCACAATAATTTGTGATTCAGTTAGAATTGGTGATATTGGAAATTTTTCCAAAGTATCATATCTACTTTTCCTAGTAAGGGATATATTTTTAATCCTTGCACTTAGGTAGAGGTTATATATTTCTGCAGCAAAAGGTTTTTTAAAAATATTTATTTTAGTATGACTATTTGACAATATAGTGGACTGGTTACAAAAGGGCAGCTACGTTAGTCTAATTCAGTAAAAGAAACAAGGAGTCCTGTGGCACTTAAAGACTAACAAATTTATTTATTGCATGAGCTTTTGTGGGAGAAAACCCGACTTCATCAAAGTGTCTGCTGAAGTGGGATTCTCTCCCATGAAAGCTCATGCAATAAATAAATTTGTTTGTCTTTAAGTGCCACAGGACTCCTTGTTCGTTGTAGTGGGCTGTTTGGAAGTCTTCCTTTATTAGTTTAAAACTGGTTTAAAATCATGGCCCGGCTGAGGACTTTTTTCAGGGTGCTGATCCCTGGCCAGGGTGCTGGGGGGGGGCTTCCTCCCAGGGTGCTATTCACCCTGGGAGGAAGATCCTTGTTATTTCAAAACAATTCTTGTTTCAAAATAAAATGTCCAAACCGCTTATTTCGTAACAACTGGTTTTGAAATAACCCTCCTTTCGAAAGCAAAGTGGTTTAAGCTGTTTCGCAAGGAGGGCTCTTGTTTTGAAATGAGGAGCTCCCTCCTTTTGAAATAAGAAAACGTCATTTGGACATAGGGACTTTTATTTCAAAACAACCGGTGTTGCTTTGAAATAAAAGTCCTGTGTGGACATACCCATGGTGTTAATTTCTTGGGTTGTAGAGGTAGGCACTGCATCTACTTTCATGGCCGAAACTTACACTTGTATCTACCAGACTGTTTCCTATATCTGCATGGAAACTTACTCTAGTTAGTGGTCCTATGCAAGAGTCCACACTTGCTAATACAATTTTAAAATGCCTGTGTTTGCAGTCCACTAAGCACAGCAGGACTCAGAACCTGACCACAGCCCCTTAGAATTAAATATAAAAAAAATGACAGGTATGATCTAGCAATAATTTCTTTAAAAATGTTGCTCTATGCCTTCATATGTATTGGAAGATAGAACATCAAATTGTTTGTTTTTCACTGACTACAAAGCACAGAATATGGTACTGCTTTTGCAGAAGATAAGCTTGCCTCAAAGGGAAATCATGTTTTAGCAAGAGTGAAACTAGCACAAAGTAAAGGCTTTGTTCCTTTAACTTCAACCTTAAGAAAAATGAAACTTCCAACCTTCTAAAGTCATATCTGCAAAGGAAAATAGATGTAACCACTTCACCAATTAGCTTCCCAGCTTAGTGCATTTGATTATGACATAGGTATGTACCTACATGGCATCATTCTAAGTGAGGAGATCTGAGCTCTGCAATGATGTAGCTGGCCAAAGGTTTCTCCTTTTCTTTGAGAACTGAAGAAGTTAAATTCTCTCCCTTGTGGCATTATTTGTAGCAGGGGTGGCTCATACAGAGAAGTAATGATTGGCCATATGTCTGCTAACTCCCTGTACTGATACATATAGTGAGACAGACTTTATCAACAGATTTTTACTGAACAGCAGCAGTGAACAGAAGCTTATGATTTCACATGGCCAGAATGTATGGATTTGACTTCAGGTACTAAAACTAAAATAAAATGAACAAAAATAAGCAAATTTTAATAAAAATATTGGGAGGAAGTTGCATCACAATTGTTGCACTGGATGAGAAGATTGAAAACCTTGGTTCAATACATATGTGCTAAGTAGCAGTAGTGTTTATTTCTATTATTACTAGCTGTAACCCATCAAGAATGATGGGGGCCAATCAAAAGTGAATTTATGAAATATTTTATTTTAATCAATTAATAGCTCTTTAATTACAACATTTTTGTGAAAGTTCTGTGGTCCGCTGAAACTTTTCCTTGGTAGTTTGTATCCTTCACATAAACTTTCAGATCTTCATGGTTTCCTCCCTTTGTGAGCACCACACGTAATTGTCTAGAGAGTCAGCATGAAATTTTGGATACAGCTGAAAGCTTAGCTGAGAGCTTTATAATTTTGACAAGTTCAAAAGGGGCAGCTGTGTCACCAGACTGAACCATCCCTGGGTTTCATTGGCTGTTACTAATTTTTAAATCCTCAGCCATTTGGCCTTTATGAATTACAATGAGGTATGCAGCCACAATAAGGTATATATCTGTGCCATGCCAAGACTGGTAGGCCATTGTGATGTTCGAGGTGACAACCATTTGCTGCCAAGGAACTTCTTGGGAGCAATTGGGTGAGTCACTTGTCACATCACAATGGCCTGTCACATGAAACACTTCACATCATGCACACATATACATAGGAATTTAGTATAGTATTAGATAAATTGCAGTAGGATTAGGGATAATGGAATGATTGATGAATAAGACTCTTTTCTGTAAAAACATAATAGTCATACATTTGGTGAGAAATTGATGTGGTGTTATGGCAAATAATCTGTGAGTGAAAATAGATCAAGAAAGTAATACACCTGATTTATTTTTTAATTTCTTATAGGATATATAGACAGTTCCACTTAGACAGTCCTCCCTCAGAAAGTATGGAATTTGTATAGTATTTCTGGGCATAAGAAACAAGAAATGAAAGTTGAAATGGGAATTGTAGCTTAATTTCTTGTGGTTTGGAAAGTGGCAATAATACTTAAATATGAACTTTAACTCACTACGTTTGGCACTGTCTGGTTCCTATGTTTTTCTAATTCTGTGTTGCTGTTATCTTCTGTGCTTCCTTCCTTTCTGTCTATAAGAGTATAAAGAAAGTTCTACATTTTTTAAGGACATATATAGACTTTTTCATGGTCAGAGGATGGCATACTCCTCCTATCTGCCTTATTTGACTTAAACACTAAAAAAGGGACAGCATTTAGAAAGCAAATGACTTTTGAAAATAACCTGAATTAATTCAACTTAGCTGTTAGAGAACGTGAACTCACAATTTGAGCCAACTAGTGAGGATATATTTCATGCTGGAGAAAAAACTAAGAGATTGTTACTCATGCATTAGATGAAGAAAAATGTTTCATAATCTTATGGAAATGCTGGAGTATTAAAGGCCCCTTATGTAATGTGAATAAATAAATCTGATGCTGCAACTGGACATTAATATAAGTGGACTTTTTAGATAAGTTTGTGTAGAAACACACTTAACGATCTGGGGCTGTTACTTGAATTTTGACCCACCTCCTCTCCATTATTCTTTTGTCATAGTTTCTTCCATTAAAGAGAAATCTAATGAGACCAAGCTGATTAAGAATATTAAAATTGGGTTGTTTGTTCCTTTCTGTTACATATATGATGTCTATAGTGACTAAAAAATGTTTCAGCTATTGAAGATTTTTGAGTTAAAAGTCACCATGATAGAATTTATGACTGCACTAAGAACATGGGAAATACTTTGATTTCCAAAATGTTTTTGTAATATTGTAGTTTTGAAAGACAGGTAAATTTAAACTTTTTCAAGAACTAAATTGACAGGAAATAGGACTAGGTGCTTTCATCAGTCCTATTTTATGGAAGTATTCTTTCATTTAATTAGATGATCATACACTATTTTTATTTTTTTTTCCACTCTTGCTTTATTTATTAACCTTGCTACTAGCATTTCCCCAGAGACAATTGCATGAGCAGTTCCTGAAATGCTTACAATGCAATTTTTTAATTAGCTGAGCTCAGGTGTTCTAGTAACCATGCACCTAAGCTTACCTACTGTAAATAATGAATGTAAAGAAATAGTCAAGAGGGAGTTGCTTTGAACACCCAGCTGGCACACAATGCTGGAAAAAATGAAAGCATTAGCTTAATTTTATTTTAGGTAAACTATCAATAAAATGAATTTCACAACTTGTTTTCTGTCCTGATTTGCGAATCCTGTTAAAGTCGATAGGAGGCAAAGGTATGTAACACTACTGGAAATCAGATCACTATGTACATTTATGCTCTTAAGATACACTTTTCCCTCTTTGTATCAAATATACAGATATTTGTGTACTTAATATAACTAGCAGTGGCTTAAATATAAATACTCAGGCTCAAGTCTAGTTTTGATTAGCACCTCAGAGACCGATACTAATAGCCTGACTTTTCAGCTTTGCTAGTGCTCTCAAATGAAACTGAAGTTACAAGGCTAGATGGTGGACAACTGTGTAGGTGAAGAGACAGGGGTTTGGTGCTTTCCCCTTTGTGTAGCTTTTGCAGAAGTCCCAGGGAAAGGGGCTGCTATTGTGAGATGCCTTCACCAGGGCTGGATTTTGGTATTCATAGGCCCTAGGCACTTTCACTCTGAAATGTACAAAAAGAGGGGTAAATGTTGATTGAATTACGCTGATTGACAGAAGAATTTTTCTGCTTTTTTAATTTTTCCCCTCCTTTGTAGTCCCTAAAAATTCCATAGGCCTTAGGCATTGTGCCTACAGTGCCTAATGGGAAATCCAGAAGTGACCTTCACAATATCTGTGCTGTGGGAGGATGCTGGGATAGCTTGCTCCTGTTCTCCTCGTCCTCTGGGATGCAAGACTGGAAGGCTATGCCTACAGTGCAGTTCAAAGTGTAACTGCAGCTCAGGCAGATAAACCTGCATGAACTTTACCCAGCCTAGCACTACTAAAAATTAGCAGTTGTAGATGCTGTTGAATGGCTTCAGCATGGGCTGTAGAAGCATGGTGCTAGCCTCTGCTATCACATCTAAAGTATTATATTTACTAACATGAATATGGGTAGCTTAGGCACACTTACCTATGCTACTATCTGGTATGGGTTGCGTGTAGATATACCCCTAGCCATAAGGCTGGGGAGGACAGGAGACAAGGTCATGGCAGAAGTGGGCTGGCACACACTAGATGGAGTAATATGTTCTCTCTTAAAGAATGGAGGAATTGCACTCCTGCATGTGCAAGGACCAACATTGGTAGAGCTTGCACCTGCTTAAAGAACAGTTGTACTGAAAGTTGAACTGTCAGGGCAGAGGGGAGTTACTTGTGGAGTTCCTTAGTAAATTAGCCTCTGTACCAATCTTATTTAACCTTATTTACTGATCTTGGCATAAAAAGTGTGAGTGTGCTAATAAAGTTTGCAGATGACACAAAATTGGGAGGTATCGCTAACACAGAGAAGGATTGGGATATCTTACAAGATGATCTGGATGACCTTGTAAACTGGAGTAATAGAAATGGGATGAAATGTAATAATGGAAAGTACAAGTTCATGCACTTAATGACTAATAATGAGAACTTTTGCTATAAGCTGGGGGAGCATCAGTTATCAGTGACAGAGGAGGAAAAGGAACTGGGCATATTGGTTGATCAAAAGATGACTATGAGCCACCAATGTGTCATGGACATGAAAAAAAAAAATAATGTGATTCTACGATTCATGAGGTGAGGTATTTCCAATAGAGATCAGGAGGTGTTAGTACTTTTATGCAAGGTATTGGTCTGATCTCACCTGTAATACTGCATGCTGTTCTGGTCTCCAGGGTTTCGGAAGGATGAATTCAGGCTAAAAGAGGTACAGAGAAGGGCTATTAGGGTGATCCAAGGAATGGAAAATCTGCCATATGAAAGTAGACTCAAAGAACTTGACTTGTTTATCCTAACCAAAAGAAGGTAGAGGGGAGGTATGATTGCTTACTATAAATACATCAGAAGGATTAATACCAGGGAAGCAGAAGAGTTGTTTAGGTTCAGTGCCAACATGGATATAAGAACTAATGGATATAAACTGGCCATCAGGAAGTTTGCAACTGAAATTAGATGAAGGCTTCTAACCATAAGGGGAGTGAAGTTCTGCAACAGCTTTCCAAGGGGAGCAGTGCTTCAGGAAACCTAGCTGGCTTCAAGAATAACTTTGATAAGTTTATGGATGGGATAGTATTATAGGACAGCCTAATTTGGTAATTGACTGATCTTAGTTTACTATTGGTAAATATACCTGGTGGTCCATGATGGAGCGTTTGATGTGATAGGTTCTGCATTACTACAGAGAATTTTTTTCTGGATATCTAGCTGGTGAGTCTTGACCACATGCTCAGGGATTAGCGTCTCACTGTATTTGGGTTTGGGAGGGAATTTTCTTCCTGGGGCAGATAGATATAGGTCCTGGGTGGGGGTGGGGGATGCCTTCCTTTTGTAACATGAGGCATAAGTCACTTGCTGGTGGAATCTTTGGATTTTGAAGCCTTTAAATCATTATTTGAGATCTTTAGTAATTTTGTCTTCAGTAAGGGGTCTATTAGAGCAGTGGGTGGTTGAGGTTCTGTGGCTTGTGTTGTGCAGGAGTTTAGATTAGATGAAAATAATGGTCCTTTCTGATCTTGAAGTCTATGGGTATGTCTACACTTACACTTTAAATTGAAATAATGATGATTATTTCGATTTAAGGAAGTGCACATCTACATTATCTTTCCTTATTTCGAAATGAGGAGCTCCCTCATTTTGGAATAAGGAACAGTCATTTCAAAATAAAAAAAAAAACCTTGCTTTATATGAAAATGATGGTTAAATTGAAATTATTATTTCAAAATAATGCAGTATAGCCACGTTATTTTGATTTAACTGTTAGTTCGATTAAACGCTTTTTCCCCTTCTGCCTGCCAGGGTGCCTCTCTTTCTTTATATTGGGTGGGGGATGGCCCTTCTTTGGGGGACCATCTTGAGACCTCCCATGGTACCCCTCTCCTGAATCGAACTAGCAAGTCCTGTTCATGGACATGGTCTTTTGCTTTGGGTTTCTAGTGGGGACATGGTAAATCGATTTAAATTAAATTGATTTAATGATTTTTATTTTGATTCAATTAGATCAATTTACATTAAATCAATTTAACAATCTAAGTATAGACATAGCCTATGAGTCTCTGATTTGCCTCATGAGGTAGTATAGCTCCATATTACCCAATAGAAAGGGCTGCGGCATAAATGCTGTAAAATACCTATCAAAGGTGTGTGTGAGTATTCAAAACCTCTGAAGATCAAGTTGTTTGTAGCTACAGCTTTGCAGCTTCATCTTTAACTGGTGGTCAAGTAATTATATATTCTTCTCCCCTGAGTACCCAGGACACTAAAAATATGACCTAACTCTTTGTACATGAAGTAGCTAGAGCTTTCTATTTTAATTACATCATTATCCAGGTTTCTATACGGGAGCTGAACTCTTGTGAGAATTCTGGTGTATGTGTGTAGGTAGTGTAATACTCAAGATGGGCCACATTTATGGCAGTTTATGAGTCACTCAACATATGAGCTCATCTACATGCAGTAAGTAAAACATATGCTACTTTTATACAGCAGCAATCATGTATGATATTTATTCTTTTGTTCCAGGTGGGCAAACCTATATTACTGTGTTCCAGCTGTCTCTGAATTTTTTCTGCACACAAAGGGAGTCTGACAAAGAAACTTGTTTATGCAAATAGCCAGGTGTTAAAGGTGGAATCTGCATGTTTACTTTTGGAATAAAAATTCCATGATATACCCAGTTCCATCCAGCTTGGAGATGGAAGCATGTGTCAGTCTTCTGGTCATGTTCTAGCAAAGTGTTTCTGTAGTAGAGAGTTAGTGACTTAAATGGCATTATCAGCACCAGCCTTTGACCAGTCATGAAACTAGAAGTGGGACAAATTTAAGAGGGAAAGGCAGTGCTGGGTTTTGTTTTGTTTGTTTTTGTTTGTTTGCTTCTAGTGGGAAACGTATCTGAAAGAGAGAATTTGGAATTGTGGTAGGAGAGGAAAGAATGTGGAGGGCACAATGAGAAGCCTTATCAGAGTGGAGTTATTTGCCAGGTGGTAGACCGTCTTTGAGTATGTGAACTGTATACTCACAGCCAACCAAATTCCATTGCTGAGCTGAAGACACTTTGTGAATAATTACTAGTCCAGTCCTTGCAGAATGCAGGGCAGACAGAGAAATAAATATACATTATCTAAATATTTCATAACTTTTGTTGATATCCAGATGCTACAGTAATGGGCATTTTCTAAATCATAAAACAAAATAAGGATTTTGTGATGAAGCCTGTATCAACAAACAACTGCTCATGCAAAGAATCCACTGGAGTTCACAAAAATAAAAATAAAATAAAATATAAAGCACAACTAAATAAGCATTATTTTCAAACTGATCTGGATGCTGGTATGTGCCTTAAAAATAGAAATATTCATTGGGATTTCAGGGCTAAATGCTTACCCAAGCATACTTAGAACATTTGAAGTTGAAGTATAAATCTGGCTGTCCAGCAACTTACTGTAGCTGCTTAAAAGCACTGTAATAATAATAAAAAAAAAACTTCTGAAAAGTTATTATTCTTACCAAGACATGACAGAATGTGGAGGTCAGTGCATCAGTTTCCCACAAAGGACATACTTACATTTTTACCCCTTATTTCCCAGTTCCAGACTCAGCTTCTTTGAACAGATTAAAGTCATCTTGCTAACAAAAGCAGATTGATTACAGCATTAAATTGTGACCAAAGGATAGCCACAATAGTAAGTCCTTTTTTGTACGTTCATAATACTGCTCAGATGCATGTTTTAATTTCATTTCCTGCCATCACTGGGAAAATATCCAGCCTGCTAAAATAATTTGTATTTCAGAGTTAAACTAGCCTACACAATAATTGAAATGACTTTAAAATTTCTCTTTTTCATTTTAAAGTCAGTATAATTAACTTCCAGGGAATGTGATGCTTCTGATGTTGTCTTGGGTTTTACCAAGAGCCAACTGGAAATCAATTATGTCCAATTCTTCCTGAAAATGCAATGCATAATTAAATATATTTCACCCTTAGCTAGTCTGTGAACAAGAAACAATTAGGGTAAACCAGGACAGAGTATGCACCAAGTATTCCAGTAAAAACTCAGTGTATTAAAAAAAGAAAAAAGTAGAATGTCTCACTCCGTACAAGGCACTGAATAATCTAACACTTCATGCAAATAATAAATCTAATAGAAGATAGGCTGGGTAATGGTTAACTTTTTTGCCATTAATATTTTTATATTCTCAAGTGTTTTAATAGAATTATCCAAAGATGGATAATAAAAAGAGCAAATTGGGAGTCAGTCAGCTCATATATTGGTTTACACTATCATCTAGGAATAATAATAAACCTTGACAGTCCAAAATAACTCTTTAAATGATTTTTATTGGATTTTTAGCTATTTGATTACAACCCAGATGTGAGAGAAGGATTTATAACAGATAACTTATTAGATGGATTTAGTCTATTTTCCTCTCATGATAAATGTGTATGGATCATCAGGGTTTTTTTTTTTTAAATATTATTTACTTTCAGTTAATAACTTGTATATAAATAAAATTACTTTTTGGATTGATTGCAAATATTTGAAATCTAGTGGTATCGTATTTGATCAGAATTCTTCCTTAATTATTTTTTCATAAATACTTGTGCATCCAAGTTGGAAACTTGTTTTATGTAAAACTTGCTCACAAAGGGGAAAGAAGAATGGATGAAGTGATTTTAAAAACTATAGTCCTATTCAGAATGTTAGATAAGTGTCCTGACCCTAAATACATGAGACATTCACCTAGTTACCCCACTTCATTAGAAGTGCTCAAATGCTTATGTGCCTTGCTGGCTTTGAGCTAGGAAAGGTTAAAAGCCAATGGGTCACATCTAATCCACTGTACATTTATCACACCTGTGCTTCTTGGCTAGAGAGCATTAGGAGTAAAAGGAGTCATGTCATAAGTTTTAACAGACACCTGGGCCTTATAAAAGGGAGAGAATGGACTGCTGAATGTGGAATTACAGAGCGATTCTGTAAACAGATACACTAGGAAGACTAAGTTTGTGGGTCTAGTTATACTCTAATGAAAAATGTGTGGCTGGTATAGGGATGCTGGATTAAGGTTGGGGGCTTTTGAACTGCAGTGGAGAGAGTTGGGCTTGACTGCTCAAAGCTGGGGCTGTATTATGCTGGCTGCTCACCTGATAATTGCCAAGTTTTGTTGATTCTCTTTGAAGTGCCTGGGAGAGGCCTCTACTAGAAGACAAGATCCTGGTCTACATAGGCTATTAGTCTGACTGTTTACTGTCATTTCTGTTGTTGTTTGTTTCAGTTTCTGAAACTGGAACAATGAAAGGTGAAATACAATATGAAGGTGATACATAGCTCTTGGCATTTAATTAATGCTGTAATTTGTTTTTGTCACTTTCCTAAGTTTCCCCAAATATTTCCTAGAATATTAACAAGGAGGTTTCCATCTGCTTTAATGCTTACTATCCAGTAAAGTGACTGATACAATAGGAAAGTAACCATCCTGTTATGGAGAATCTACTTTCAGATCAATGTGCAAATTGGAGTATAACACCCACTTGCATTAATGTAAAATATCTTTTCTCCTCCCTCAAGAATATGGGCAATTAGAAGTAAGTGTTTTCTAAAAAGGGGAAAGAAAAAAATTGGCAGGGAATGTAGCCTTTGCCACATTCTCAGTTCTGTCATTTAGATGCTGCAAACTGAAAACAGTGATGTATTTGGATGCTCTTAGGTGACTAAATGTGCTACTGTTCAGCATTAGATGTTTTGTGTAATTAAACAAACTGCTGTTAAAGTGACATGCATGTTATTCATTGTTGGGCTAGACTGACATTTAGATATGAATGATGAAATTAGTATGCATTGCATGATGTGTACCACTTGTAAAACTGGGGGAAGGAGATAATTACTATAAAACTCTTGTCTTCTGAGTTTTGCTTATGAAGTCATAGCTCAGAAGCTTTACGTGGGCTGTATTATGCTTGCATTATCTGATATATATTATTTCTCACAAAACAGAAGTCTGCACCCATGCCCATTTTGCATGCCTCTATATGTGGTAGTGACTGAAAAGAATAATAAGCAAATGAACTCAGTGCTTAGATTATTATAACTGATTTTTAATTTTAGTTTTTTTGGTGATGTGGAATTAAAAGAAGAAAGCACTTAACATTTGAAAACCTTTCTTCCCTACTGCCATTCTCTGCCTAGAGGACACCTTTCTCTAAACAGCTGCTATTGACTCAAGTTATGTGGAAGTGATACAACTTTAGAGAGTAGAAAGTCTTACTCAGTACCAGCCTGTAGCATGTGAAGATTCAGACCTGACTCACTCATCAGTTATAAAAGTGTTCTACTGCTCTAATTTCTCTGAAGACAGTGCGAGAGAAGCACAGATACTATTTCTTAGGAGTCACTGACACTCCTTCTGAGGAAGCAGGACCTCACCCAAAATAATACAAAACAACTGATAGGAAAAATAATAAAAATGAAGCTGAATAACATCTATGGGACTTTAGTCCTTTAATGTTGAAAGGAAGTCTCTTTTAATCCTATGTGATCTAGGCATATCATCCTGTAATCCTTAGCTAAAACTTTCACTTGCAGTTGTAACCCATGTGCCTAAAAAGGTGCAATCTCTTTTAGGGAGCCTTTATGGCTGGGTTACATTGCTGGGCGGATTTTGCAGCCCAGAAACCAGAACCTTCTGGTAACAGGGTGTGAGAGCACATTGAGCATGCTCCACAAGTTTTATTGTTGAGCTGGAATTACATGCCCAAGGAGAAGCCTGAGAGGAGCAGCCTGGAGAGGAGCAAACAGAGAGCTGCAGAGTGCATGGGCTAAGGGACTCAGTGAAAGGAGCTGAGCAGGAGAGGACTGCAGGATGTTTTCTCCCTGCTTTGGACTGCTTTGCAGGGGAGTTGTCTGCAGAGGAACTGAGAGTTGGATAGCCAGTGACCTGATTGCATGGTGCTGGCTACACAGGAGGAAGAAAGCACTGCATGGCATTTGCCTGAAGATTCCTGCAGCTAGAGAGGGTGAGGATTGCTTACTTTCTGCATTTAAGCTTCAAGGACATAAAAGACTGCAACTGAGATAAGGATGACTCCACCTGAACTTTGGGACTCCTGGGTTTCTTGCTGTTTTGTTTAAATTTATTATGATTTCTTAGGATAAGGTCTGTTTAGTTAGTTAATAAAGTTCATTGTATGTTTATGCTGAGTGGCAGTTTATTGTGGGGTGCGAACTCTGAGCAGTCTTCGCTGTGAGTCCTTTTAACAACTGGATCCTGGCTCTCCAGTTGCTTTCTGCAGGGGTTTTCACTGTGAGGCACTGGAGAGGGGGAAGTAGATGCATTGATGCCACCCGAGCAGGTTACACAGTTATCCTCCATAACTCCTCTATGGTGGTGTAATACTGTGGCAAAGCTGTTCTAACCAGCATTAAGTTGCTTTTGTGTTTATCTGATTTATATTGCATTCAATCCAAAATCAAGTCTTAGTCTAAACCTTTTGAGGACAATGCAGTCTGTATTAAGGGCTATGAATCATTTTTATTTGCACAGTGTGCTGAGCACCTCACAAATTTAAATCTCTATCCCTATGAGGCTGAAGACCCATAATTTTGTAACCAAGCAGGCAGGTAAAATACATATTCTGAGATTACTTTTCGCTATGTCCTGTTGCCTTAATATTGTGTTGATACCAAACAATTTTTACTCCCTGCTTCCTGGAAGGATACTAATTTATGCTGAGGTATATTATCTTGCATTTGTCCAAGGCAATACTTAGTTTGGTTCAGCTTTTGCTGTCATAGAATTATATGCTCATTGGATGCTTTTTGAAAAGCACCTAAAATTTAAGGAGCAAAATTCCCATTGGGTTTTGATAAGTTAGATTCCTAAGGGCCAAATTTACAAACAGGGCCAGCGCTAGGGTTTCTGGCGCCCCCCCAACCCATAAATCAGCACCCCCCTCCCCCAGGCAGGGCCGTCCCTAGGTGGGGTGCAGGGCCAGCTGGCCTCTGCAGGGCCCTCCCACCCCTGGCATTGGCGGGTGTGGCCGGCTGGCCCAGAGGAGGGGCAGACTGCTGCGCTGCCTCCCCCATGCTGGGGACCAGGTGAGCAGCCAAAAGGGTGGCCTGGTGCAGGGCTGTTGGTCTGCCCGCCTGCCCCCCCCCCCATGTGCTGCTCTGGGCTCTGTGCAGGAGCAGCGGGGAGGGGTCGGGAGGCAGTGCAGACCTGGTATTGCTGCCCCCCCTGCCATATGTGCTGCTTTGGGCTCCCTCCCTCAAACATTGGTGCCCCCCTGCAGCGCCTAGCGTGCTTACCAGGTTGCGCCAGCCCTGTTTACAAAGATGTTGAGGCATCAAAAATATAAGTAGAAGCACATAATAGGATTTTCAAAAGTGCCTAGGCAAGTTGTATGTCTAACTTCTGTTGAAAGTCAATGGGATTAACCCACTCAGGCACCTATATGAACCTCAGCAGGTGCCGCTATGCCTCTTTAAACATGTCTGCAAATCTGGTCTGAAGTGTTTGTCCTTGTGAAAAAAATCTTATTAACAAGACACAACTTTTTTATCAGTTTTAATTGGTCAGTCCAAAAGTTCTGCTTTGTTTCTGCTAAGGAGTAGGGATGGAAAATAATAGCCTCAGAAATAATTTATTTTGCAGTGGTAGTCACTGAAAATGATTTTAGTCTTCATCTGCATGTACTGCCTCATGATATGTGAAACGTTACAGCTCTTGCAAATTGGCCTAAAGTAATGACTGTTAAATGCAATTAAGAGTTCATTTTTAAATCCTAGCTAGAGTCAACGAATGGTAGAAGACATGAGCATAAGAAGTAAATTTCATGAATGCCTTTAACTCTTCTTGAATTCAGTGGAAGTAAGCAGGTAGAAACACAGGTCTAAGCCTGATCAGTTACTAGAAGAAGGTGGAACAAAACTAATACATAGCAAAGACTGGCCCAGTTTCAGCCAGTGGATAGTTTTGACCCCTAGACTGTGGCATGGAAGGCCACTAAGAGGAGAGGAGAAATAACCACCTTAAACCACCCTGCTGCCACTGTCAACAAACTGGAGTGCACTGTTAGAAGATGAAATTGTTGCGTTGTGGGCATAAATAATTTTTTTTCAACTTGGTCTCAAGGAAGAAAGCTTGAAAACCACTGCACTATGACACCCACCTCCCTTTCCACAGTACTTCTTCCTAGGGAGCCACTGCCCATTTTGTATGTATGCAGTTGATTGCTCTTTCCTAAGTGGAGTACTTTGCACTTGTCTTTATTGAATTTCATTCAGTTTAGCTCCGTCCATTTCATCAGTTTTTCCAAGGCTATGTCCGCACATACATCATTATTTTGAAACGAGTTATTTCAAAATAAAGTCCTTATTTTGAAATAAGTTAATTCAAATTAACAGTTTGTTAATTTGAAGTAAGGGAAAGCCTGCTTTCGAAATAGCCGTTGTTTTGAAATGGTTATTTCGAAACAAGGCCGTTCGGACATGTTGTTTCAAAACAGTTGTTTCAAAACAATGGTGTTGTTTCAAAACAATGTGTCCGAACGCCGTTGTTTCAAAACAACCATTTTGAAACAACGGCTATTTTGATTAGATGTGAGGTTTAACGGTTTCAAAATAATGGTGCATCGTGTGGACATGCTGCTTCTTATTTTGAAACAACTTCTGTTGTTTTGAAATAAGAAGCCTGTGTGGACATAGCCCAAATCATTTTGAATTGTGATCCTAACCTCCAATGCACTTGCAACCCCTTCCAGCTTGGTATCATCTGCAAACTTTATAATTGTACTCTCTGTGCCATCATCTAAATCATTGGTGAAAATATTGAACAGAACCAGGCCAAGAATTGATCCCTGTGGTAGCCCACTTGTTCTGCCCTTCCAGCATGACTGTGAACTGTTGATAACTTCTCTATTTTGTGTTAATGATCCAAGTAATTTGGAATGTAGCAAATCTATGAGCTGTCTCACCTTAGAATTTTTAGGTATAATAAAATGTAGCTAATCAGAAAAAAATTCATGTGTGGGCATAACAAGCTCAGCAGGTAGCAGATCAGCTCAATTAATGTATGCTATACTGCATTCTATAAATCAGGCTAAAGCAGAAACTTTTTTTGAAAGACTTAATAAAAAGTGTGACTTGTATGACCATGTTTCATACCAGTTTCCCCACTTAAAAATCCTCTGATACGTCAGGCAGTGTTTTTCAGGTTAAAAATTGTTATCCTGAGTGACTGAACTTGGTGGTGGCACTAGTGCTGGCCACATGGGGCAGGAGCCCCCATTCACAGCACAAGTGCCCCAAGTACTGTCCCTGACCCCAGCTGGGGATGTGGGGCTGGGCTGCTGTGGTGGCAACCCAGTCTAGCCCTGATCCTGATCCCAGTGGGGAACCCAGAGCTGCTGGATCCGGACCTGGGGAATACAGGAATGCTGGCAGGAGCTGGAGCCGCTGGTGGCAGGAACTGGATCTCGTCTCAGTCCCCTATAAGGAAACTGGGCCGAATCAAGGTGAAGAACAAGGCAAGCGCTGCAGGGGACAGGGACAGAGCCAGGCCCAGGCCTCGAGGTTTTTCGGGGGCTAGCAGCACTTCTGACACTACTGTTGTTTTTTCTCACATCCAATCAAATGTCTAAAATAACTTTTTAAAAAAATCACTTTTTTTAGAACAAATTACATAGAAATGCATCTGCATTTAAACTAGCAGATTGGCTTCACAAACCGTGATTGCCTATGGTTATCAAGTTGCTAAAAACTTTGTTCCTTTGTCATGATAATATCTAATACCTGCTAACTCCATGTTGATTTAGCTCATGAACATGATTTTTTAAAGTGCTTTGGTGGCTAGTAAACATAACTAGGAAAATAAGACTGTATTCATTTAATAATAGATATGACCCATCTGAACTTTATACCACTTTCACTTTGCCTTCAAAGCTAGCAGGTTTAAAAATTCACCACTTCAGATGTGAGTTTTTGGAAGAGGAGATTTTCTTTTTCTTTCTTTCTTTTTTTTTTTTCAAATGGAGCCTAATTAATTCTCTCTCTGGTATTCTAGTTATCCAGCACTGGAATCTCATTTTTACCTTACTCAGCACTGTCAGTTGTTGACAAAACAAATGGAGTTTTCTTAGTTAGCTGTTTTAAGCCATCATTTCTCACATTTTGAACATTCTGGTAATCCATCTTTAATACTCAGATTCAATAACATCCATAAGTTATGTTGATGAGAATTTTTCCAGATAAGATTATATTAAGTTGCAAGTATGTACAGTATTAATTGTTTTTTTGTTAATAGACCAGAACAATTATTACTTTGTTATAAACGAAGAACAGTTTCCATCTTACTTTCTGCTTTAAGATGGTATCATTTTTCAGTACTGTAAAATCCAAATTTTGAAATTCAGAAGATTGCTCAGGCAATTGTGCATATTTAGTCCTCAGGAGTCATAGTCATCTGAACTTCTGGGAGCATAGCAACAACTCAAAAAAATGTTACAGAAGCATAAGAAATTACTTCTCTTGGAAAAAAAGATGAGTGAAGTAAACAGGGTTGGTCTAAATTTTACAGAGAAGAAATCTATGTTGAAATTTGGGAAATAATCTGTTTCTGTAAAGTTAATAGGTCAGTGTAACAGAATGCAATAGATATAGGACATGATGATGCAAGACAGAGGCTAAAATCAAACCAATCTTTGCAGTTCCCTTGAATTTGCTACCTTTTCAGTCACGAGTATATTGGCATGGAAAAAAAGACAGTGCCACCGGCATGGCACAAGTAAATATGTTGCAAAAAAAAAAGTGTAGGCTCAATACAATAAGTATTGTAAATAAATACAGAGGCCGGACAAACAAACATGGATCATAGTGTTGAGGAATATTTCTTGCTTTGATTTGCTGTATTTGTTCTGTGTAAGAGAATGTGTTACTACATTTGGAGTGTGTTAGTGTCCGCTGGGTATCCTTACCTGTGATCCTCCCCAGAACTGGACTAAGCTGAGTGCTTTAATGATTGGCAGCCACTGTTGGCAGGCAGCTAAGGACTGTGAAGTCTGCCCAGCAACACCCTCTGACTCAGGGAGCAGCCGTGCCTTGCTTAGCAGGCCGCGCGCAACCAGGCAAGGGCTGTGGGCAGATAGCTGAGGGCCGTGTGGAAAAGGCCTAGAAGGTTCGCCATTGTACCTAATGGACAGTATTTTGGCGCGAAGGAGAGGGTGTCCTGATTGGCTACGATCCGTGGTATGTAAGAGGACTCCTGAGGCAAGTGTGCAGGGGTGTGCTGTGAGTACTGAGGACGTGAGAGGGAGCTGCTGAGGAGAGAGAGAGTCAGAGGGAGTGCGTGGGTTTGTTAAGGTACATGAAGACTGTAGAGCCTCGGAGATTAGCTCCTAGTAGGCTGAAGAGGACGTCGTCGCTGAAGTCCCTAAAGAAGCAGGCACTCATCGAGCTTTGGACTCAGCCGTGGATTGAGATCAGCCTGCTCGGACATTGTTCTGGGGTGAAAGACTTTTGGTACAGGCCTGGCTAAATATAGCCCAAAAGCAGACGTGCCAAGCCTGGAGGAGCGGATGGAGCCCAGGAGCGACGTGGGGCAACCCAGGAGAAACGGATGGAGATCGGGAACAGCGCCTTTGAGGCGAAGAACAACAGTGAGACCTCAAAGAGGGCTTCTTCGATCTGGGAAGTGTTTGGGGTGTTTGTGAGGGATCAATGTATGTTTATGAGGGGTTAATGTTTGTAAGGGATCAATGTGTTATATGCCTGTTAGTCGTAACAAGTTTATGAATACCCTGTCTCCCATTCTACCCCTCCCCTCACCTCCCCTTCAATAAATGTTAAAGGTGTTAAACGTATAGACTGCCTGGTCTCTTGGCAGTTTTCACACACAAAGCACGTGATTGTGGGATGATAGATGCCCAGAGGGTCAAGAATCTGTGCAGGGGATAAGGGTCCAAATTCAGGTGGAGCAGTGTGCAATAAATTTTCCCCTAACAATAGCAGTTAATTAGCTGAGCAAGTGAGGTGGCAAGCTAACTAGTTCTACTGAAAGGTAGTTTAGAGAGTGACAGCTGCATAAAAGTATGCTTCCTTTCATTTGAGCATATGGGATATCCTCATCTTTCTTGCTCACAGAAATACGAACATGAGCAGTTCAATCAGAACCTGTGAATGGAGGAGGAGGGTTTTTATGATTCATGTGTGTTGTCTTCTAAAAAGCCATATTGTCAGAAAGGATGAGGTGAGAGAGTAAAAAGTAAAGTTTCAAATCCTGTTCTGGGATTTGCACACTGACTGTATTGCAAGTCTCAGCTTCTTGTCAGCGTGCAAAAAGTGACCTAAAGTACGGACTGTATTAGAAACCATAAATATGAAAATCTGAATTGTATAGGGACTCTATTTTCTGTTTGCTTAGGTAACTTTTCAGAATATTAAGATTTTTTTTTTTTTTTTTTTTTTTTGCTGTTAAACTGAAGAAAATGGGGAGGAGAATAATAACAGGAAAAGCATTTCAGCACTGGTGTGGTGAAGTCAACATATCTGCATTCTATTTCTCACTGCTAATGGAAACCACACAGTTACTCCTTAGAGAAAGCAAAACACAATTCCAGCCTTTAGAAGAGTAGTTTTAGGTGGATTGCTTCCACATTGTGTACTCGGTATGAGCACAGAGATGATAGCTCTAAATAATGCATAACTCTCCTCTTTGTTGAGATAGATCTCCCTTCATAAATGAAGTGATGGAAATAATTTGTTTTCCACTGTTTTGTAATCCAGATCTATAGAAGAGTATTAATATGTACTAAAATATAATTTGTTTAGTGGCAGGAAAGTGAAAAGATATGCCTTTATAGATATTATTTTTGTTTGGTCATGGGGCATGGGGCTAAGGACCTGGTTAAAAAAATAATGCTCTCACAACAAATAGGCTTTTATGGGGCTACTGCCTTCTGCTGAAGTTTGTTCTCCATTGGCACAAGCAACCAGTGTTCTGAAAGAGAGGAGTGGCAAATGTCTTGTCTTCCCATCATATTTAGTTTTCTGTTGATATTTAATGTAGAGTCTTGAAACTCTAAGTCCCTGTATTCATCAGACCCAGTCTGACTGGGACCACAAGAAGGTGTTCATTCAGTGACCTGTGTAAATTGACTTGGTTATCATAGTCCACATTCCAGTAGGCACAAATCCCCATCATACAAAGGACTTTTATTTTTGGCACTAATTTTCTTTGTTGACTGGATATTTCTGCAAAAGGTAAAGGCACGGATGAACATACTATTTCTCTAGATCAGGATCGAGATATTTGACAGTGCACTGTAGGGAGACTTTCATTATGTCTGCCCATCCTGTACTCGTATTGACTCAACTGATGGCTTCAGTCTGCAGGGGTGCTGACACAGATACTTCTCACAGGCACAGAATTTGCTCAACTCAAATTTAAAAACAATGTAGTAGATGTACATACATGATGAATATCGGCCAGCATTGTTTTTGAGGTGTTATCTGAGAGACAGTATAGAGACTAATGTTGTTTTATATTGCTGTCCCTTACAGAAACATTGAACATAAATGGTGAGCCTCAATTTCTGTTGCTAGTGGTTGGAACAATTACCTTAGCAAAGTGTGAGACAGTTCAAAATATGCTGGAAGGCATTGTATTTAAGTACAATTTGTGCTTACAATACCTGAAACATTGATTTACACCACTGTGAAGGAGACAAGAGTCTAGTCTACAGCAAACTACTGAAGTATCTAATTGCAATGAGCATTTTTTGGTTGTCCTGTGGAGGAGTTAGTCTTTTAAGTTAGACACAAAAATATGATGACCTCTACATAGTGACGATAATCTTCCAGAGGGATATCATTTACCACCTTGTCACTGTAACAAGTTACATAGAGGTATGCAGTGCATGGAAACTACTATTGCAACCTTGCTTTAGGTAATCTCAAGATTTCCAGTATAATGATGATTTTTAGGTACAGAATCATCTGTTTTATGCAGCTAGATTTTCCTGGGACTTGAACACTCACAAAAGGTAGGTACTGCACCACTGTTTTTTAAAGGAGGAATATTGGTGCTAAATTCTTATCATATGGTTTGAAATCTAATTTTTCATGAATTAGACAAAATTGTTAATGTAATTATTTGGGATGAATTCCAGTCTAATTGAGGAAACTTTTTAGTTTGTGTAAACCATAAATGCTTTTTCTGAGGCTGTGTTGTATATACATTGATGCTCTGCTAACCAGTATTGCAGTGACAACAACGACTTTGGCATGACGTAATGAAAATGTACTCTTCCTTTCCAGGAGTACTTTCAGAGATCACCAGTAGCATAAGAATAGAAGCCTCCTTGCTGGAAATAAATGAGCAAAGCTATCTTTACATATTAACATTAAACAGTAGAAATAGAAAATGTCTTATAGGAAATCAAGGATGGAAGCTTCAGTGAGCAAGAATATATCTTCTTTGAACAGTAAGCCACCACTGTGCTACTGACTATTGTTGAAGTCAACAGATTATGAAATTTTTGACATTAAGTATCAAAGTTTAAAATTAGGTTATTTTCTAGTTTTTATCTGAAGAATTTTGGCAGTCTTGGGTTTCAGGCATACCATCTTGAATGTTGTTGGATCTGGGCCATTGACAAGAGTGATGTCTAAGTGAATCAATGTTGTTTCAGTATTAGGTGGCTCCTGTTCCCAGAATTGAGAATTCTGTAGGAACATCTGTCAGGATGATGATGTTGGGGTTGATTAATTTAAATTAAATTAAATCAAATCATCATGATTTAAGTCAGCAACAAGAAAACTTGATTAAAATAATTGATTTTAACCATGTTTTGCATTTGTACTTAGTTATTCTCCTCAGTCATCTTCCATTAAAACATGTTGTTTGTCACTGTGTGTAGCCTTTACACTAAATATGGCTTCTTTCTTTTTTTTTTTCTGAGCAAGGAAATGTCATTTATCTGTTTATGTTTATTTAAGGAATGATATCTTAACTTTATATTTATTCACTTTTACATTTTATTATATTAAAAAAGATGAATCACAGGTTACTTATTTGGTAGATGTTGCTTAATTTATATTTTGCTGGAAATTTCAGTTTCAATTAAAATACACAAACAGCCTTTTAAATGCTTTTATTAAATAAAACTACTTTAAGTACTTCTGTTTTTATCAGAACATCTTTTGCATTTAAAACAAGCTGATCTATTAAATAATTTGTGTAGCAATTACAGTTTCAATCTCTCACATCTAGTTTTATTCAGAGATTGAAAGAGGGGAAAACAGCCCCCCCAGCTGGTTTCTTAACTTTCAGTCAACTAGTTACTGAACTGAAGTAGTCAAGTCAAATGAAATGAAGAAAATATTGTCTCTGCACCACCAGAAAGGGCTAGTGCTGTCAAAAGCCATTTTAGTCTTTCAACAAACCCTTGTTCCAGGTACTTAGTTCCTTATGCCAGTTCCATAAGTTATTTGGTTTTACATTAAACTTGACAGCAAGCATGTGCTGTTTAACACTGTTCTTAATTTAATTTAAATTTTAAGATATTGTAAATGTAGCACTTAACTATGTTGTCAATTTCAAATTCACCTTTAATTTATTTTTTTTAGAAACTGCACTTAATTTAAATAGATTTTAAAAAAGGGGAAAAAAAAATATCCATCTCAAAGAGTATACCTGGATAACAGACCTACCAACACCTTCCTAGAAACATTATTGTGAGTGGAAAACACATTAATTCTGAAATTAGTGTGTATTTACATTCTGGACATGACTGTCCCATAGACTATCAGAACATCTGTGCCTAGAGTCTTCCAAGCCTAGTTTCTCAGTAGGGTATTTGTAATGTATAAAGCACTATCACACAACACTACATAGCAATGTATCTAATGAGAAGATATTTTAAGGCTTAGCTTTTTATGCAAAGATTGGAGTTTAATCAGAACAGAAAAATGAAGCAATTATAACTTTGGACAAACTGTCAACATATTAATACGCTTGTTTATTTAACATTAAGAAGACAAAATGCCTGTATGTTGATTTGTGTAATTAAAGCTGCTCAACAGATGCATGGGGCTTACTTTTTGTTTGGAGACTAATGGAGCTGATATATAAGACAAATTATGATTACCATTTCTTGCACAATTGGTGGCAGTATTGAGTAGTCATGGCTATTTTATAGTTTTATATATGTATTTAAAAGCAGACTTTCGGAAAGTGTCTGGCATTCATTTGGTCACTGATCCATGAAGGTGGTTCTCTGTTTGAAGCGGATCTGCATTAGCTTCAAGTGGGACTCAGAACGGAGGGAGCCAGTGTGATACAATTACAGGAGTGGGACCTTTAGTTGGTTTTGTATGGTAAGCTGGAGAAAGGAGGCATTTGCTTGAATGAATAAATTTTGTACCTTGTGTACATATACTTATTATAACATTTGCAGTTAGGTTTAATGTTTTAGTCAGTTATAAGGTCCTGATACATCAAACTAGCCCTGTTCAGGAAGGTACCTAAACATATGTCTATCTTTCACTGGCTTTAATGAGTCTTGAGCGTAAGCGATGTCCTGAATGAGGAACAACTTAAGTAAATACATAACTGTTGTTTAACTGGGGCCTAAATCCCCAGTGAAAGAGAGAGAACATCTGATTTTCTCAATATTTTTATTAATTGACATCTAATTAGATGTTAAACATTAGCCCAAACCAGCTACCAGTTTGTGTGGTGGAGGAGGGAGACACACAGCTTTTCTTTTATACATAATTCAGTTTAAAGTCAGCTGTAAGAAGAATATTTTGTTTTTTTTAATAAAGTACCATTTTGTCATTTTCTTTGAATCATGTGCAACTTTAAGCCAAGATGAAGTTGCTTCACAGACTTCAAACAGCAGGCTTTTATTGGAGCTAAAACTAGACAGAATGGTGTCTTGAAGATCTTTAGTCTTTAATGTGGTGTTAATTGTAAATGAGATGAAAAAAAGAGGGAGAAAAGTAAATAATATACTCTTAAAAGCACAAACTTTTATACAGTAATTCTTTTACCTTTTGTTTTATTTATATTAACACCATACCGTGCTACTAATGCAAAAGAAAAAGTTAAAATTAAGTGTTACTAAAAAGTGGAATAACGAAATAAATATCATGAATCAGACAAAGTTTAAGAATGAATTTGAATGGCTGTGTCATTAAAAATTTAAATTTAAGACTTAATTGAGACAGAGGTTGTGGTGTACGCTCTCTGTATCTGGGTGAAATTTCACTGTATGCACCAAAGGACCTGATACAGTGCTACATGAACTTAATGGAAGCTGGACAAGGTGTTAAGTTAGGAGTGAGGCTGAAATGTGTCATGCATCCTGCTGAATGTTACTTAGTTGCAGATATTTCCAGTATTTTGACTTTCACAAATTCTTTACAGTGCTCTTCAAAGCAGACATGTTTGTTTCTTATGGTAGTTCTAGTTCAGGACATGATCAGTGTTACTGCGGAAAAATATGCTTATTTTTCTTGTGTGCAGTGCTTTACTTTTCATAACTTCACAGTTGTATCTGATCTGAATTTATTAATTGGAGACTGTGGTGCATTTTAAAATACATACAACAGTTTAGGAGATATTCCTTTTAGAGTTCAAATATGAATCAATTTTGAACTTTAGTCTTTGCTATCAAGGCAAAGTAGTATATAATTAGTCACTTCAGTGATCTTTGAACTTATTTTATGATTTACTTGTTCAAAAAAGGAGATGGTGATGCTTCATAAGATTTTTTTATTTTTACCATAACTTTTAAAATGCTCTCTTTCTATGCCATACATTTTCTGATTGGTCTTTCTGGTTCTCTGTTGCTGAGGATATTTGCATGATTTTTGTTATGAAGTGTTCTTCCATTCGCTCTTTTTTTTTTTTTTGTGCTTGTCCCCTATTTACTTAATTTTCTGACTCCTTTATCACAGTTATATTTCTGCAGCAATGGACTATGCTGGATAGCTCTCAAGACTCTTACCAGATGTAGGAATTACCCATTCAGGAAGTTTAGACCCATGTCTCCCTTGCCTCCTTACCAGAGCTTTGGTATACATGTTCTAGCCATGAATTTCTGTTCAGGTCCTAAGCTGGCCAACAAAACAAACTTCACAGGAAAAATTCACTACACTACTGAGGTCAACACAAGTTCTGAGCCCATAATTTGTCAACACATAGTTTTGTGAGCCATTAGTGTATTCTGATGAAATATACTAATTCAGTATGTTTCTCTTTGAAGTCTTTTTTTACAGGTATGCCATTACAGTGAGGCTCCAAAGGTTTGAGTTCAGTTTCTCATTTGGACCCAGACTTCTTGTTTGACTTTGGGCAAGTCATTCTGTCTCTAATTTACCCATGTGTAAAATATGGATAATAGCATTTTCTATTACCTTTTTTAGGGGGTTGGGAGAAGACATTTATTAATGGTTTGATGCTCCTAGATGAAATAGTATGGGAGTCGAAGTTGATAAATAGCTAGATAGATATTTAGATGGAAAGTAATGGGCAAGTACAGAAAGAGACAAGAAAGAATAAGGGTAAGAAGAAATAAAGCAAGGGTTGTCTTAACAAATAGACAAATGCATGGGTGCTGAAAGACAATATAAAATCAAGAATGCCTCATAGTGTCAGTCTACTCTAGTCATTCCAATCAACAGCATTGCTGCTTTCTCTGAAGCACAGAGCAGAGTGAGGCACCAACTGGTAATTCATTTATATTGTGCCACTGGTTCTCTTCTTGCTTCCTCATTCTGACAGATGAATTGAAGTGAGTGGTTGATTAGTGTGTGCAATAAGTATCTCTTCCACACAGCTGATGATCAGTAAATCACAGGAGACTATTTAAATCTTCTATGTGTAAGGAAGTGTTTGTTAAGCTTTGTGGCTCTGGTGAAAACATACGCAAAAAGATATTGGCTCAGACCCTTATCAAGGAGCCGTGTGGCACTTTAAGACTAACAGATTCATTTTTCACATGAGCTTTCACTGGAGAAAATCCCACTTTGTCAGATGCTTCAAAGATGGGTGAACTTACAGAATGGAATGAAAATAAATGGAAGGGGGTGTAAAACACAGGATCAGGTCATACAGTAACAGCAGTTTGAACCTAACAACTGCTCTGATTTGCTTTTACTGTATGATTTGATCCTGTGTTTTACACTCCCTTGCATTTATTTTCATTCCATTCTGTAAGTTCACCCATCTTCAAAGCATCTGACGAAGTGGGATTTTCTCCCATGATAGCTCATGGGAAAAATAAATCTGTCAGTCTTAAAGTGCCACACGACTCCTTGTTGGGTTTTTTTGTTTGTTTGTTTCTTTGTTTTTTTGTTTTTTGTTTTTGTTTTTTTTTTTTGCTGGACTAGACTAACATGGCTATCCCTTTGGAAATTGATAAGACCCTTATCCCCATTCTAGCCTCTTTGTGCTTAGTAAAAAGGTTGGAGCAACAAAATGAATCTTCAAAAATTGCATTTCCAGCTGGAGCAAGAGTTCCCCTGGTGAAAGAACTGTGGATTCTTTGGGGCTTAATTCCAAGGATCCTGTAGCAAATTGTGAGATGGAGGTGGGAGACATCATGGTAGGGGCAGAGAGAGGAACAGTCCTTGGAACAACCTATGCTTATTCTGGTGAAAAGGTGCTTTAAAAGACTCCTTACTCTTCCCACTCTTTCTCAAGCATGCAAGTCTGTATTACATATCATCTAAGTGATGCAACCTAGAATCTTGGCCTATGATACTTGGTGGAGATAAGGAGTGAAAGGGAAAGAGGTCATATCTGCTATGTGCCTGAATGGATGCAATGCCATAGGCTTGAATTTGAGGATTTGAATTTGTAGCTGCTTTGAGCAGTGGTGAATTTCTCCTAAAATAGTCATTTCAAAGTATTTCCAGCTCTTTAATATTTTATGACAATTCTTTCCTTTGTATTGTCTGATAAATACCGTAGCTAAAATCATTGTTTAAGACAACCTTGCTATAACATGAATGACATATCTGCTAGATTACTCTCTTTGCCTCTAGAAGACTTGTTGATTTTGCATGGCTAGTATCTTTACATGCATTGTTAAAGGCTGCAAACATAAGTTATCAGTCACATGAAGCAGGTACCTGATTGCTGACCTGGTAGTTCATATGCTAATAAGTTTACTTATTACATAAGTGATATTTCTAGAACTACGAGGCCAATATACACTAACAAATACAAGATATGCAATTAAGCTATGAAGAAATAATTTCTTTTCCATCAGACTTTCAGCTTGATAAATATTACAAAGATTAATGCCATTAATGAAAATTAAGTCCTTCCAAAAGTATTTGTCAAATGATCTTATTAAATTGTATGCAGAGGAGATATCTGATTTGCTTTCTGATTTGCTGAGCTGTGAATATCTTTGCTTCAGTGTTCCTCATAATCAATGAAGAAGAGATTTTAAACTGGAACTGGTGTTGTGGAAATCATTTATTGGCTTCACAAAAGTGTTTTTTTTTTGTTTTTAAATTTATGGCTTTGTGCATAATTTATGGCCTTGTGATTCACAGGTTAACATATAAGGCAATAAGTAGATGACTATTTAAGCCAGTGGTTCCCAGCCTTTCTTGGCTTGAGGGTCACAAATATTATTTTTATAACCCTGAAGCACAAACAATGTCCACTAGCCGTACTGCTTCTCTGCCCCTTCCCCCCTCACCCCCGTCCCCCACTGCAGCCATACAGGAGTTCATTGAGGAGGCTGCCTCCTCACTGATTTCCTATCTATCTGGCTGTTACAATGAAACTGCATGCATCTGTAACCTGTGGGCTCCAGCTGTATCCCTAGGTAGGGACACAGAAGGTCAGTGCTACAGCAGTCTTTTAGCCCTGTAGAAATGTGCTCTGCTTGGGTCCATGGACAGTGGCTCCCTTCTGCAATCAGCAGGAGGGGAGTCGTGGGTCACTTTTGGCTCCCAGGCCACTAGGTTGGGAACCACTGATTTAAGGTTTTAGAGTGTGTCGTGTGCCTAGACAGAAATGCACTACTTAAATCATAAAGGTAAACATACACTGGCTAATAAAGACCAATAAGTAGATAAGAATTCCTTTTTGCCATTTCTAGTCTTAACAGCGGGCGGGGGGGGGGCTCTAATTAATGTCTTATGATACTTGTGTTCATTCATGAAGAGGTCCCAGTGACTGTATAAAGTAAGATGAGGTGACCAATAAGGTGGGGTCTGAAAAGGGGGGAAAAATGTGAGAGGAAGAAGTAGATGATTGGTCTGGTCTGGTCTGTCCTTAATCTTTGAATCATAGAAAAGGCTACATAATTAATGTGAGACCAGTTATGCAGTTAGAAGGAAGGAGAATTATGAAACTGAAATTATGGATCTGGAAGACAGCAATGATGCTTCTAATAAGACAGTTGGGAGACTAACCCTCCTTGGTTAATATTTGTCCTTTTTAACTTCTTCCATAGTTTTAGGGGGGCAGTGTGTATGCATCCAGTCAGAAGTCCCCAGTTTTACATAAAATGTATTCAGATTCATTTCTGAATAAACACTATTTCAGATATATATTATGGTAACTTTTAATCAAGTGATTGGCCTGCTTCTAGATAACTTTATTGCTCTCTTGCTAAGTCAGATATGACTGTGTTAAAATGCATTTAAAGATGTATGGTTGTTAGATGTTAAGAAGTTAATTAGCAAAACACATAGAATAGATTTAAGAATAGATTTCTTATCCCGAACTATCTGATAATATATATTATAGAGATGTTAACGTTTCTTTATATATATGCATTTTTTGTGTATAAGTACATATCCATTATATCTGAATATCTTACAATGCTTAAATTACACAAGCTATTGCCTGTCTAGATATGCCCAAAGGCAGTTCTAGATGGACTATAAATGTAGTTCTCACATTAGAGGAATCTTTTTATGGCTTCTTACCAGTAGAAACACAATCACTTTTAGACTTCAATGAACAAGGATCCCCAAGCTGTTCCATGCGGTGGGATGCCCAGAAGGCAAACATTAGAGGAAGAATTGTCTTTTATTATCTTCCAAAACAAAACAAAACAAAAGAAAGAAAAACTTTTAAGGGAAGAAAAAACTGAGGGAGAGGGAGAAGAGCCCCCTTTGAATAGTTAATATTCAGGATTTCTTAATTCAAAATAAAAGAGAATACAAGTTAGAAATATATCAGTTTGCTACCTAAGAAAGAGAATGACTTTTATAAGCAATAGCTAAAAATCTTTTAGGAACAGTCAAGAAAGAATGACAATTTTGGTATATAGATCAAAATATAAAAACACCAGCTGAGGCCCCAGCTTAGTAAAGTATACTGATCCAGAAAAGTACTCTAGTCTGTACTTAAAATTAAGCACATGCATATGCACTATTTCTGAACTGGATTACTAGAAGATAGTTAATATACGGGTGGGGGCAAAAATAATTATGTAGTTCATGAAAAATCTATATGAACAACAAGAATTAATCCATGTACTCACTTGGAATTGTTTCTAAAAATATTTATACTGCTTCATATAGTCCATAGTGGGTAGATTTACAGATTACTCCTTTTGGTAGCATTCCCAGTCCTAAAAATGGGGAATACCTGTAGAACTGAAAACAACTTCTGGAAAACACGCACTGTACATGTCATTCAAAAATGAATCAAGAAATTATACAAACATTAAGAAAAAAAATTACTCTCCTTAGCTGGCTGATTTACTTAAAGGATTCAGACCTGTTCAGTAGAAGTCTTACTTCTGTTTGCGAAGGTCATTCCTGGAAGAATTGTTGTTGTCCTTATGTATTGGTCCATTAACCATAATATTAAACAGGACAAAAAGCCCAATGAACACAGAGACCACAGTTCAATCTTATTGATAAACACAGACGTTCTAGAAAAAAAAATGCCAGTGCGCTCTTAGGAAAAACAGTTCCCCAGATTGTCTGCTCAACAAAAGGAGAATTTATTTAGGAAGGAAATGCCTTAATCACTATGTGTCAGTTTCATAGATTAAGACCAAAATGGATCACTGTGATACATCTTGGCTGACCATAACTTTTGGTTGAGCTACGCCATAATCTTATTGTTTTGATTTAAAGATTTCATGCGACAAAAAAAATCCTCCACATCCTTAGTAAGTTAGTCTTTCACAATGAGTATGTACTGTTCACAACATGCACTTTATTTCCAGTCTGAATTTGTCTAGTTTCAGCTTCTTGCTATTTGGTCATATTCTACTAAATTGCTTTTCAGAGTATTTTTAAGTACTGTACCTTTTTTTTTTTTTTTTTTTAAATTCTCAATCTTTCTTCTTCTTTTAGCCTTAATTCAATCTGTATGGGCTCAACTGTGTTTTGAGTTCTTCTGAGTTCCAGTCAGTCTTGAAGCAGTTCCTTGGAAATGCCATGGCAAATCATGTTTCAGATATGACATTGATTCATTTAAGGTGTATCTACACTTATAGCAGAATTCAATTTGATTGTCATCAATTCAAATTTAATTATGTGCATGGACATACCCTCTTTCATCAATTTGAACTGAGGATCTCCTCAGTTCGAATTGATGAAAGCTGACTTTGAATTAGTTAAACCTCATTTGACATCAAAGTCAGAGTCAATTCAAACCCATTAGGTCAAATTGACCCAGTGTGACCATGTCAATTCGAACTCACTGAGTTCGAATTGACACGCATTGATCTTCCTCCCAGGGTGCCATGCACCCTGGAAAGAAGAACAGCTCTTTGGCACCTGGGGTAGCAGCCCCAAACGTGCCTCCTCCCCCCAGCCAGATGGCAGATGGGGAATGGGGTTTCTGTCCCCTGTTTGGGGCCAGGGACCCCAGCCAGCTTCAGGCACGTTGGCCCCTGGGGAAAGCATCCCCCCCCCCACATGGCTTCTGCAGGGCTATCTGCATGGAGGAGAAAGCAACCCCTGGTGCAGCTTCTCCCCAGGCAGCAGTGCGGGGGGAAAGCACCCCTATGCGCAGCTCCTGCGGGGCTGGCCACATGGGGGGAATGCACCCCAGTGGGTGGCTTCTTCAGAGCTGGCCGCACCTGTGGATGCACCCTGGCAGGTGGCTTTTGCGGGGCTGGCCGCCCGTGGGGAACGCACCCCTGCGGGTGGCTCCATCCCTGCTGGACGCGCATTCCCCTGGGGCAGCCAGCACTGCAGAAGCCACCTGAGGGGGTGCTTTCTCTGTGGGCGGCCAGCCCCCCAGGAGCCGCATGTGTGGGTGCTTTCCCCCACGCTTGGCTGCCCTGGGGAGAAGCCACGCAGGCGGTTGCCTTTAATGGACATGCCAATTCGAATTGGATTTTCTTTTCTAGCCATGTCAATTCAAATTGACTCAATTTGAACTAATAATTATTAGTTCAAATTGACTAATTCAAATTTAGTATTTCAAACTGACATGGGAAGTGTAGACATAGCCTTAGTTTTGTTTTTTCCAGCCCTTCTTTTACTTACCAGCTCTAAGTTTAATAATCTGTTTCCTTAGCATATGTGTGTGTATATACAAGAGAAATGTAAGAAATAAGATAGAGATAGATATATAGATGTGTGTGTATATATATATATATCCTATCAAAATTCTTCGCCTTTGCTAGTGACTGACCATCCTGACTTACCGTCCCATTGTCTTCCATGTAAGATATCATTGACTCTGTTTTATTTCTGCAGATTTTCATGCCATTTCTTTCAAGTAAGCAGGTCCATCTCTAAATTTTCCACTTCATTTTTGCTCTGCTTATAGGCACTGTGCTTTTGGCAAAAAGCATGTAGTATGGTGCCACTCTCTGGATGTTTTCTGTAAGTGCACTGAGTACAGATAGCTACGAAACAGATTAATGCTGTACTGGTAGCCTCTAATTCTTACTAGAGACTGTTCAGTTTCTCTTCTAATTACCATTAAATTGTATGTTTGAGTGTACTGTCAAACAGTTTACACTTCCCTTTTCCTATGTGCACATCCACAACTGCTGTGGCACCCTTTTGAAACATTTAGCATGTCTTCTGCTCATAACATCAAGGCTGGCTCTGATGATGAGTCTTTCTTTATTACTTTCTGTACAGCACTGTCCATACAACCTCCCCGCCTCCATTCACCTTTTTCTTGTCATATCTCACTTGGGCTCATAGGACCATATAATATTTAGGATGACTTTTTCAAGATCTAGTTTAACTAGATATTCCTCTGTTACTTTGTTGAAAACTATACAAACTACATTTCTTTTATTCAGTATACCATAGCATAGGAACTTACAACACTACCCAGTATCTCTTCCCTGTGTTCCCTTGCATTTAGTCTCTTGAGCACATACTATCTATTCTTCCTTTTTCTTCAACATCTGAGCCAGCTCTGAATTTTTGCCATTTAATGTTCCTATACTTTAAGCTACACTTTTTTTTTTTTGACCACATCCAACCAGAATGATGGAGGAGCCCATAGACTAGAGCAGAATGCTTTCTTCCAGGGAAAATCAAAATTTCATTTGGGTGCATAAAGGACTCATTTCATATGTTTCCTTGGCAGCATTTTATGGCTTTCTGCCAGTATGATTCCAACCAACATCTTTTTTTCTTTTTCCTCCCCAAACTGGGCTTGGGAATGGCTGAAGTGGAGTTATAATTCTCAGTTTTGTAAAGTACTCTACCATTAACTCTGCCTCTCTTAACTATAACATTGGGTATGTCCACACAGGGGTTTTATTTTGAAACAACACTGGTTGTTTTGAAATAAAAGTCCCTATGTCCAAATGACATTTTTTAAACCGCTTTGCTTTTGAAAGGAGGGTTATTTTGAAACCAGTTGTTTTGAAATAAGCAGTTTGGACATGTTATTTCGAAACAATCCTTGTTTCGAAATAACAAGGACCTTCCTCCCAGGGTGCATAGTCCCCCCCCCAGCACCCTGGCCAGGGATCAGCAACCTGGCCAGGGTGCTGAGTGGAGTGCAGGGGGTTGGAAGGTGCCCTAGCCGGCTTCCCCCCCGCTTCCCTTGCTGGGAGCAGGGGGGATGGGAGCCTCAGCCCCCTTTGCCCCCCTACCTCTGGCAAGGCACGAGTCGCGGGGAGGCAGGAGAAGCCCGGGGGCGGGGCCTCCCCTGCCCAGCACAGGGCCTCCCTCCCCCTCCCCTCTCCTATTTCGAAATAGCATGTCACAGTGGACATGCTATTTTGATTCCCTCTTTTTTCTTTATTTCGAATTAACTTTTTTTTTGTTATTTCAAAATAACTTGTTTTGAAATAAGGCCTTATTTCAAAACGGCTTGTTTCAAAATGGCTTGTTTTGAAACAAGCACTTACGTGTGGACATAGCCATTGTCTGTATTAGAGCTAAGTAAAGAGGCAGCATGGTTGTCCAGCTATGTCTTATTTTATAGATTTTAACCCAAGAGATCATGGCCAAAACATTCTATGCAACTAATGACTTCTGGATGTCCAGCAAAAGATTCATGCATGGGACCTGATTTTCAGAAGGCAAATAGCTGTTATTTTCTCAAAATGAAATATCTTAAAGGTGTGTCAAGTTGTCAAAATCAGTCATTCCTCTGAAAAAGCCTGATCTCTATTCATGGACCTTGTTTTCTTTCCTGAAGGAAGCAGAAGTGGAAAAGGATACCAGAGAATCTTTTTTCAAGGGAGAATGTACAATGGCATAGAATTGTAATAGAGACTTCTATGCTACTCAGTCATCCATGAGACTAGTGTCAACATAAAGGACAAACAAAAGCAGAGTTTTCCTAGGCCCCCTCTCCTCCTTTGCTCATGCCCTACTGCCCTTTTGACTCTGTTGGGCTATTGGAGGCATGGTAACTTACGGTAGCATGAGGAGCAGCCTGAAGGCTTGTGCGCTAGGCTGGCATGCAGCAGTTCACTACATTTTCATCCCTTGTCTACTTTCTGTGATGTCTGTAGCCAAAGATCTACTCCTGCGTAGGAGGGAGAATGGGAATCAATTTTACAGTTCTTGAAAACACTATAAAACATTACTAATTAATAACCTGGGGTGAGGAGGAGTTACTCAAGTATTAGCTTGACTTTAAAATTTGTTTTCCACAAGTATTTATATGAGAAAAAGCAACACTAAGCTTGCAGAAAGTGAAGAGTGTGGTAGCATGCCTGAAACACATTCATTTTTTAAAGTCACTTAGGGTATGTCCACACAGTCTTCTTATTTCGAAACAACACAGGTTGTTTCGAAATAAGAAGTGGCATGTCCACACGACGCACCGTTATTTCGAAACCATTAAACCGAAATTGCTGTTGTTTTGAAACGGTTGTTTCGAAACAACGGCGTTTGGACACATTGTTTCAAAACAACACCATTGTTTCAAAACAATATGTCTGAATGGCCTTCTTTCGAAATAACCATTTCGAAACAATGGCTCTTTCGAAAGCAGGCTTTCCCTTAATTCAAATTAACAAACTGTTAATTCAAATTAACTTATTTCGAAACAAGGAATTTATTTCAAAATAAATCATTTTGAAATGGGTTATTTCAAAATAATGATGTATGTGTGGACATAGTCATATTCAAGGATAGTGGATTTTTTTTTTAAATCTGTACTACTCTGGCATAAATGCATGCAACACTGAATTGGATGCTGTTTGTCATTAGCAGGCAGACAGGGTTCTTAGAGACCCTTGCCTAAGCTCTAACTGACATTCTTTCCTTCTTGGACCACAAATATCATTGTACAGTGACCCTGGTGATGTGAGAAAATCATACTAGTAAATGTTATGACATATCCAGGGTTCATAAAAACATCCCACCAGAGCCCTAGTAAAGAAGTAATTAAGGAAGCCATAAAAGCAGTTTACTGCACCATTGGCATGTAGAGCTGATTATTTAGGGTGTATGTGACAAGAGAATATTAAACTTTTTGGACTGAAATAATGTCATGCAACTAATCATTCTGTATAGTGCAGAAGTTGTGGGAGGGGGTTGATGGGAAATATGAGGTTTATTCAGTCACAATCCTGATTCTGTAGTAGTTTCCTTAAATTGTCTTCAAACTCTCCTCCTGATTAAAACAATGTCAGTTAACTAATTAGGGAACAGAAGCAATAGTGTCTGATCACTCACAACTAAACAGTTTGAGTATCTGGTATTATGTTATTTTAAACTAATAAAGAAAATATCTAAAAAATTCAAGTGCATTTGACTAGCAAATACTTTAAGGAGATTGGCTGTCTTTCTGTAGACATTCTGTGATCAGGAAGAAGTTGAGTGAATTATTCAACTAACTGAAGAGTATTCAAAATATCCTTATGCAAGCTAAGTAAGAATTATCCCCATTTTACTGACAGAATCAGAGTTACAGAAGACCAGTTTCAAGGTCTGCAAAAGCAAGTACAGCACGATAGACTTTGCATAAACTGATATAAATGCTGTTAAATTGTAAATCCAATACAGGATGATTCAGTTCAAGGAGAGCAGTGTCCAGTCCCTTTTTCAGCCTACCAGATTACATTGTTTTTAAATACCTTGTGTATGCATATGGTTTATACTTTTATTTGTGACTGTGCCTCAAACTGTCAGCAGGGGCATCGCTGGCACATTGGCCACGTGCCCCAAGTCTCGGCACCAGTGCCCCAAGTGTCCAGGCCGGTCCCGTCCCAGACTGGGGACCCTGGCTGGGGTGCCCTCTGCAGCGCCTGCATCTCCCGACCTCAGCCCTGGCCCCAGTTGGGCATTGAGGCTGGGAAACCCGCTGTGGCGCCTGCCTCTCCTGGCCCTGAAACTGGCCATGGATCTGGGGCCAGGCTGGAGGTGGCAGGAGCCCAGTGAATTATTGGGCCAGGGCACCAGAATGTGGCCAAGGTGGCGTGGCCTGGGCCCAGGGGACATAGTCTAAGCCTGTGCCCCGGGTCTTTTCCAGGCTCAGCAAGGTTCCTGACTGTCGGACAGTTCTAGAAATAATTGAACTCGTTAGTAAATGTATTGGGGAAAAAGTTGTTTTTACTTGTCTTATGATGCCAACTTTTCAAGTTCAAAGTTAAATTGGCATACACAGTGTCAGACTTTGAGATCTATATTTCCTCATAATAACATCATGTTACTTGTCAAAAACTGACAACATTTTGATTTGGTCAGATGAAGCCGTCTTCTATCATGTCTCTGGGGCTCTGGGGCAGACTAAATTAAAAGTGTAGGTGATACTTTATTATATGAAACTAGTTTTCTCCATGTATAATTAAATCATAAATACTCTAGTAAATAAACGGAACTAGCTAGCCCCTCAGCTGGTGTAAATTAGCATAGCTCCATTGACTAATTTACAGAGTCCAGACCATAGTTTATAGACTTCTCTGGGGGAGAGGGCGTGATAAAAAGATGCCAAAAATATTTATTGAAAAATATAAGCAAAGTTTTGTTTGACAAATTAAGGAATAATACTTCCCTCCTTGCTCAGAGCAGTGTTTTACAACTGAACAGGGTGGATAAAAATAAGTGTTTAAAAAAGAATAAAAACTGGATTTAAAAAAAAATAAATTAAAGATTTACTCTTTAAACAAACCAATTTGAAATTATGACAGCTTGTGTTAAGGCCTAAATTTACTCTACTGATTCATTGAAATTTAATAAATAAAACTAATATTAAAAACTACGTTTGCTGCTGAAGCTTTAACATCAAATCAATGAAGTGTTGGAGGTCATTGGCTAAACACCTACCTCCAAACTTTGAAGTGCTAAACTAGTGTTTAGCAGCAGTATCTTTCTTTCTGCATGTGCAGAGAATTTTCTTCATTTTAGCTCATATGAAGAGTTTGGTTCAATGACTAGTTAAGAACCAATTGTAAGTTTAAAAAGCAGGAAACAGAAAAGCTATTCAGATGTGGGGCACTCTTAGTCTCTGCTATTGAAGCTGCTCCACTGGAGAGAAATACGAAATGCCAATTAGAGCAGGGGGACTGGACTGGCATCAACCAGGTGGGTGTTGCTGGACTACAGAATCATTCTCTCTCAACCTCTTTCTGGCCCAGTGACTAGTTACCTATTTATTCTCATTGGAATGGTCAGTGAGCCAGAGACTGAGAATGAGCCAGAGTCAGTGAGAACGACAGTGACTGTTGCCCAGTAGCTAAGGCATCTATGTACCTGGAACAAGGGGGACTCCCTGCTCCAAAGAGTCTTTCATTATTTATCAAAACTGGAGCAACTTCAACAGGAGAGCGTAAGGGTGCATCGTATTTGAATATTCCATAGCTCAGTGGTTAGGCCTCTTCAAATTCTTTACCCCCTTCTGGCAGAGATGAGAGAGGGTAATTGAAACTGGGCCTTGCACATCTCATGTGAATGCTCTCACTACTGGTCTAAGATTTATAAGGTAGGCAGCAATTCCTGTCCTCTGGCTGGATGTTGACTAGCCTGTGAGCACACTTACTGGATTGGGCCCTGCATGTAATTTAGCTGTCCGAATGTCTGTCCTGCCCTGTTCTGTGTCTTAGGCGGTAGATAGGCATCTAGAGGCAGCATTGTACACGCTGAGAGGAAGAAACATGGGTACCTAGGGGACATTTACCCTGAAAAGCTATGTGCCGAGTAATTTTAGGTGTCTACCAGGTTTGGCAGGATTTTTGTGGATTGCAGTGAAATCGAAGATGGGGTTTAAATGCCTAAACTTGAAATTCAGTTATTTAAAGCTGGGGTTTAGTAAGTACTTCTGTGGGTCTGGACCATAGTGGCTGGAAACAACCAGTAAAATTCTCTCTAACCACAGTTACATTAGTTTTAAGTGCAAAATATGTCTTGATAAACTTACTTTTTTTTTTCTTGTCTAGCATATTTTAGTAAAAAAAAAAAAAAAAAAAGCCATGCTTGTGCATTTTAGTCAAATTAAAATTTTCATCCAAATAGAGCTTGATACAAATCACAAGTGAAAAATTAATCTAGTAAATAAGAAATGCATAATTCACCATTTGTAATATAATAAAAATGTAAACAATGAGAATCTGAAGAAATGTAAAGGTAAGAAAAACATGATTCCTGAAATGCATGTATAAACATGTAGCATATCCCCCTGGTCAGTAAAAAGAAACACCAAACTTAATATGAGGACTGTATTTAGATGCAAATTAATATTTTAATGGTTACAACCAGTGAGAATCAGCTTTTTTAATGAAAATAATTAAAAAGTTGAAAAAAACCATGTTTTCTGCTTGCTGGTTTCAATTATGATTTAAACTGATCCACCCTGTAGCTGAATCAACAGAATATGTATGATTCAGGTGTCTTTTTGGTCCTATGCAATGCTTTTTTACTGGAAAATAGATCTTTGGCCTTTTAACAGGGTGGCCTATCCATTTAAGAGCCACCAGCCTGGGTCCACTCAGTCCTCATTAATTATCAGACCCAGCTGGAAAGAACGAAAATGATTAAAAAAGCAAGCAGGCAGTTTAACTGAGGATACAGCCAGAAGCAGCAGTAAAGAGAAGGCAAACAAAGCCAGGTTAGTCCCTGCTTGTTCTCTACTGGCTCAGAGGTCAGGAGAAGGTGGTACCTCATGTTGGAGGGACTGGGAAAGGGTTACATACTATGAACCTATGTGAATTTGCCCAGCTTAGAGAAGGAGGATCGTGACATTCCTTAGTAAGGGATGATGGTGGAAAACTAGAGTCTGCAACTCTTCAGGGAAGAGCTGAGGCATCTGAAGTACGGTTGGAAGAAGCTTTATTTTACGTTTGGGTGGAAAAGACTTTATTTCAAACTTATTTGGCCTTATTGAGGTAGAATACCAGCAAGGAAATTCTTACCTTTTGTACTCTATGCAGTTCTTACAGGGCCCTAAGGGAAGGGGAAACTGTCAGGGTCTGCACTGAAGTGTCTCACACTGTTATGTCTTTTATATATCTTCATATATTTCCCTTGATGTCCTAATACATACCTTGACAGTTATTTTGAATTGTTAGTGGTTCTTAAAATTATCAAGAAACTTTTTGAAGACACAAGTAATTATATTCTTGTTCATCTTTTTATATTAACTTACTTTCAATTTATGGTGGATTAACTCTGCATTTTGAAATATGATATGGGGCAAACAAACTATCGAACTGTCCACACACAAACCCTATGGTTCTATTAGATTCAGAACGGTGTCCTGTTAGTTGATCACTGTCAGTAAGATGATATGGTCATATCGCTTAAAGCCTGCTCATACCCTTATGGGCTCATCATTTGTCAATATGCAGGATTTCCAGGTTCTGTTGAATTGACATGCCTTTACTGTGGGAAGGTGGGACTTTGAATGTCATGTGTAGGGGGTGCTAGTACTCTTATGAATTAAAGCTCAGCTCTGTGAAGACCGTGGGGGGGGTGTCACATGCAGCAGCTACTTTGGACAGACTATGTGTGTGTGGAAAGAGGATAGAGAATAGAAGAAAGGAGTGAGAACAAGGGGGGGATGTACACAAAATGGGGCAGACAGGGCCACGGAGCCTCTCCCGGACCATGGCAGGGAAAGCAAACAAGTTCCTTCAAAACTGGTCAAATTTTTATTCTTACAAATGCCTAGGGGTCAGGGGGACCTGGAGAGCGGCAGAAACCCAAAGGCTGCGTAGGGTATTCTAGCCTTACAGGTGGGTGCTCTCTCCCGAGTCTTCAACCAAAAAAGGGGAGTTGTATATTGCATCTTCAGATCCATAGGAGCCCAGCTGGAAGAGGTTTCTAGGAGGTACACTGACCCCTATATGCCCTGACTGAGCCCCCCCCCCATCTCCTGCCAGCACTAATTACTTAAAGCTGATTTAATCAGCCTTCTAATGATGGAAAGGAGGTGAGGACATTTACAGATGCCTCCAAATGGTTTCACTAAGTGCTTCCTGTCTGAAGCTTTATGATTGTTTTAGTATATTTCTCATAATTCTAATAATCTCTTCAAACCACTCTCTCCTTTTTCTTCTAAATAACACATTACATTTCAAGAGATACTTATCCTGTATTGGATTATAGTTCATGAGTTTCTTTCTTTTCTAATGTGCCTAATGTTTATTTTGTGTTTCAGCTACAGGGAACAGCAGAATGTGGCTTGTGCTTTATTTGAAAGGTGAACAATATTTTATTCTGTAGTTCCCTCCTTTGTACAAATGTATAAATCTAATGACCTGTGGGAAAGAAGCAGCTCTGATAGTCTGTACATATACACCCATTAAAATCATTCTCATAACAATGAATGCAGTTTTTAAAGGCAAACCAACCATAAGAGTTCACTTTCGCTTGTGATTACAACTGTTCCTTTATATTTCAGCGTATTTGTGTTCAAATGTGCAAAACTTCTGGTATTTTGGATAGCATAATGATGCAGTCTTTCACCACCTCACATTAGTGAGCGCTTACACATGTGCTCCTATAATCTTTGGTGTCGGTGCAACTACTTGTGTCAATTACTGTTCACCAATCTGAGTGAGTAATTCATGACTGAGTTGTAGGCTTGCATGTAGCAATTTTTGGCTTCCTGCATTTCCACCTCTGAATTTGTTAGGTCATAGCATAAAGGGAATTTTTGTTTCCATATAGCTGTCATGCAGAATACACATTTACCAACAGCCACAGTCTCGGAGTACACTTAACAGAGCCATTGTGCCTTCTCAGATCTTAATAAATCTTTATTTATTTATATTTTTATTTCAGCCTTTCTATTTCTGAAGCCCTATTACTAATTTTAGCTCATTACTTGTTTTTAAAGTGGTTTTCCATTTTTTTAATGGCTGCATTATCCATACCATGACCCTGATCTTTATAATCATGTACATTTGGTCAGATTATTATGCCAGTTAAAGGAGCCTTTTGGACATGTGCATAGATTTGGTGGCAGGATTGGGCTCCACAGCTGTGAAGAACAGATCTTCCTTGAGGGAATTTGGCAGATAATGCTCTCCTGGATTGTAATCCTCTTGGCATTTTACAACTAATCTTTACAGTTTTGCCTTTTCTCTAACTGATGATATCACACTGATAGTGTGACCTGTCTTTGTACAAAGAACATTTTGTAAACTGTGATAATGCAAATTGCTTTCAAATAGCCGCTGTAAAGGTCATGATGACAACAATAATAGAAATTAACACTTTTCACATCCTTAGTTGAAGCCACTAGATTGATATCCTCTTTGACAGTAGTGAGTATTTATTCAGGCAGAAGTGGGTAAAAAAAGAACTAATGAATTAACCTTGAGGCATTTAAAGTATCCGGTATCTGGGGTACAGCACGTAAAATCTGCTTAAAAGATTCACATGTTGGGTGTCTGGAATGGAAATGTCTTTCTAACAGTTTCCTTGGTTCTAGTCGTTCGGAGCAGTAGGAGGATGACAAAAAGCTTAAGACTGTAAGGCTTTAAATCATTATAAGTAGTCTCTCAGGAAATCTTGGTGCATTCGTACTCTTGGCGTTGATTCCTTCACCATATAAACCGCTGACAGAAAATAACTTTTCTGTTGTCCTGACCATGGACCAAATGCATCCTTGATGTTATGTCATTGACATAATTTGATCTAGACTACAGAAATCTTTAATCTTTTTGTTTTTTAGAAATACGAGACTTCTAACTTAGTTGCACTGTTACTACATGACTCTTGGAACTGGCTGTCACCATTAATAAACAATGGCTTCAAATTTCTGGGGGGGTGGGGGGAGGAGTCTACACTCGGGACAAAATTCAGCTGTGACTTTCATTCCTGTATCCCCACAGAAACTTGAAGTGTAAATATGAACAGATTTTGTCTGTGGTACTTATTTCATATAGATTTCTTCTTGGATGTGTCTGGCTACATCCCAAGACCGCAAAAACTATTGTTTTTGTCTGTTGTCTTAAAATATAAAGCTGTGTTCAGGATATGTGTGTACAGTATTATTGTTCTGTCTATATTAGTCCCAGGCTATTTGAGAGACAAGATGGGTGAGGTAACATCTCTTTTTTGTATCAACATGTATTGTTCTGAATGGATCCTAGATTTATGACCCCCCTGACCCCCCATCCCATTCCTCTCTATGACTGGGTGAGTATTAACACGTCACTTCACTTTGAATGGCTCTTGAAATATGAGTTAAATCCTTATGCTAGACAATCTGCTTCACTTTGCATTTAGTTGTGACACTGAGTGAGTCGCCCAGACCTGAAGAAGAGCTCTGTGTAATCTCAATAGCTTGTCTCTCTCGCCAACAGACTTTGGTACAATAAAAAATATTACCTCACCCACTTCTGTCTCTAATACCTTGTGAGCAACATGTTTTTTTTTTTTTTTAAAAGAGCATGCTTCTTTTTAAAAACACTTCTTGGGAATTAATGAATTGAGTACCTACTTAACTTTTCCCTATTAAGTGATTGAGAACAAAGTACTTTTGTAAGGTGTTCCCCCTGGAAAATGCAATTAAAAGATAATTGGGAAGGAGTGGGTCACAGAAGCAGGTTGGAATCATAAATATCTAAGATACTTATTTTTAATAATTGTAAATTGTGACTAGACAAATCATGCAAAATTTTAGCCAGAATGCTCCACCACTTGATGTCTACTGGAATCACAGACAACCTGTGCCATATAGCTATTTGCAGCATGTTCCAAGGCCTCTTCCTCACCCCCTTCAAAAAATCCCTTACTTCTAGATCTATCTAATCTTTCTCAAAATAATTTGGGCATTATTTAATTTCTTTAAAGAACCATCTTCCTCATTGTAACTTGTTCTTTGCTTTTTTTGTAATATGGGTTTTTTCATTTGTTCAATTCCCTGAACAGGGAATTTAATTTTGGGTTCTGTGGTGAGGTGTCTCATCTCTCCATGTGCAGTGGCTCTTCAGATTGCATTTATTATGGCTAAAAAAACAAACATTCTCATCTTCTACACATTTTGTATATACCATGTTTATGATAGTTCAGGCACATCATCTGCTGCATTGCCAAAACATATGTGGTAAATAATAGAGCATGAGTTGCAGGGCCTGGTTCTGCATAAAGATTTTTAGACTCCAGTGGCTTAGAACTGTTTTGAAAGCTGGAGTTTTGGTTTGTGCCTTTAAAGAAATAGCTACAATACATTGATCTGTGTCTCCATATTAAATTAATGTTAGGCACTCTTCAGGTCCATGGGTTTGGTTGCAGCCTCATCTCTGCATTAAAGCAGTATTAGGGGGAAAACACAACATGCTGTTTATACAACTTCAAAGTTCAGATATGGCTGAATAAATCACCTGTAATAGCTTGCAATCAGAGAAATATTATTTTTTCCTGAACATTATGTTTGCAACCTAGTCACACATCCAGACTGTAGCCACAGTTCCCTTTCCATCTGTGAATAGTAGTGTTCACTACTGGAAGGCACTGCTTGGAACATGTACTGGTTGAGACATCCCACTTTCATTGACTTGATTCAGCATTACCTTCATTCTGGTTGAGCTAGCATCAACGATGACTCCATTTTGCACTCTGAGGATTGCAGTGTGCCAAGGTGAGTGAATTTGCCTGTCTGCCCTTAAGTCTTTCAAATTCTCTGTGTTCTAATATGCTCAGTTCCATTCTGTCCCTTTTTGATGTTAGCCTCCTCGTTGGGGTGGCTACTGTTACGTCAGGAATAAATTTATCTAAGATACTTACTTGTTTTGTGTAGCCATGCTTCACTTAATCACATTCATCACCTTGCTGCAGGTATTTATAAACTGGATGTTATTTAAAGGGACATCACTAATCTTTTTCAGACGAACTGTAAGTTCTTAGGTCTGCAAGTGAAGCAGAAAGAATGTTTCAACCTTTCCTTAATTTATGAGTAATACAGCAATAAGCATAAAGCAGGAATGTGATTGGGGAATACAGAATTTCTGTACTTATTAGGCTAACTTGTGTAAGTAGATAAGACCATATAAACAAATGGTGGGCCTAGAGTGATATTTTTAACCAATTTTATTCACAGCATGTGTGTGGCCCTTTAAAGAACATATAAAGGAAGGTGAGAGAATTTTATAATTTGTTGTTGTGAAGACAGATCCTAATGTGTATACTGGAAAGTAGTCATTCCTAGGGACCAGTTTTCCTTGTTGAGCTTTTTCTTAGAAGGGCATGTTAAGCATCTTCTTTGAATTTCTCAAACTATAGCTGAAAGAGAATTCTTATTGCACTAACTAGGTGGTTTTAAAATAACAAATATTGCAATATGAAGTTACAGCTGTTTTAAGAAATATGGAAATACCTGTATTCTGGGTGAATTTCTTTCCAATTCCTTTTAAAATGCTCTTTTCTTTTCTTTTCTTTTCTTTTCTTTTCTTTTCTTTTCTTTTCTTTAATGTTTAAGGAAATGAGATCTACTGGCTGAAGAATGGGTAGAGGGGTACATATATTACTATGCCTAATAGGTATGTGTAATAATTAAAACATGAGGCTGATACTTACATATGCATAAAAGTGTGAGGTGACAGGCTATGTAGCTTTCATTTAGTGCTTGAAATGCAGCCTTCCCCCTGAGCATATGGGGAGGAAACCAGACAGAGGGATTGCTTGTTTGTAGTACTACTTACAGTTTTGGATTCAGAGATGACATTCCAGTTGTGATAAAATCCCTTGACACCAGAGGTGGAACAAGTTTTATAGTAGGGGCATTGCAAGCCCTTGAACCACAGTGTTAGTCTTCTACTGCACTAAACCACTACAGCAGCCCCCCCAACCCACATTCCTAGTTATAGCACATATGCTTTGACATAAAAAAGTTTGTATTAAATGAGAGCCAGTAATTGAATGGCGTCTTTGTGCTGTGTGCTGAACAGCATGCTGAGGCCTGCAAATTATGGCCTAATGTACTTGTACGAGGATATATCGTACCAGAGTTTCATTTAGAGATGAGCAGTTGTGTTGCAGGTTTCAACACTGTATTAGAAAAAGCATCAAGGTTGCTGTGCTGATTTATGACTCTATAGAGGCTTAGTTGGTAAAGTATAACTGTCTGCTTTCCCATTAGATGATTCACTTTTTCACTCCTTTGTTTATTGGTTTCTTTTTTCTTTTCTTTTTAAAAAACTCACCTCACTGTTTTTTAATTTGAATTTAATGTTTGAGAAAGGTGGCTTACTGGCAGCTCTGGTGCCTGCTGTCCTCTGTTTATCCACAGAACAGTGAGAAGAATTGCAAGTTTCCATTCAGTTATTGGCCTTCTTGCTGAGACTGTCCATAATGCCAGTTGTTCAAATCACACAACTATCACATCTGTCTGCTAAGAAATGGAGTAAAAAAATGCCAGATTAATTTCAGATATGCCACTTGTTGCGTAGTCTGACTTTCTTGATGTGTAATATCATTGCTGCATTCTGTTACCTGTTCCCTTATAATACTGGAAAAAGACAGTGGGCAGTGGTTCTAAATTTTTCTCTTATTCTCATAGTTTCAATTTGTTCCTTGTGATCAGTAAGAAATAGATCCTAGATTGTCTACTCTAGTTGATGTCTGTTTATTATATAGAAAGCCGTCTTTTATTAGCCTGCCAATATGCAGATGTGAGACACAAGGGATCACAAAAACCCCAAATGAGGATGTTTATCAATCCTTTGAAATTCAGTATGATTGATTCTGTCAGTGTAAAGAACTCTTTCTATAACAGTAATTTCATGATGCTGTTTTTCTAATGCAAATGACTTTTCACAATAAAAATGGAGAGAGACAAAATTTTGCTTGGAATATAAGTAACCGTGCGATTAAAAGGAGTGACCTCCCTTGAAATGAGAAAACTTTAGAGGAACATGTGTTCTATGCAATTTAAGATCTTTCGATGTTGCCTGCTTGGTTGGTTAACTATTGGTACTTAAAACACCCCATGAATATATGACCTGTGATGTTATTTTAGAATATTTTGAGAGTCTGTCTCAGAACAGTTTTGTCTTAATATCACTTTTTGGCGGTCTGTAATAGCTGAGGTTTTTTTCACTATTAATTTCCTATGTATTTCTTCACACTCTGTGGTCAAAATGTTCCATAAGAAGTGTAAACTCCTGATACATGCTCTGTCTCCAGAAGACAATTGAATCATCATCCCAGATTGAACTACTGAGATGATACCAAATTTTAGCACAAATAATTCATTCTGACATTAGTTCCATTGATTTGTGTCCTGAAACACTGCGGTTTTGTGCCATGTCCACGGGAATACTCTAAACCCATGATGTTTGCACACTGTCATTGGGAACCTATCCCAGAGTTCCCAGGAGACATTGTGCATATGGTGGATTCCAGAAGCCAGAAAAAGCAAAAATGAATTATGGAAATTATAAACTGCTTCAGTCACTGAACTAAACTCATTCTAACTGCACGAATATTTAACACACCTGAAAGCAGACAGTATTTGACATGAACTTAAATTGTTTGGAGTTATTTTAAGCATGACAAAATGATCATGAAGTCAATTTTTTTAAAAGGGTGGTAAAGTAATAGAAGCCTTTGCTAATTGTGTGTATTTTAGTGAGTAGAGGGCTCAATTGTGTGTCAAGGGGTTTATTAATCTATGCAGATTAAAAATAGATCATAAGAGAGCATTCCACTCCAAAGAGTTTTTAGAGTCTAAATAGAAAAGGCAAAACCTATTGCGAGATTGAAGAAGGAAGTGATCCATCTATTCCAAGGCTGGGGTGATTTAGTGGGAGTAGTCCTGGTTTTAGCAGGGAGTTGGACTAGATGACCTTAGGGAGGTCCCTTCCAGCTCTAATATTCGGTGATTCTGCACCTATTTCCTTTGTTTCCGTCTTATATACATCTTAGCCCCTTGATTATTTCTTGTTGCCAGTCATGGGTGTTTTGGAACATATAATGCATTTTTCTTATTCACAGTTCTTATGATGTAGGCTGCTTAGAGATAAAACCATACATTTGGCAAATGAATCCTAAAATAGTCTTCTGTATTCAGGGATGCTTGTTACTCTGCCTCTCTAAGCATCACGGTTAACATTATTATGAGGATTACTCTTGAGTTAACCCTGGCTTTCACAGAAGTGTAAAAATGCCCTTCTCCCTCTTATATAATGATCTGATTATGCCCTGTTTCTTCATGGCTAACAGCGAACAAAGCAAGTTATCAGCAAGTGATGTATATTCTTTTATTCAATAAGGATATTAGGAAAGTGAGGAAGTCTTTTAAAAGAGAGAGTAGATGTCATTTGAGGCAAGGACCAAGAGGGCAAGTGTTAGTCAGTTCTGGCGGATAGAATAACTTGCTTAAGTTGTTATCCATTTTGTTAGACAGTGTTTCTACCAGGGCTACACTCATGTCTGTAAATCAGCTGAGGTTCACTTTAAAAACTGATAGTCTCAGATGCTAAAATGGGATTTTAGGAGAGCATGGTCATCTCCTAACATGTTAGACTCACCCGAATGTTTGCTTGTTGGTATGTGATTTAAGAATTCAAAACGTGAACTTGCAAGATCAGGTCAACATTACTCCTTTCAGTAATGCATATAATGTGATTTATTCATTTCAAGTTATCCCTGAGAGGAGTAGCAGAGTGCTTTGGGAACAAAGTTTTCATCCTGTGGCTGAGATATGATGAAGTTTGTGAAAATCATCTCCAGAGGCTGACGTGAACTATTGAATTAGGATTTTCTCCTACTTGTTCTTTCGAGAAATCTTAAGCAGAGAAAGGAACTGCAAGTTATAGAAGGAATTGCTGATGCTGTGCCTAATTCCTCAAAAAGATTGTTTGTTTTTTATTTAGTTGCCAAGTTTCTTCTGAAGGTTTATGACTTCTGCAGTGCAACGTAGGTCTTTCAGTTCAAATGCAAGCTTTGCAACTGTCAGCCATTAGTGTGGCAATAACACAAAATGAGAGTTTTGATCATCTTGTTAGAATGGGCATTACACTGCAGCTGATCCCTAATATTCTGAAAGCTACCCTTGAAATCTCTACTAAATATTTGTGCTTCAGATAACTTGATGAAAATCAATGTTGTTGTTCTAGAACCTTTATTGTGTGGGGTGACTCAAAGAAGCTGACTTAGAAGGTCTCTCTCTTGTAGGCAGAGGAACCGTATGCAAGTGTTACAGGAAATGCCACTGAAGAGAAAGAAGAGGTTTTTTAAGCAAGAGTCATACATTTTATTTTTCTTCAGAAAGATGCAATTCCATCTTGTAGTCACATCCTGTAACAGTTTATTGTTTGGCTACTAAGTTAAATTATATCCATAGCCTGGAGAAGGTTTTCTTTTTCTGGCAGTTAACACTGCCATGCATTTTACAGACACTAGCTAACTACAACAGGTTAAACATGCCTTAGTCTTGAGCTACTCTAGTAATGTCTGCACCGTAACCGCTAACAAGGTACTGTGTTTACATGCTTGATGAAGACAAAATCCAGTCTTCTATTGTCGTTGGAAACATCAAGTTAAAAACTTTGATCGCTCTCTCTTTTTCTTTTTTTCCTTTGAAAAGCTTTCTGATGCAGTTGTGCCATTGGCTACACAGTGGGGAAAAAAAAACACATGAGACAATTGATTTGGTTTAACTAGGCCATACCATTATTCACCTAAAATATTTGACAATATGTAGTAACAAATTGCAAAGTGCAGGTCAAAGAATCATAGGGTTGGAAGGGACCTCATGAGGTCATCGAGTCCAACCCACTGCGAAAAAGCAGGGCCACTCCCACTAAATCATCCCAGCCAGGGTTTTGTCTAACTGAGCCTTAAATATCTCCAAAGATGGAGATTCCACTATTTCCCTAGGTAACTGTGGTGTTTTGGACTACCTAGGGTCATTGGGGTTGCCATAGTGATAAACAGGAGAGTCGTTTAGGTGCTAGGAAAACCTGTCTGTCTTCTCTCTCTCTCTCAGTTCTCTTTCAATTAAGACTTCTTATACAGCTCTTAATATACTGTCCTCCTTATTGGATTATAATCTCCCTTAAAACTCTACATCTGGCGACAGAGGATGGGATATGGCAACTCTGGAAAACCAGAATACAATGTAAGAAGCAAAACTTTATTTTACTTCTTGCATGGGGGTTGGGTTGTAGCTGTGAAAGCTGATCTGTTTGCCTAAGGGCTAGCTGGCTATTCTGAAGGCTGATCTGCCTGTTGTTAAGAGAAGAGACAAACAATAACCACAAGAAGGCATCATGGCTTTACTTACTACAACCTTTGAAGCATATGATCATTCGGCAGCTTCCTGGCAGACATATACAGCCCGATTTCAAAATTTTATAATAGCAAACGACATAACTGATGAGAAGAAGGTACCAGTTTTTCTAACAGTCATTGGAGTTAAGACTTATAATTTGCTATGTGATTTGCTTTATCCGGAGAAGCCAGAGCAGAAACCTTACGGGGACCTAGTGGAAGTTCTGGGAGCACATTTTTCCCCAAAGCCACTAGTAACTGCCGAGAGGTATAGGTTCTACCAAAGGAACCAAGAGGAAGGTGAATCAGTTGTACAATTTGTAGCAGCTCTGCAGAAGCTGGCAGCACACTGTGACTTCAAGAACATGTTACAGGAAATGCTGCATGACAGGCTGGTGTGTGGCCTGCACAGTGAATCAACACGAAAACGCCTATTGACTGAAGGTCAACTCACCTTGCAGAAGGCTGTGGAAATTGCAGTCTCCAAGGAACGCGTCACACAAGACATGCAACAGATCGGGGTCAGTGTCTGTAAAGTATCCCTACACTCTGCTCCCAGGGCACCGGGGAGACAAGAATGTTACCGGTGTGGGAAGCAGGACCACCTCGCGTCTGAGTGCCGGTTTAAGGAACTACTGTGTCGACAATGTGGTAAGAGAGGGCACATTGAACGTGCCTGCAAACAAAGGAAGGGTGAGCCAAACAGAAGAGGCAGACCTGAGAAAAACGGGCCGTCGGTTTGGCGGACTAAGAGGGAAATTCTGCATGCAGTAGAGCAGAATACAGGTGATCATAGTGCCACCCAATTGGAAGATGAAGATTCCCTCCATGTTTTGTCTATAACAGCTGGCCCACGTAAATTCTGGGTAACACCTGTGTTGGAAGGCAAACCTGTATGCATGGGACTGGACACTGGTGCAGCAGTTTCATTAGTTTCTAAGATTGTGTATGAGAAGGACTTTAGACATCTGCCACTTAAGCCAACAGTAGTCATTTTGAAGACATATACTGGAGAGACTGTTCCCCTGTTGGGTACTATTGAGGTGAAAGTAGAATTCAATGGACAGACCATAAAACTACCACTGTTTGTGGTAAAGGGGAATTACCCAGCCCTAATGGGAAGATCTTGGATCAGGAAAATCCAACTCGATTGGTCACAAGTGCATGAATTGACTAAAGAAGAAATGAATCTAGCAGCGGTACTAACAAAACATGCTGCTGTTTTTGGTGAAGACTTAGGCAGTATGAAGGGAATCACTGTGAAATTAAATATAAAGCCTGATTGCCAACCAAAATGTTTGAAGGCCAGGATGGTGCCATTTGCCATCAGACCAAAGGTGGAAGAAAACTTGGAGCGGTTAGTCAAAGATGGCGTCTTGGTGCCAGTTATTCACAGCCAGTGGGCGACACCCATTGTCCCAATAGTGAAGAAGGATGGTTCCATTCGGATTTGTGGAGATTTCAAGGTCACTGTCAACCCAGTGCTATGTGCAGAACAATATCCTCTTCCCCACATTGAGGACATCTTTGCAGGTTTGGCTGGAGGACAAAAATTTAGCAAGATTGATTTGAGTCAAGCGTACTTGCAGATGCATTTTGAAGAAGAATCTGAGGAATTGTTGACAATTGTAGCACATAAGGGGTTCTACAGATACTGTCGTTTACCTTTCGGCATTACTTCAGCCCCAGCTTTGTTCCAAAGGGCAATGGATCAGATTTTGAGTGGTTTATCAGGAGTACAGTGCTATCTGGATGACATCCTGGTCACGGGCAAAAATGAGGAGGAACACCTCACGAAGTTGGAAGCTACTCTGCAAAGACTGGAAGAGTATGGTCTATGTGTTCACAGAGACAAATGTAAGTTTTTCCAGCCCTCAGTTGAATATTTAGGACATATAATTGATGCTGATGGTCTCCATGAGTCTCCAGCCAAGGTTAAGGCTATTGCGGATGCTCCGCTACCTCAGAACGTAAGCCAACTTCGCTCTTTTATAGGCTTATTAAACTATTATGGCAAGTTTATTCCAGAATTAGCAACGCTCCTGAAACCCCTACATGAGCTTCTGGGGCCGAAAAAGGCCTGGAACTGGACTGAAGCCTGTGATGTTGCATTTAATGAAGCTAACAGCTCACTGGGAAACTCTAAGGTTCTGACACATTTTGACCCATCCTTGCCCCTACAGTTGGCTTGTGATGCCTCCCCTTATGGAGTTGGGGCTGTATTGTCACATATTATGCCTTCTGGTGAAGAGAGGCCAATTGCTTTTGCTTCACACGCCTTGACTAAGGCAGAAACTAATTATGCCCAAATTGAATGCGAAGCACTGGGCATTGTTTTTGGCGTTCGGAAATTTCACCAGTACCTATGGGGAAAGAAGTTCACACTTCTCACTGACCATCGACCCCGACATCAATTTTGGGGCCACACACAGGCATCCCACATTTGGCTGCTAGTCGGATGCAACGATGGGCATTGATACTTTCTGGATACACATATGAAATCAAGTACAGGCAATCCTGTTTGCATAGCAATGCTGATGGCCTTTCAAGGCTACCCTTACCGGCACACCAACAGGATCTGGGCCAGGAAGCAATCTTTTACTTTGAACAGGTGGAAAACATACCCATCACAGCTTCTCAAGTGAAGAAAGCAACACGGGTTGATCCAGTACTCTCACGACTTATGGATTTCATGATGCATGGAACGTTCTTACCTGACTCTCAGGTCTCTCCTGACCTCCACCCCTATGTGTCTAGGAGGACAGAGTTATTGACCCAATCCGGATGTTTGTTGTGGGGTATGCGTGTCATTATCCCACCTTCATTAAGACCACGTTTGTTGGAACAGCTCCATTGAAGTCACTGCGGCATAGTGCGCATGAAAGAAATTGCACAGAGCTATTTCTGGTGGCAGGGCTTAGACAGGGCCATTGAAGAAATGGCTAGAGCTTATACCTCATGCCAGAGCGTCCAGAACGCACCTCAGTTGGCACCTCTTCACCCATGGGATTGGCCTGAAAGGCCATGACAACGTATCCATGTTGATTTTACTGGCCCATTTGAAGGATGTTTGTTTTTAATTGCTGTGGATGCCCATTCAAAATGGCCAGAAGTCTCGGTAATGCAGTCCACTACTATGGAAGCCACTATTCAGACCCTGCATGGCTTTTTTAATCGTTACGGTCTTCCAGAACAGCTGGTGAGTGACAATGGACCACAATTCGTTTCTCAGGAGTTTGAAACTTTTATGAAGGCAAATGGAATCCATCACATCAGGTCAGCACCATATTATCCTTCCACCAATGGACTTGCTGAAAGGTATGTACAGACTATGAAGCAAGCTCTAATATCTGCAAAGGGACGTTCACCTCTTCATAAGCATCTGGACAACTTCTTGTTGTCCTACAGAAACACTCCACGGGCTACAACTAAGGCATCTCCAGCTTTTCTTATGATGGGACAATAGTTGCGCTCTTGCTTTGATTTGTTGTAACCACGAGACACACGGCAAGTGGTTTAACGCCAACAGCAGGACCAGGTCAGCAGACACTCACCAAGAACAAAGGGCCGCACCTTCAGTATTGGACAGCCAGTTCTTGCTCGAAACTATGCTTCAGGAGCTGAATGTGTCCCAGCAACGGTCATTGCCCAGACAGGACCTGTTTCCTACTCTGTCCAGACAGCGAGTGGCCTAGTTTGGCGACGGCATGTAGATCAACTGCTTCTCCGTCATATCCACCCAGAAGATGCATCTCCAGCAGACATATCATCTGACTTCACCCTTACTGATGATACAACATCAGAGCATGAAACTACTATTTCTGTCTCCCCTGCTCCAGCCACCCCTTCAACGCCTTCAGCCTTCCTGGACCAACTGGACACAACATCCTCTCTGGTTCTGGCTACTTCCCCAGTACCTGTGATCCCACCACCACTAATACCACCTTGTGGGGTGGGCACACCAGAAGTTCGCCGTAATCCACTTTACGACAGAAAGCCTCCTAATCGGCTGGATCTCTAGCTAGTGGTGACCCCCCTCTTCATGGGGCAGAATAATTCCCCGGGGGTTCGCCGGAGATGGGGCAGTCTACCCTCATCTCCTAGTTTAGTTCTTATTCTTTCTGGGGGGGAGGGCTTTATTCTGGTGGGGGGTGTTCATTAGAGGAGGAGGAATATGTGGTGTTTTGGACTACCTAGGGTCATTGGGGTTGCCATAGTGATAAATGGGAGAGTCGTTTAGGTGCTAGGAAAACCTGTCTGTCTTCTCTCTCTCTCTCTCAGTTCTCTTTCAATAAAGACTTCTTATACAGCTCTGAATATGCTGTCCTCCTTATTGGATTATAATCTCCCTGAAAACTCTACAGTAACCCATTCCAATGCTTTACCACCCTCCGAGGAAGAAAGATTTTCCTAATATCCAACATTGACCTCCCCAGCTGTAACCTGAAACCATTGTTCTTTGTTCTGTTCCTGTTACTACTGAGAACGGCCGAGCTCTGTCCCCCTTGGAGCATCCCTTCAAGTAGTTGAAGGTTCCTATCAAATCCCCTCTCAGTCTTCTCTTCTGCAGGCTAAATAAGCCTAGCTCCTTCATTTTCTCTTGTGCTCTAGCCCCTTGATCATTTTTGTTGCCATCTGCTGGACTCTTTCTAATTTGTCCATGTCCTTTTTGCAGTGGGGTGCCCAAAACTGGACACAGTATTCCAGATGCAGCCTCACCAGTGCCGAATAGAGGAGAATAAACACATCCCTCAGTCTGCTGGCAGCACTTTTACTGATGCAGTCCAGTATGCCATTGGCCTTTTTGGCAGCAAGAGCACACTGCTGACTCATATCGAGCTTCCTATCCACCATGACCCCCAGGCCCTTTCCTATAGTGCTGTTACTAAGCTAATCACTCCCCAACCTGTAGCAGTGCATGGAGCTTTTTTCACCCCATATGCAGGACTTTGCACTTGTCCTTGTTGAACCTCATGAAATTTCTATTGGCCCACTGCTCAAATTTGTCTCTGTCTCCCTGAATCCTGTCCCTGCCCTCCAGCATGTCTACTGTTCCCCCCAGCTTGGTGTCATCCGCAAACTTAATGAGCATGCAATCTATCCCATCATCCAGATCATTAATGAAACCGTTGAACAGAACTGGCCCCAGGACCAACCTCTGGGGCACAACGCTTGTTACTGGTTGCCAACAAGACACTGAGCCATTGATTCCTTCTAGCCGAAACCATTGATCTAGCCAGTTTTCTATCGACCTTATGGTCCGTGCATCCAACCCATGCTTCCTTAACTTGCTGACAAGAACGGTGTGGGAAACCATATCAAAAGCTTTGTTAAAGTCGAGGTACATCATGTCAATGGCTCTTCCCACATCTACAAATCCAGTCATCTCATCATGGAAGGTGATGAGGTTGGTCAGGCAAAATTTACCCTTGGTGAATCCACGCTGACTGTTCCTGATCACTCTATTTTCCTCCAGGTGTTTCAAGATGGATTCTTTGAGAACCTGCTCTATGATTTTTTTCAGGGATTGAGGTGAGGCTGGCAGGTCTGTAAGTCCCCGGGTCCTCCTTTTTCCCTTTCTTGAAGATAAGGTACTATATTTGGTATTTTCCAGTTCTCCAGCACCTCCCCCATTCACAACAAGTTTTCAAAGATAGTGGCCAGTGGTTCTGCAATCTCATTGGCCAACTCCCTCAGCAGCCTCAGATACAGTTCCTCTGGCCTGATAGACTTGTGCACTTCCAACTTCTTTTAGTAAGTCCTGACTTGACCTTCCATCACCAAGGGCCTCTCTCCTTCTCTCCAATCTGCCGTACCCAGTGTAGCCACCTGGGAGCTGGGTCTCCTTGTGAAGACTGAAGTTAAAAAAAGCATTGAGCACTACAGCCTTTTCCTCATCCTTCACCATGAGGATACCTGCCCCATTCAGTAAGGGACCTACACGATCCCTGATTCTGTTCTTGTTATTGACATACTTGTAGAACCCCTTCCTGTTATCCTTCACATTCCTTGCTAGCTGCAGCTCCAATTGTCCTTTGGCCTTTCTGATTTTTATCCCTGCAGTCCCGAGCAATAACTTTGTATGCCTCTTTAGTCATTTGTCCAAGCTCCCACTTCTTGAAGGTTCCTTTTTATGTTTCTGCTCACTGCAGAGTTCTCTTAAGCCATGCTGGGTGCCTTCCATATTCACTGTTCTTTCTGCTTGTCAGAATGTATCTTTCTGTGCCCTTAGCAGGGTTTCTTTAATATACAGCCAGCTCTCTTGGACTCCTTTCCCCTTCAGATCAGCCTCCCAAAGGCTCCTACCCATCAACTCCCTAAGAGAGACAAAATTTGCTTTTCTGAAGTCCAGGGTCTGTGTTTTGCTTCTCTCCTTTTTTCCATTGATCAGCATCCTGAACTCTACCATATCATGGTCACTGCTGCCCAGGCTGCCATTCACTTCTTCATCCCCAATCAATTCTTCTCTGTTTGTGAGCAGCAGGTCAAGAGATGCAAGGCCCCTAGTTGGTTTCTCCAGCATTTGTACAAGGAAGTTGTCTTCAACAATCTCCAAAAAGTACCTGGATTGCTTGTGCACTACTGTATTCCCCTCCTAGCAGATGTCAGGGTAATTGAAGTCCCCCATGAGAACCAGGGCCTGTGATCTAGAAACTTCTGCTAGTTGTCCATAGAATGCCTCATCCACGTCCTCCTCCTGGTCTGGCAGTCTATTGCAGACACCCACCATGACATCCTCCTTGTTGCCCTCTTCTCTAAACTTTAATCCTACAGACTTTCAACTGCTTGTTCCCACTTCCATAGTGGAGCTCTGAGCAGTCATAGAGCTCTTTTACATATAGTGCTACTCCTCCCCCTCTTCTTCCCTGCCTGTTCTTCCTGAACAACTTATACCCATCCATGGCAGAGCTCCAGTCATGCAAGCTATCCCACCACGTTTCTGCTATTCCAATTATATCGTAGTTCCTTGTCTGTGCCAGTACTACCTATTCTTCCTGCTTGTTTCCCAAGCTCCTCGCATTTTTGTACAGGCACCTAAAATACCGGCCTGATTGCCCTACCTTCCCCTGTTGATTTTCAGTTCTATTGCATCTACTTCCTTGCATTTTCTGCCAGCATCATCCTTCTGCACTTGCCTCAGGTATTAGGGCTTCATTAGGTCACCTAAGACAATTATTTGATTCCACCCCCCCCACACACCATTTCCACCCCTTCCACAAGATCTGCTTCAGTGTGGCTTACCTGTGGTTTTAGTCACCTTCCCCCTTCAAACCTAGTTTAAAGCCCTCCTCACTAGGTTAGCCAGTCTATGTCCAAATATGCTCTTTCCCCTTCCTCAATGGGTGGAGTCCATCCATGCCTAGTAGTCCTTCTTTGTGGAACAGCACCCCATGGTTGAGGAAGCCAAAGCCCTCCTGATGACACCATCTTCATAGCCAGGCATTTATCTCCAGGATGCATCTGTCTCTGCTCAGTCCCCTACCCTTGACTGGAAGGATTGAGGAGAACACTATCTGTACTCCCAGAGCCCTGTAGTCACTTTTGATCTGCTGAGGGTCACCTCTCACAGTATCATTGGTTTCCATATGGATGAGTAACACAGGGTAGTAGTCAGAGGGGAGAATGATTCTTGACAATTCCTCCGTAATGTCTCGGCCATGGGTACCTGGCAGGCAGCATACCTCCTGAGAGGCTTTGTCAGGGCTACAGATGGGTGGTTCTGTTCCCCTCAGAAGGCAGTTCCAAACCACCACAACCTGATATTTCCTCCTGGGTGTGATGGTTGTGATCCTCTCAGCTTCGGGGGTGCATGGCTTTTCCTCTTCCACCTCATCCATCTTGTGTGCTGCATAATAGTTCACCACAATGGAGGGTGGGATGGGAGCAGGGGTGGAGTACAGTGTGCTGCCAGAAGTAACCAGCTGCCAGTGTCCTCTCTGTGCTGGAGGCATCCCATCCTCTCATCCTTCTCCAATGGTGCGGCAGAAGTCTTCAGCACCTGGATAGCATCCTCATCCTTGCATGTCTCCTTATGGATGCTATCAAAGAACTTCTTCAGGGCATGGATACTCCTGAGCCTAGACGCCTCCTTCTGTAACTCTCCCACCAGCTTTTTGAAAGATTCCACCAGAAGGCACCTGTCGCTTTGATTCTTCTCCCCAGCCTGATTGTCTGCAAGTGGCAAATATAGGTCACAGTCCCTGCAAGTCCACACTGGGGTCTGGGTAGAGACATCCATGGTCAGAATGTCTGTCTGGCTACAGGCACAGGAGGATGAGACAGAAGGGTTGTTAGTACAAGCAGCGTGACTCCTCTTCACCATAGCGGCTTCACCTACTCCTTCCCAAACTCCCTCTCGGACTCCCCTGTTTGCAGTCCCCCTGTTCACAAGGTCATCATTATTTCATTTATCACTTTCAAATGTTTTGGAGGTTTGCTATCAGTTCCTTACAGGGTCTTAGATATCCCCTTTCTGTTAGCATTGGAATCAGTCCTTCCCTAGTGTAAGGTTTAAGGGGGCTGAAGAGGAAAAGTCTAGCAGCTCTTTGCAGTACCAGACATTGGAAGCCTGGGTACCCTCTTTTTCTAGCATTCTAAAGGATTGTTTTCCTGTAAATCCCTCTCCAGTCCATTTTATCTGATCATTGTCCCTATGACAATGAATATCTGCACTGAACATCTTTCAGTATTTTTTTGTAAAACAAACAAGGAGTCCTGTGGCACTTAAGACTAACATTTATTGCATGAGCTTTCATGGCAGAAATAAATTTGTTAGTCTTTAAGTGCCACAGGACTCCTTGTTGTTTTACTGAACTAGACCAACATGGCTGTCCCTTTGGAACTCAGCATTATTCTTTGGTTATTTAATTATAACATTTTGACCTTGTAATGCTGAGGGAAAGGCAAAATCTGGCAGTAAGGGGAAAATTCTTTAGTCAACCTCAAGAAAAAATGGTGATAAGTGTACTGTTCCCACAGGCCTATGAAGAAACCTGCTGATTCTATGAATAAATGACTGGGAGGATGGACATTGCCAACCTGCTGCTAGTGTAAGGGCTTCTCCAGAACCACACTGGGATAGAAATGCCACCCCTCTCTGTGGTCACCTGGAAGGGCACTTCTGTGCCACCCGTCTTGTCCAGCTACTTCCTGTTCCTCCTTTGGCCATCCACATTAACCTTGCCCTCTTTCCTTCTGTCACCGTTTCCAAAAGAAGCCCTTATGGATATAGCCCTGCAAATCCACAGATCTGTGCTTGCATGGTTATTGCTTACCATGGTTGTGGCTCACAGACTGAATGCAAATAAAAATTTTTGTACCCATTTCAGTAACTATGATGGAATCTCTAAAGCCTAGTCTAAATGGTATCTCATTTTTTCCTAAACTTTCTCATCTTATTGCTGTTATTGATGTAACTCTATAGGTGGTAGGGTTGCCTCAAAAATAGATTCTGTGACTGTGTATACTAGCCAATTAGTCTGGACTAAGCAAGCTTAGTCCAGACTAATTTAGTTTGTGTCAACACTAGGCTTTGCCTCTTTTCAGACTAAGAAATAAGCACTGGGAAGGCTACTCTGGGATCTTTGGCTATCTCTACATCAAAAAGCTTAGTTCAGACTTCCTTAGTAAGTTCAGACGAACTGCAGCTTTTTAGTTCAAACTGAAAAGTTAGTGCTTAACTTCGTGCTTAGTTCCAACTTTAAAAATTTCAAAGTGGTTAGTTTGAACTAGCTGTGCTTCTAGTTCAAACTAACTTTTTAGTTCAAACTAAAAAGCATGGCTAGTTTGAACTAAAAGCTGTGGTTAGTCTGAACTAACTGGGAACTGCTTAGTTCAAACTAGGGAAGTCCGAACTAAGCTTTCTGATGTAGGCATAGTCAGAGATCCCAGAGTAGCCCTCCTATTGGTTATTTCCAGGTTCCCCGGATGTTAATCTATCCCTGCAAGATGAAAGGAGGGGGCCTACTCTAGAATAATAGCCAGGAAATTCCCCAGATCTGTCTAGTTCTGTTTATTCCTGGTAGGATATGGAGATAGACTTCCACTCACAGGATGGACACCCAGGCAGTACTTTTCCGAAACAAAAATATTTTTATTATTGACCATTCTTTAAGCAATTCAGATATTAAACATAAAGCCCTTTTAAGCACTTAATACAAATTTAATATGTTATACAAATTATTGGTACATAGTACAACACAGTTATACACATTAAAGTACCCTATACTATAATATCATGCAGTTGGGATGGCTTAAGTGATTATTCTGCCCATGGTGATCAATCAACTGCAGGGTGTGGGGAGCAATCTTAATCAACTAGAAACTGTATACACAATAACATAATATACACCACAGACACCCATCTTTACTAATACAAATATATACAATCATTCATCCTATTTTAATTCTATATCCTGTACTATAACTAGTATGTTTTCTCTCCATTGGCTTCTCTCTCTTTACTCTATTAAGGTCATTCTGTTCTGTCCCAAGGTGGTTGTATGTTCATTTTTTGCATCTAGTGCATTATGTGTTGATCAACAAAACAAGAAGTGCTGTGTGGGCCCAGACTAGTACATTCAGATTTTTGTATAGAGTGAAAGAGAAGATAGAAGAAAATTGATAATATAGTGCAGTAGGCTGCTACAGTGGTTGTTTATCCTGAAAAAGAGACTAGTAACACTAGTATTAAATCAGTTTCTGAATCTGAATACTAATGATTTAGAAAAAGCCAAACAGGAGACTTGCTGCTACTCTTGGTACAAGATAAAATTGGAAGAACTATAAATAACAGACATCTTGCTCCTTACAAGATGAAGTAGTATTATTAGTAATTGATAGAGGCGGTCTTTTATGTCTTCAGGTAAAGATCAGCATAAATTAATGGTATCCTCCTCCACAGCTTCTATCACATCAGGTTTAGTTCAGTATATGAAGCAGAACAAATTCTGCCCACTGTTATTCTGCCTGTCACTCCACTTGCATTGTTTGTTGGTGATTTGGCCTATCTAGTTAAGTCTTGTCTGTATGAAGAAATTAACCCTTTGACAACTGGTGAGGAAGACTATATACCTGCAAGTGAAGAGAAGACCAAGCATCATTTAGTAGTATTTCAGGAAATTTGATTGAGAATCATTCTTACTGTTTCTCTATGTTAGCATATTACTTCAAATTTACCATCATTTCTCTACCGCTAGTGAACCTCTTTCTGTGACAGCAATAGTGGATGCTCTCATTTAATCAGGCTGCTGGGATTTTAAACATGTGTTAATTAAACATGTTTAGGATTAAAAGACCAGTGGCCTCTGGTGATTTGCCTATACCAGAGCTTGAGCTAACCCTACCCATATGAGAAATTTTGAGCTGCCATATTTTGTTTCCTAAGAATGGCACTGAAAACATTCCATTGCCACCATTAATTGAAAAGAGATGAAAAACTATAATGAAATTAACTGAATAGGTAAGAAATAGGATGACAACAGCAGACCTAAATGTTACAATGCCTAAATTAACTATTGAATACATAATAAAAGGAATGAGGTAATTGTTTACAGTTTAATAATTTGCCATGTGTAAACTGTTATCACACAGCCAAGGAGAATAAGATGGAAGTGACAGTTTAGCTTTTGGGTAGTGCTAGTATGTTGGCAGGAAGACAAAGTGTTGACTGTGACCAAGTAAACAAGGTAAGGTTCACCAGACCATAGTAGTAAACAGACCATAATGCTAAGACTTATTGTGTAACAATTGTGATTGGCAGACAGGTTTAGCAGTTGTGACTGGAATATAAGTATGGACCAATCAGAGAGATAAAAAATGGCTGGAAGATAGAGAATACTAATATCAGGATTAGGAAACAATCTGACCAGAAAGGGTTTAGTGGCTGGTAACCTGAATAAATGTCAGGTAGTCAGCAGGGAAAAACATTGGTTGGTCAGATGGTCAAGAGCAGAGAAGATGATGATTGTGAGAAGAGGCAGAAGACAGGAAGACAGTGCTAGATTTTGTGGCAGAACAAGCAACCACAATAAGGAGCAGCTGTGACAGCAACTGAAAGGTGACAGCAGCAGTGGTCCTGCTGATTTGCTCAAAAGCCCTGTGAGGCATAAACAGTCAACACACCCTCAGAAGGGAGTGATAACATAAGTGGGTTAGCTTTAACTTGAGCAGCATGTAATTTAATGGTAGCGTTGTCATGCAGCATCATAATAACTAGGACTACAAAGGTGGCCCAGAAATTGTACAGCCTTGGGTATAGCAAGACCAGATATGCCCCACATTTTCCCATACATAATCTGTCCTGAAAAAGTAGCCATAGCCCAAGGGAGTGCTAGTATTAAATGATTTGCATGCTAAGTTCCAAAGAGGTGCCCATGTTAGTCTAGTTCAGCAAAACAAACAAGGAGTCTTTAAAACGACTCCTTGTTTGTAATATAAAATGAGTAACTTTTTATAAATTATCAAGATCTGTGTAATGCAGGATAGCATTGACTTGCTGGACATCACAGCTAATGTATGTAGTATGAGAGAGTACTCTGCCCTGGTGTTCAGAATGACTGGCAACATGTTGTAGGATGAAGTGGAAAAGAGCATGTTGAACTGGTCTCAATAAGGGGTAGAGCAGGGATCTGAAACATGTGGCCCCTAAAGCTATTACATGCGGCCCACAATGACACTATCACTACCAATATTTGCAATGTTGTATGGAAAGGTTTCACTGATGCAGCCCTTGGGCTAATGTACTAGTCCTCATGCGGCCCTCATGGTGATTTGAGTTTGAGACCCCTGGGGTAGAGTAATACAAACCAAACACAGGTCACCTAATCTAGTAAGGGAAATATATAATTTTATAAAACAAGAAACTGCTTGGACAAAACAAGAAGCACAGGACTTGCCTGTTTTAAGCTTGTGAGATAAGAATATAATAAGCAAGCACTAAAAAAGCAGTGGTGACCAGAGTGGATGTCCTGGTTAATTAAAAACAACATGAACATAGTGTCTAAGTAACGTAATGGAAGAAAGTGTGCAGTAAGTGGTAATACCAATGTGTAGCTCATCAGTTTGAAGCTATGTGACCCTTCTCAAAATCCTGGATTTATACATGTGGGTACTGTGTTCTCTTTGCACTACAGTTGGATCTTTCACATACCAGAGTAAGTTCCTTTCCCATGGGGTTATGCTGGATTTACACTTATGTTGTATCAAAATATGTTCTTACGTCACTAATATCTTATTGCATATTTGCAGCTAGAACCCAGTAGATCAGCAACATCAGCGTAACAGGGTTGATAGTATTGTAAGTGCTTCATGGTATTTCCTTGTACAGTATTCAGGTATAGGAAAAAAGTCATCTAGTAAATTACAATGAAACAAATGGCAGCTCTATGCAAAACTCAATTTGGGAAAAAAATATGTATAGCAAACTTTATGTTTAGATAGATTTCACCCTTTGAAATTTTTTTCTTAGTTTCTTCTACCCTGTGTTTTGGTTTGAATAAAGTGTTTTGCCCCCTCTCTGTTCTCTTTATACAAACTCTACAGCTAAAACATTTTCTCTTTTCTTTCCTCTTTTCTCAAAACTTCAGTGTCTGTTTTCAAAGTCTATTTTTCCGTGCCTTCCTTTCACCTCTTCTTAGTTTTTGTTTGGTTTTGGAGGCTTTCCCTTTTTTTTTTTTTTTTTTTTTTTTTTTTTGGGAACAAAAATTTTGTGAGAGACCAGAACATGCATTTGCAGCCCATTAAGATGAGGATCTTTACCCTCAAGAGAACGTGTGCTTTGAATGAGAACATAGGCACAATTTACCAACCAGGCAGAAAATCTGTTTTATTTTTGGGTTTTTTTTTGTCACGTCTAGTAGAATGCAAACTTAGGAAAGTCTGAGTACGCAGTCTCACTTCAAAATGAGGCCGAATAAAGTGTAATATTAGGCAAAATAGGTATATTTGTTTCTACTGATAAATTCCAAGGAAATAATTTAAATTATTATATCCTCCCATAGTTTTCTTTTCATAACAGGCTTGTGAGAATACTACGAAAGAATACAATCACAAGTACTATCAAGCAACTGATATTAGCAATTATATGATTATGGAAATTGCAGCTAGTGTACATCAGGGAAAAATAGTGGTTTCCTTTTACCATATCAATCTGCTTTTCTAAATATTTTCAATTATATTTTGATTCTTATAGGATGTTGCTTTCTATGTTAAGAGCTCTATCTTAATTGAACTAATTTGAGTTGCAAAAAGATGAATCTTGTGTATCAGATGACTTCTGGAGAGTTATCTTAGATTTCAAAACTTTGCTAGTGGCTTCTGAGTATGGAATATGTCAACTGACTACTGGGATTTTATTATATCATACTTTGATTAACCATTATTTTCCTAAGTTCCAGAGGGGTAGCTGTGTTAGTCTATGTACAGCAAAAACAATGAAAGTCTGGTGGCATCTTAATGGCTAAGTTTCTTCAGGAATAAGCTTTTGTGAGTTCCAACCCACTTCATGAGATGCCAAAGTGGGTTGAAGCCCATGAAAACTTATGCCTGAAGAAATTTCTTAGGCTTTAAAGTGCCACCAGACTCTTGGTTTTGTCTTTTTTTTTTTTTTTTTTTTGCATTCTTTTCATAATAGAGAATTTTTATTGACAGTTTATTTGGAAATAGTTATTGCCACACACTGTCAGGCATGATTCTTCTTTACTCAAATGAACTTCTACCATTCTGACAGTGAAAAAGGGGCTTTGAAGTAGATATGAGACTTATAATTTAAGGTCTCTTTATGATGCCAGAGCTTTGCATAAGTATTACAAGAGCTTTCGTGTACACAAGAATCAGGCTCTGAATCTGGTCTTGATCTTTTGTTGAGCAAGTCTGTGGTTGCACTCTCTGTATGAAACTGAAAATATTTCTTCACAGATTCAGTGATTCAAAAGCATGTGGCAAAGCATTAAAATTTTCTGATTTTGAGTAAATTTCAACTGATTTTTACTGTCGTCATTTCATTACTAATATATTTTATTGACATTCCTTAAGATTCACTTCTCGCTGAGGCCTGTGCTACACTGCTTTTGGGATCAGTATAAACTATGTTCATTACGCAAATGATTTGTGGGTGTGAGGACTTTTTTTTGTTTATTTTTACTAAGTAGTTATACTTGTAGAACCTCTAATGCGGATGCAGTGTGTACATAGTTGCACAGGATACTCACTCACCGTAAGTGGTGTCTCCCTCGTTGTTCTGGGGATGAGCTTCCACATCAGATGTCTCCTTTTGCACTCCTTTGTCCGCCTTTATCTTCTCTTACCTCCTTTTTTCCTCTCACTGTGTACCACATCTCTTGCCACAGGCACTGCAACTTCCCCTTCGTGACCTGGCCAGATCACTGTGTGGTTTCCCTTTCCAGAGTTTAGCAATTCCCTGGACCTCCTGTCCAGGCATTGCCACTCTGTCAGTGGGTGGTAGGGGAACTTGGGGCCACACCTTATTCCAGATTCCAGCGCCAGCCTTGCTGGTCTCTCTCTGGACTGCTTCCTACTTGTCTCTCATAAACTTTCTCCACCATGCCTCTTTCTTCAGGGTATGCCCTTCAGGCCGAGGTTCCCAACATTCTACTCTTTCTTTGGGTTTCCTCTAATCAAATACAGCAGCCATTCTCTTCCTGGTTTCCTAGCTTTATACTTGCTTCGGCCTGCTCTACGCTTGCTGTCATTTCCAGCAGCAGTCAAAGAGAGGTATCAAGCTATGCAGAATAACTTGCATATCTCCCTTTGACATTTATTTCTCCGTCTCCACTGTGCTTCGTCAAAGGGAAATACTGTCTGCTTTTCTTACAGTGTTGGAGTTACTAAATCAAAATCCAGATCAATTGAGCAGGTCTTGACTAGCTGCTAAACCAAACTCATAAGATCAACTTGATGGCAGCAAATTTGCCATCAGCAGTGTAGACTTAGCCCTAGTCTCTCTGTATTGTCAGCTGAGTTCCATCTTTCAGTCAGGAGTGACTTCTACAGCCAGCCTAAACTCTTCTTGTGTCATCTATCTCTTTAATTGGTCCCTTTATCAGGTTTCTTCACTCTTTTGGGGCTGGTGTGGTGTGAACATACTATCAAATAATACAATATATATTCTTTGTGCAGGTGTATGCAGTATACTCATAGTTGTATAAAGCAATTTTATATCTATATCTGTATTGGATTTGAGGTGCGGAGGGTGGGGAGGGTTCAGCTGACCTAACCTAGTTTACAGCAGTGGTTCCCAGCCTGTGGCCCGTGGACCAAAAGTAACCCACAGAGGCTTTCAGAGGGCTTACCACTCCCTTTCTGCTGATTGCTGAGGAGAGCCAGCTGCTGCCTAAAGACCCAGGCAGAGCATGCTTCTGCAGGCTAAAAGACCAGTGCAGGCTTCATGCTGCAGCCAAGGAGATAGATTAGTGCTTGGCTCTATCTGGGAGCAGAACAATGTGCTCCATCTGGGTCCAGAGGCACTGGCATCCCAGCTGGAGGCACAGGGCGGAACACTGGTCTTCTATCGCTGTCTGCAGAAGGGAACCACTGCCTAGGGCCCCAGGTGGAGCACATGGGGCTACAGGACGAGTATGATTTCCCTGCTGCAGCCAGGGGGTGGGAGTTCAGGAAGGAGGCAGTCTCCTTGTTGAACACGTTTAGTTTCAGTGGGGGAATGAGAAAGCTGCTGGCTGGGTCTGGTTGGCCCTTCAGGTGTATAAAGATATCATCTGTGGCCCTTGAGTCAAAAATGTTGGGAACCATTGGTTTACACCATTACAACTTTAGTGTGTAGTAAAGTCCTCTGTGTGTTTTAAAATGCATAAGAAGATGATTTCTTTTTCCTAAATGCTACAATATATTCTACTAAAAGAATAAAATGCTCTGAGATATTTAAGATAATTTCAAATGCCAGTCACTACTATGAGGTGTGGATGGCAATTTTCATTTTATGAGAATCATTTTCAACTACCGTGAGAAGACATTTCAGAAGCCATCTGCTTTGATCCCTGAAGATTCTAGGAGGAATTCAGTAAAATAGAAAAATGTGGATCCCATGGTAACTGAATATTCAGAGCCATTTGATTCCAGTAATGACCTTACCCCAAAAATGTCTTAATTTGGAGTATTTTCACTGCATGTCCAACAGTACACATGTATCTGTTACAGCTCAAGCATTTATTTTATTTATTTTTTTATTCAAAGTACATAGTATCATCCAGTGAGCTGATACTCCTCTAAAACTTAAGTACAGTGGAGAGAATCTTCTCACTGGGGAGGGGGGGATCCCCAATCCAAAACCAAACAGTAATCAAATTGTAGCTGATAATGACAAAGTATTTTATGGTCATGAGTTTCTGATTCCATCCTGAAAGAAGAGCTGTACTTAAGACTGAATCTAACTTCACAGAAAAAGGCTTAATTTCAGGCTTCCTTTAGCTATTTTACAAGGGGTTGGGAGGTGAACCACACAACACTTCCTTTGGAATGTCAGATGCTGTAGTCTTTTTCCTCACAGGATTATTCTAGGGAAACTTTGGGTAGAGTTGAGGAGCAGAAAACCAGTGTTCACGTTATGGTATTCTGTAAAGTTGTATTGATTCTGAAAATATTCCAAATATTTTGTTGTTATAGGCATGGTCTATAAGATGCGGAGTATTAGGACCCGGTTCAACAAAACCCTATAGCAATGATCCCCACCCTTTTTGACCCAAAAGCCACAAATATAATTTTTATAACCCTGAAGTGCCACCAGTCTATCAGTTCATAAAAAATGTACTCCTGTATTTGCATACAGTACAGAATACACCATTAAAGGCTATAGATAATTAAAAGACACAGTTTTTAATTCAAGCAAATTTAATTTTTTTTAAAGTGATTAAACTGATTAAAACAGTTAATTTCATGCTGGGATGCAGACTCCAGGCAGGAGGCAGATGCCTACTGGTGGCTAATAGAGCTAATAGGGCAGGAGGCAGGTACCCATAGGAGGCTGGAACAGCTGGGTGTGGCACTGGGTCAGAAGCTGGCAGCCACAGACAGGCTGCTGGCTCTGTGCCGGGACTTGGTGGCAATTGTGTGGTGCAGTTCAGCTCCCAGGCAATGGGAGGGGAGAGAAGGCCATTCAAAAAAGCCCTGTGGGCCATGGGTTGGGAACCACTGCACTAAAAAATATTCTTGCTTTTTTCAAACAAGTAAGTAATCCCAAAGACTGTAATGGGAGTACTTGCCTGCATTAATGCTTTGCTAGATCATACCAGCATGCTTACTGCTTTGTAGAATGAAGCCCTATTCAGCAAAAAAGTATTTTTTCCTGAGTCCAACATCAGCATAAGCATTAGGCTTTTCAGATGTTTTAAAAAAAATAATGAAAAATGTCAATGATGGTTTTGAGTGGCTTTTATATGTGAATTTTCACAATTTTGGAGAATTATCAGATGTGTGTCAGCCCATAATTATTTAATGACAATAGACATTTTTTGAAGATTTAAAACTTTACCAACAGTAGAACACGTTAAAATAAACTGAGCAAATAGCTTTAAATCAAGCTCTAATTTCTTAAGCAATATTTTTAATATTTTTTCAGCAATCTGTGTGAACATGACAAAATGTTTGCCAATAGTTACTTATTAAAATATAGTCTTTTGAATCCTGAATATGAATCAGGATCAGATCTAATCTGTTCAGAATCATTTGGCCTAAAAATTGCATTTTTGCTTGAGAAACAAGGAGTCCCATGGCACCTTTTTGTTTTTTAACCCTTTAAAACTATTTATTACATGAGTTTTTGTGGGAGAAAATCCCACTTCATTAGATCCTTTGAACATTCTGTAAGGTCCCCCATCTTCAAAGTGTCTGATAAAGTGGAATTTTCTCCCAGAAAGGCTCATGTGATAAATAATTCTTTAGTCTTTAAAAATGCCACAGGATTTTTTTTTTCCTGAACTAGACTAACATGGCTACCCCTTTGGCATTTTGGTTTGGTTCACCTTCACAAAAAATGTCTGTGGGATGGCTGGATGGCTATTTTAATTTTCTTGGAAACAGAGAAGGTTGAATTTTTTTTTTAAAGAAAGTTTGTTTATATACAAGTTCTGCAATAAGCTAGGCAATGGAAATAACTATAAGGGATATAAATAAAAAGTAGAGGAAAACTAGAAAGAGGCTAATGAGGAGAACAGAAAGGCATCTTCCTTCTCAATCTATGGTAAAGCTGACCATTGTGCAATACAGCATAAAAGAATTTTCGTAAATTAAGAACTATGTAGTATTTTGCTGTCCTTGTGTCTGTACTGCATGCTGAAAAAAAAGCACTATGTTTGTCCTGTATTTATCAGGCTAGGGGAATGCTCTGCACAAAATTGTGTAGCATGATGCATTATTGTCCTTCCTCTAGCCTACTTGTTCTCAGCCTTTTTGAGTATAAGGACCCCTTTTTAACATCAAAACATTTTGTGGACCTCCAAGTGAAAATAGTTATCTGGCACTGAGTGCAGCCTATGGTCCTGCAGAAGGGCAGCGGAGGACCTGGCTCTCACCTGCTCCTAAAGTGTGGGGACATATCCAGGGTAAATCTCCTCACAGCAGGCAAATACGATTCATTTATTGCAGAGGTGTCAGACTCATTCAATGTGTGTGTGTGTGGGGGGTCACATTTGAAGGCAAGACCCCTGACATGGGCCATGTGGCCACATGTGCTTCACAACCCTTTCCTCCATGTTCACCGCAGCATGGGCTCCTCTTCCCCCTCCCCAATTCTGTAGGTTATGCAACACCTTCTCTTTTCCCTGCCCTGTGCCCCCCTCTTCCCTTTGCACTTGCCCTACCTTCTGTTGACAGGGAAAAAATCAATCTCAGTCACAGGCAGGCTAGCATCCTGCCTCTCCCCCTTCCTGGCCCACTCACTGTCAATCATTCAGAATGATTGGCTTGTTCCCACAACAGCAGCTGGGGCAGGATGTATTTACAGACCCCTTTTAATAACTCCACAGACACACAGGTCCCTGGACCACAGTTTGGGAACCACTGCTCTATCCTTTTCTATTACCCCTGTTTTTCCCTGTGACCTTATAAATTATGTTTTAAAGTAATATGGTTGAAATCATGTTTCAGTATGGTTTGCTAGAAACACTTAGAGACAAGTGCTAGTAGTTTAAAAGTGGATTGGACAAAGTAGTTGATTATACAATGGTAGGGAACAATTTTAAACTGGGAGAAGGAGGGACCAAATAAACTAACATACTTGCTAGTTCTAATTTTAGTTCCAGTATTTTTGGGAAGGCACACCAAAGGATGTAAGGAGATTTAAAAAATATTTTTTCTAATTGTAAAAAAGGCAATTAAAAGATCTTTAAATCACAGGGCTTATTTTTTTTTATAAGCATTACTCTGCTGTATCCACAAGCAGCTATTATTCATGCATAAGTGTATTTGATTTTCCAAGGTATCTGAGAATGCACTGTAGCATATTAAAAGTGAGATGGCAGTTCTTACACGCTAGTTATGTCTTTGCACTAGAAACTGGAGGCAACATGTTTACCTGTGGCAAAACAGATGAATAGATAGCATTATTCATCCTGTGATTATGCCTTTGTTCTGTGCTCCTTTCTTTTTTTCCCTCTGCCCAGTGTTAGACAAATTATAAGTGCCGCTGCTGAAGTTGTGTTTAAGACAAACGGATCGTTATCTAAATGCCTTGAATAAAACAATCACAGTGATTTTTTTCCTCTGTATTCTTGAGTCTGTTAAAACCTCCATTTACATTATTGGGACTTTTGCTTCAGTAAAACTGGGGGAGATGGCCCAGGGTGGGAACGTTCATGGTCACTCTGAGACGTAATTGTTGCTTCTAGTCTTCTGGCAGTATTTTTCAGTGACTAATGGTGACCCTTGTTGAATATAAAAGTCAGTTTCACTTTAAGCTAGTCTGAAACAAAGCCATAAAACTGAGAAGACCCATTTTTTTATAAGCGAAAACGGAACCTTTACTGCCTGGATGGAGGAAGATTTAAAGTACAATTAACTTTTAAAATCTACAGTACAAGACTTAGCTATTGACGTAACTCCTCCTCCTCCTTAAGCACGTACAATGTTTTAGCTTTTCCATGCACTATCTTGTGTGTAGGGATCTCAGCCAATTGAGCATTGGTGGCTGAGAAATGCTTTTGTTCCTGCACTTCCTATTTGAATCCTCCCATCATTCCTGCTCTAATTTTCTCTGTGCCTCTGGGCCACAAGCAGCAATTACTTTTTTTTATACAGAACACTATTCTGTTGGTAAGACAGAATTGGTGAAACATGTATCCTAAAAAGGAATTTCTCAGGTGGAGGAGAGCAATTATGAGGGGTGGGGGAATGTAAGAGGATAACAGACAGTGATAATATGTTAAATTAATCAATCTCACTCCATCTTTAGTTTTCTTCCCTGTTTCTTGTATCCGTCATTTGCACGTTATCCCACATTGTGTCCATCATTTAGATCTTGGTAATCAAAGCACGTTGGTGCTTTGCTCACATACCAACTGATATGTGTGTCTATGTTGACCAGTGCTTCCCACATACCAGTTCAGTCACTTGAATGATCCATGTTCTTCATTTTTTTAACTCATAGTTACATCTACTGGAATGTCTATTAGAGGACTGAATTTGACCAAATGATTGTTTTTGGTATTCTTAAACACATTAGGAGCAATTTGAAGTCTTTGAAAATTAACCTCTGGGATAATCTAGTTGTCATAGGTTTCTAATATGAGAAGTCCCCTATGGCTTCCCTGTCTCCCTTACTTTTTATGACAACTCCACATTTAGAACACTCTTATACCATTGATTGGATGGCTGTGAATTTAGCCATTAATCTCTGATGAGGAGCCTTGTCAGATGCTCTCTGGAAACCTAAATATAGTATATCCACTGATTTTTTCCCTTATTTATCATGGCAGTAATGTTTTCATAGGACTACAGCAGGTTAGTTAAGCATGACCTCTCCTGTCTGAATTCATGCACGCTATTATTAATCAAGCTGTTCTTCTACCTCATCACTGAAGATAACTTTCAAAATCATCCCCGCAGTGGATGGTAAATTTATTGGTTTATGTTAGTTACCTCAGGATTTTTTAAAAATGTGTTTGTGGTGATGAGTTCTGAAGAGTCCACCCTGCCCCTCCCCTCCTTGTTTTTTTTTTTTCCCCTCTGAAAAAATGATATTCTCACTACTCTTTCAAAAGAAAAAGGAGTCTGAGAGGTGCCTGTCCTTCAGCACTTTCCCTAGTACTATTTCACCTGGAGATGTGCTTTCCCAAGCCAAAAGGATTCTATAGTGTGCACCTAGTGCACATTTAAATTGGATCAAAGTGGGTGTAATAAAATTAAATTAAAGCAAAAATCTGTTCCACTTGGTTCTAGACCAAAAAGTTTCAAGGGATCTAAAAGAAGGACATCTTGTCACGCTACAAATTGTCAAACTGTAACGAGTCACTCTGTTTTTTGATAAACCATCTGTATTTATAAAATACTTCTATCTTTCTTGTGTAACCATATCTTCGAATGTATGCTATGAGTTTTCTTACATAGTCAGTCTATAGAATCTCAGATTGTAGCCTAGGGAGAAAATATTTCTCTGTGTCCTGGTGAAATCCTGAGGAAAACTGGCGGGAAAGGGGGTGAGGGGAAGGGCAAAGATTTTTTCCAAGGACAACAAAACTAGTGTCTGGTTAGTATATTTTGGAATAACCATACTTTTCCATAGCAGGAACTTCCATTAGTTTCTTAAGACTGTTTATGTTATATTGGTGCAGTGAGGTCAATGTGTGTCATTTGCACAATATCTTATTCTGATGGGTCAGGCTTCCCATCCCTTAGTTTAGACACTTTGGTTTCCCATATTAGTGAATGATAGATGCACTTAATTGTGAGGGCAAGCAAGGACAACAAAGAAGACCTAAAAATATGTTGCTAAATGGTGAGATATTTGTCAATATTTTTGACCTAATATGATAGTGTCTCCATTTAGAGATGATACTGTATAAGGATCTGCATAGAGACATGGATGAAAAGAGACAAAGATTCATGTAAATTAAAAGTGATTTTCAGAGTATTATCAATGATCAAAGTATTTAAGGGGCAAATTTTGTGAGCCAAACTTTAGAACAATTTAAAGACCCTGATTTTCATACAATGCTGAGCACTCACCTTCTGAAAAATCAATCCCTTATTAGATGTTGTTTCTTGAGCACCCAAAATCTAAAAAACTACATCTTAGTTTGTAAGACGAAGGTATGGAAAATCAGTCCATGATCACAAAAGGGATAGATTCAAATGGTAAACATTTAAGAAGAGATTTAACAAGGATATTCCAAAGGACAGGGAAGCTGATGGTAAATTCCTTTAAAATAATAGAAGTTCTTGGTCTCTCTTTTTATTTTTTAGTGCATTGGTAGTTAGCCATTTATAAAATGCTGGAAATAACTTAAATGAGGACTAATTACTTCATATATGCTAAAGGATATAATTGAGGGACCAGAGTTACTTCTAGTGCTTTTTACATTTTGCTGAGTTGCTGTTGATTGTTCTTGCCTCTCTGAGTCTGCCAGTCTACTCTGCTGCAGGACTTCATTTCCTTCCCAATGCTACTTCTACTATTACAAACTGTTTTCCCCATTTCATTTTGACCCTTTGCTCCTACCATTACTACAATGGCTTCTTCCATAAAATAAAGTATGCTGAATCTGTATTTCCCATCCTTTCTTGTTGCTGCAGAATGTAAACTCTTCAGAGCAGAGACTGCATGTAAATATTTTGTAAATTAATAATGAATCATCTTATCCTTTATTTACCCTGAATTATAGCTGTTCTCCTAATTTAAGGCCTCTCAATGTCTTTCTGTGCCCTATGTCAACCACTAAGGAACACTTTGTTTTGGCTCTTCATTTCTACATAAATAGGGTACATATGACATTTTGTATGTAGTATTAAATACATGGAGAACAGGTCTGTAAAAAAAGGACTGGATGGAAGTCTGTCACTAAGCAAGAGACCAGAAAAAGCCCTATGCATGATTGGGAGTCTCATTTAAGCTGCGGAGTGCAGGCTGAAATGGTACTGGAGTAATGCATATAGCGCTTGTGCTGGCACTAATCAAAGGGATGAATTTGGCCTCTGCAGAATACCAGTATTCTTGCTATTACTGTGGCACTTATCTGAGTGTTTCTAGAAAGAACAGTCCTCTGTGCATAACTATCTATACTTTTTCTCTTTTTAACTTGGGCCAGATTATGCTTGGCCATAGATATGAGTGGACACTGGGTGTTGGAAGGGCATAAAGAATCCTTTTTTCTCCAGGATTTTCTTGCATTTCTTGAGCTTGTGCGAGGGCCGTGTACAATTGCAGACCCTTTAAGTTGGGGGGACAGGGGTCAAGAGTTGCTGCACCCTCACAATTTGGATGCCAATAGTAGCAGAAAGAGACAGTCAGGCCATAGGCTCTTCCTGCAAATCTGTAGCTAGAAAAAAAGATTAAAATAGTGGCTTTTCTTTTTTTGGGCCTGAGTACTCCTTCTGGACCACTGTGACTCCTTGATGTGGCTGTGTTTTGGTTTTGCATGATGAAAACACAATCATATGTACAGTAAAGAAAAAAGGGTAATTTAAGGATGCCACATTTGTGTTCACTTTAGATTTCCTAGTTCTTTTTTCTTTTTTTAAAGTTTTCTGTATGCATATTTCTAAATAGCTTTTCATTTCCATCCACTGGGATTCAGACACAGAACTTCAGTGAGCACTGATGAAAGTTTGGAGCATAAATCTTGCACATCAGAATTGGAATGTATTCATTTTGATTATTTTAGCAATAATTTGTGGAGCTTCTTAAAGAAATATTTTTGCGGAAAATGAGTGGTTGATTGTTAGAGTCATAACATCTTCACAACTAAAGTAGGATAGCTTTAAAAACAGCTTTTGAAATGTGACAAATGACTTGAAGCATGATCAGTTCTGAAAAAGGACTGTGTAAAATGGTATTTGATTCAAGAGATTTGCTCTGTTTTCTTCATTTAGGAACAAAGTAAACTTTTACTCCTCCTGGCATTGTGACATCACTGAATCAGTGAGACAGTAAACTGTACTGTAACTGTACTGTATTATGGATCACCAACAGCATAGTTTAGAATTTTGTCATGAGACCTGCTGTTCACCATTGCAGAGAAGTGTGGGAGTGTAAAGGAGACATTTTACTTTCTTGAACTGCCTTTCCCATCACCAGAGTCTGCATGGTGAGAAGCAGCTGCCTATAGGTTGTGAATCTTCCTATCACAGAGGAAGTGGATGTCTGCTATGGTAGTAATGGGGAGTAGGAGGAGCACACTAGAGTTGGTTTGAAGAGTGAAGAAATCTCTTCTCCCTCCTCTCCACCACCCCTCCCCCATGTGGACAGGTGGTTGAGGATGTCTTCCCTTTGGAACAAGGACGCAACGGGAAAGTTTGTGACTGAATCACAATCTGGTTAATGACCCTACTACAGTGCCTTTAGTTAGGCTAGACCAGTGGTTTCCATCTTTTTTCAGGCTGGCGACCCCTTTCTAACAAAAAAAAAAAAATTGTAGCCCCCTGGCTGATTATGTAATCTGACCCACGTGGGCAGACTTTGGCCCGTATCACTCTGGTGGTGCCACTGGGACAGCTGGCGAGCAGCCCTGCCTCCACCATGGCCTGTACCGCTGGGGAGCCGAGCCACAGCAGCTACGGTCTCTTGCCGTTGCCCCTGCTGGGGAGCCGCTGCAGCCCATCCGCCTGCCAGGATCTGACCAAGGGAGGGGAAAGGCAGCCCCGATGGGGAACATTGGGGCTGTAGCTGGGTTCCAGCCCCAGTAGGGAGAGGCTCCGTGGATCCCCTGCAACATGTCTGTAGACCCCAGGAGGTCCCCAGACCACAGGTTGGGAACCACTGGGCTAGACTATAGTGTTACCATCCAGATCCTAGTGTGTTTGAAGTGATTACACTGTTGAAGCTATTTAGAAGCAAATTGACCAATGGAGCTTTCCTTAGTAATAGCTATGTGCAAAAAAGAATGACTCTCGCTTAACTCTAAGGTTAAGTTGGCAGGAAGAGCAGTTTATAAAACATCCCTTCATTTTAATTTTATAAATACAGAATGGTTTGAAAGTTTGAGACAAATAAAGAACATCAAGGTAATTTTTAGATTCTCTTTTAGGGGTATACAACAGCACTCTAAGAATTATTATTTTATACTATGAATATTAACTCATCATAATATGGTTCTGTTGTCTTCAAAACTAAATATTGTTTGTTGTACATTGCAAATATAATTTACAGCTTCTCAAAGTCATTTGCTACTCCCTAAGTGTAAGTTATTAATTTATTTTATGCCCACACAGAATGTGCATGCATGTGAGTGTGTGTGTAAAATGAGGAAAATTTTTAACAAGTAGCAAATAATATTGCCTACCTGTAATGTACTTAATATATTTTCATCTTTATTAAAGATAAATGGATATTAAACTGATTATTAGAACTCTTAATGTTTTTCTTTTCATTTCAGTTTTCACAATGAATTGCAGAAATACAGTACACAATGTGTAAAAGTGCATGTTCATCTTGTATGCAGAGAATGGAAAGCTGCTTGTGTTTTTGATAATTCTCACATACTTTATTTTTTAAATCTGAAAGTTAATATTTGCTCTTTTCCCTGTTTTGGTAGTATTGTGATCTAGGATCTATTCTATTAATTATCCATGTCCTACACAGTGGTCATAAAAAGAGTAGTACATGCATAACAAAAAGAAGAACTTGGCCATTCAGTTTGATTCTTTCAGCACAACACTTACTGGTATATATGTATATAGGAAACAAGAATTGTTATTCAGCTCATACTTTTGAAATCCTAGTATACTTCCACCACTGAAAAAAGGTAGAAAAAACTGGGCTTTGCCCCCTATTTCTAGTGTCATTCTAGCAGTCATAAGATTATCTTCTGTGGTTTACTGTGGATGTATTTTTATAATATAGCATTTCAACAGATGATACATTACAAAGTACTTTCTTCAGAGAAACTACTGTAGTCAGCGTTTCTGTCAGGTGTTTGTAGTTCCTATTTCAAAGCTGTAAAATGAGCAGAAAGGGAAATCTGTATCTAGAGTTTTCTTTTGCCAACTTCTGTGTTTGATGTATGTTAAATGGTGGCATGTTTCACAATATTAGACAGTAACAGTATTTCATGGAAACTTTATTGAAAATGAGACACATTACTTTTGTGCTTTTTCCATTGTATTTAAGATGATGTTTCTCCAGATCTTCATAGATCAGTGAGGATCATATTAATTCATTGTGCACCCATTTTGGTGACACAATTACTCTTCTGCTAAAATAACTGTTTGTCTTAACAAGGAGACCACTTGTCTTATCTTATTGCCTTTTGAAATTCAGATATATTTAATATTGAAATAAAGGGTGGGGATGTTGGTTGATTTCTTGACATTTACCAAAATTTAATAAACAGACTTAAGGAATGCCTCCACTGCTGCTGGCTTTGATTCAGTGCCATCAACAGAGCAGGCCTGGATAAACCTGCTCGGTTGATGGAGGAGTGATCACCAATTGTCTCATATAGTCCATCTTCCTAAAAGGCAGAAGGCAGCATTGATGCCCTCCCTTTGATGTAGCTTAGTGAAGACCCTGTGCTGGGAGACATAAATAAATCAACATGAGATATACTAGTAACATCACATAAATAACTGGTGGATCTCATGTCAACACACTATGGCAGCAGAGAGCAGGCTGTAGAATCTTACAGCCTTTTAAATAATTATGGTAAATCTAGCTACCAGTTAGACAGGATATTTACTCCTGAATGAAGGATCAACTTATATAGTGCTGTTCATTCAAAGGTCACTACCATTGGAAAGGTCTAAAGGGGCAGCTGTGTTAGCTTAGCTCAGCAAAACAAGCAAGGAGTCCTGTGGCACTTAGACTAACAAATTTATTTATTGCATGAGCTTTCATGGGAGAAAATCCCACTTTGTCAGATGCCTGACCAAGAGATTTTCTCCCATGAAAGCTCATGCAGTAAATAAATTCTTTAAATGCCACAGGACTCTTTGCAAGGATTGGAAAGAAGTTGGCAAGGGAAAACAGTTCAATCTTGCTACGAATGAGTAGATACAGAAAACCTGTAGAGAAGTGCAAAAGGCCCCAAGCCTCAGCCCAGGTAAATTGGCATAGTTTCAGTGAATTGAATAGAATTTACCCCAGCAGGGTAGCACAGTCCCATAATTAAGAACTAAGGTTTCTAAAAAGGATGAGTGAATTTTGGGTATATCAAGTTATTAGGTGCTTAACTTGAAATCTGGTACCTTTTTAAGGTGCCTCAACTGATGCACCCAGTTATCATTAGTCCCATTTTAAAATATTGATTATTGTGTTTAATTGTAAACATTAGAACAGGGGTATGAAACTTGCATTCCTCAGGCAAGATCTGGCCTGCCAAGGACACTGATCTAGCCCATGGAGCTGCTACCTGGGCTGTACCTGGGAGCTGTCTGCAGCAACAGTGAACAACAAGCGTGCTCATGTCTCAGATCACGTCCGTGAGTTAGAACACAGGAGAACAAAGAAAGCACTCCAGCCAATCGCAGTTCAGTTCTGCTGTGGTCTGCCAACCAATCAGAGTCTCCGTTACAGCGGGCTGGGCTAGCAGCTCCCAGAGAGTCACTGCATCAGCTGCCACCCTAGCTGTTCCCCATCAGTTAGTTAGCATGCTAATCTGATTGACCAAATGTTGCACAAATAAGAAAAGGAAAAAGCGCCTGGGGCCCATGTGGGAATAAGCCAATCAAAGGCCAGCTGGGACTCAGCCAACCAAAGGCCACCATGCTGAATGACTGATAGTGAGCGGGCAGGGAGGAGGCAGGAGCCCAGCCTGTCTGGCTGTGACTGAAACTGTGTGCCTGCTGTCAGAATGATAGGGGAAGTGGAAAGGAAAGGAGAAGGAGGTCTGGGGGCAGCCAAGCAGGGGGAATGAGGTCCAGGATCTGCACTATAGGAGAAGGGGGTCAGGAGCCAGCATGGCGAAGGGGAGCCCACAGGGCAGGGAAAAGGGAAGGTGTGGGAGAGCTGCAGGGGAGCTCATGTCACTCTGAATGTGATGGGGGAAAAGGTTGGGGAGCCCATGCTGACATGTGGTCCATAACAGGTGCCCTGTCTTCTAAGTGTCTGCACAGTGAATGATTTTGATACCCCTGTATTAGAAAGTTGACATAGCATGAATCTTTGAGGCCTGAAAATCAATGAGCTTGCAGTATACCACTGTTTTTCCTATCCTGTCTGTAACCTACCATTCAGATAGGTCAGGTTAAACAGGATGAAATAAGCTTGATTTCTCCACTGTAAATTAATGAAAGGAACAAACAAACTTAACCTTAATTTTTACAGGAGATACACAGGTTGGAGAATCTTGTATAAAGGCTCCTCAAATCTAATGAAACACTGCTAGTGTCATTAAACCAACTTTTAAGAAATATAACCTCTTCTAGTCACAGACCTCATTAAAGAAAGCTCCTCTACCTGCTTCATTGTTTAATGAGAAAGAGGGATTCTCTGACAACTTGGAAACACAGAATTAAACAGCTGCAAGGTTTTAAATTAAAGCTGGCATCATTAGTTCTGAGGAAGCAACCCTGGTAACTTCATTGTAACATAAAACTCAGTTCAGGGAGATGACATTAGAATGTTCAACCCTTAACAGAATGAAATAAAAATTGGATTCTAGCCATGTTTTGGCTGAAGAAACTGACATTCCATGTTGTGAGCTTGAACAAAACACTTAAATGTATGAGAGAAAATAGTGGATAGATACACAACAAAAAATAGGGACTTTGCAAACTGAAAGAATCACTAATATAGGACAGCAAATATCTAATTAAAAAAGATGGAAAATATCTGAAGAACTCTAAGTACTTAAAGCAGTGGTTAGAAAATTTCCTTCAATAATGAATGGTATTTAATAATAAAAGTATGTCCAGGCCGTTCATGTTTGTGTGACATTATTTAGAAAACTTTTAATGAACTGTTTTTCTCTTAAAGTATTTTTTTTTCTTTTCCACTCCTACTTCATTGGAAGTTCATCTCTGAAAGAGAACTTAACAAAATGTCTGCAGCTAGCAATTATTTAACTCTGTTACAAGTCACAGAGTGTTAAAGTTTCTCATCATCAGAAAAGCATAGGACTAGTATCTGATACAAAACGACGTAGCACCTTACTTGTGTGGATATTTATTTTCATCTTTTGAAAACAGAGTGGATTTCTGTCATGCACCTTATATCATCTACACCTGTGCAAAATGATTGTAAAAAAGCTATCAAAGCAGATCATATCCTCTTTGCACTCACTTGATCCAACTGTAAGTAACAATAAGATAGGGTGGGGGATAATCAGACTAATTGATTTTTTGAGGCTAATTGAGGTTTTTCTCTTTTTGAAGCAAGAAGTTTAGAGTGGTGGAAGTTGGCCCTTCGGATATCCATGTTGATGTTTGGTGAAATACAGTCCTAATAATTTTATTATAGCAGACTAGTCTGTAAACTTCTTGCATAATAATGGCAGGAATAACAAGTTAGATTCTTTATCCTTAAATTTGCATGGAATGATGGTTGCAGAGAGAGACTCTGGAGAGAATCTGAAAGGTGCAGAAGTAATGGCTTGATTCTGTATTTACCAACATCAATAGCAGAGCTCCCAATGACTTCACAAACTTCAGGATCTGATTTAGTACCATCAAAGTGTCTAATTTAAGAGATTAAAAGTATTATTTTTTACTTTCATGTGAGGGAGAGGTCTGAACTTCATTATCTCTTAATTTTTGGAATCAGAGTTTTATATTGCTTCCCATCATTGTTACCTCTGAGCACTGTTTATCTAAGAAGCATAGCAAAGTCCCTGTGGAGCCTCATAGGCTCTTTTAACCTCAAGAAAATCAAACCAACAAAAAACCTGCTGTCTGACTTAGGATGGAAGCTTGGGGTTGGTTTGAGGTTTTATATGGTATTTTTTGGGAGGGGGGTTAATTTGTGAGCATCACTTAAAATGGAAAGGCTTTATCAAAGAAGTAGTTTTGGAACATTTTCTGAAGATGGTCAGACACTGAATTCACCTGTTCTCTGAAACACAGCTCTATATCCAGATCTTCACCTAGGCAAAAAATTCTATATCCACAGTTCCCACATGTATGGTCCTTGGCTCTGTGATCCTCATTGTTTCAGAAGGGTGCAGCTGGCAGTGGTTCATTGATTGAAGTTCAGTCTCTGATGAATTTAGTGCTTGATCTATTAGTTTCTTTCTAAAATTTGAGAGCAAGAGCTTTAAACTGGCATTGGAAGCTGCCGAGGAGCCAACTGAGGAATTTTGAATGAAGGATTGCTGTTCTCACTGTGGCCCGATCCATGTAAGTGGGTGGCCATGTTCTTTACAGTCTTGGGCCTGTGCCTTTTTGTCACAGTCAACTTCAGATATGACGGGTTACAGTAACATATCCCAAAGGTGATAAATGCATTAATTACTGTGAACAGCCCTTCATATGAGAGGCAGGGGCAAGCTTTTCTAGTAAATTTGTGGTGGGGGAATAAAACATTTTTTGGAAACTGATGCCACTTGGTCATTTAATTTAGTGGAGAGTCAAACAGGACCCTGTTCTGAGGCTTTGCATTACTTTGATGAATGAGGCTCTATACCTTTGCTGGAAGCTGGAGGCAATGTCTTTGCCAATTCTTCAGAGCACTTCTTTATGACCAGCATCACTTTGACCTTGCCTGGTTCAGCTTGAGCTAATTGCTATTCAGTCCCTACAGGCATTCTGACATCTTAATGATTTCATCAGTTGAGAATGAGCTATGCACTTGAGTGGCATTGGCATACTTTCGGCAGCTGACCCCATGGATTCTCATTGTCTTTCTCAGTGATCTTATGTAGGTATTGAAAGGACATGGGAATAGTATGGATCCCTGCAGGTGAGAGCTCTTGGAGAAAAGGAACAGTTACCAATCATCACTCTAAGCTCTGCTGGAAAGGAATGACTGGAGCCCCTATAATTCTGGGCTGTTTACTCCTGCTGTATTACATAAGTGTCTTGATATTGAGATCCAATGTGTCAACAGCTGCAAAGAGTTCCAGCATTGTGATCATAGAGATCTTGTGTTCATAGCTCCAGTTTCTCTCCATAAGGCTAATTTATTTTTATTCATAGCTATATAGAACCAATATGTATTAATAACTGATTAGGTGACCAATTCCTTATATTTATACTATAGCTTACATTATTTTCTTCTGTTTGTTTTGTGTTAGAGTTGATTTGTTGGAGGGCATACTGTTTGGAGAGATGAGGAAGGGTATAAGATGGGATATTATGGAGTGAGAGGAACAATTTACTGACATAAATGTGGGACAAATTCTGCTACCACTGCTAAACACTGAATACTGTGTATCATAGTGGTGTGTCAGGTGGGCCATAAAATATATGCAGCACAAGACGTAGCCTTCCATCACAGGGCAGATTGCCATATGCCAAGTCCACTGAGTTCTGAGACATGTTTTACTGCTCCACTCAGCCGCTGTTAGTTAAAGCAGCACTTCCCAGTGATGCTAGTTTGTGTGTGTTCATCTAATTATGTCTGCCTTAAAGATATATCCCTTAACATGCTGTCTAGATGTATTCGAGGCCAGAAAGATTTCTTTTCCATAAACTCATGTCCCCTTTCTTTGTGGTTTCCAACCCTTAATTAGTTGCTAGGTCACTATTATGCTATCATACAATGTCATCTGTTATTTTCACACTCCAGTGCTTCAGTGTCCATGTATAGTTGCAGCACCATTTTCTTCTTGTACACCATCATAAATAAGCACAGTATCTGCATAGTGATTAATACTATGAAAAAAAAACAAACTAGTGGTAGTTTTCAAAATTATTCATATGTCTTATGCTGTCATATTATGGAAGAGCCCAACATTAAGGAAAATTGTTATAGCTCAGATGCAATAGTATGGTAACAGTTGGTTAATGTTAGTGTTGATAGCTCTATAGAATAGGATCATTTAATAACAAGACAATTGAGCTCATGAGTTATACCATATAGTTTGTGTGTTTAACTGTACTCATCCTGTAACTGTGGCTAAAAATGGGCTGCGTATGAGTTATTACACCATAATATGCACATCAGCATGTTCTTACCTGCTTTAAAATATCACAAAGGAAAGTGAGTGGACTCTTCCCAAAGACTCTGTAAATTGCAAAGCACCAACATAATGCAGTCAGATTCATGGTGTAATATTCATCTAATATAATGAAAGGAAACCCTGGAATTTGTTTAAATTAGGGGTCTCAAACACACAGCCTGTGGGCCGCATGTGGCCCTTGGAATTCCCTCGTGTGGCCCGTGACGATCCCCATGAATCCAGGGGCTTCTAACCCCTTCACCCCACGGGTTAAAAGTAACCCATGGGGCTTTTGAAGTGCCAAGCTCCTCTGCTGGCTGTGAGCTTGGCATTAGTATTACTTCTGGGGCAGGGTGGGCCAAAGATGCTGCCCTCAGCATGCTCAGGGCAGTGGGGGAGCCCTGCCTGTGGCATGGGCACTCTGGCGGCCAGGTAAGGGGGCCAAAGCGGGGGTTGGGGAGAGACAGTTTCCCGGGACAGGCTGTGGGGGGGCAGTTGACTCAGGGGAACAAGGGGAGCTGGCAGCTCCAGGCAGCAGGGGGATGTGATTTCCCTGCTGCACAGCCTGGCAACCAGGGCTTAGCAGGGGAGTGCCTCTTCCAGCCACAGCACAGCCAGCAGGCCTGGGCAAGGGATACTTTCCCCACCACTGCTGGCCAGACAGGTCCGTCCCTGCATGGGGGCGATCGCCCTGGGTGCCAAGATTCTGGGGGCCCCTGTGCTGTCTGGCCAAGGAGGGCAGTGTGGGGCTCACGCTGCTGCCCCCCACGCCGGGAACTGGGTGAGCTAGTGAAAAGCGGTGCCCGGCTCAGCTCTCCCAGTCTCCATGCCCCCTCCCTCCCAACACGCGCTGCTTCCAGGTCCGTGCCAGAGCAGCGGGGAGGAGGCAGGAGGCAGAGCAGTACTGGCCCCACACTGCCTCCCGCCTTCTCCCTGCTGCTCCAGCACGGACCTGGAAGCAACACACATTGGGGCGGTGGGGGGGGTGAGTGGAGACTGGAAGAGCTGAGCTGGGGGCCTCTTTTTGCCAGCTCGCCTGGTTCCTGGTGGGTGGGGGGTATAGGCAAAGGGGCCTGCCCCTCCCCTGGGCTGGCCAGCCCCACTCTCCACTGCCAGGGGTGGGAGTGGGAGCCCCTGCAAAGGGCGATTTGCCTGGGACCCTGCCCCCCCAGAGATGGCCCTGTGGCCAGAGCAAGGTGTTGTGGGGGGGGAGTTCCTGCCACTGGCACTGTTGAGGGGGTAGTTTCCCCACCACACAGCATGGCCATCAGGGCTGGGTGGGGCAGGAGGGGTACTTTCACTTCTGCTGCTGGCCAGAACAGGGCTGGGCATGGGGGAAGATTTTACTGGGGAGGTGCTTTCCCCACATATCAAACCAGGCTTGGTGAGAGGATGCCTCCCCGTTGCCAGGGCCTGGAGGAGCAGGGGGAGCTGCCTGTAGGTGAGGGGGAGGTTATGGAAGGGCCCCAGGGAACTGGCAGCAGTGTGGGGGGGTGGTTAGGGAAGTGCTCAGGGTGATTCACGGGGAGCCGGCAACATGGTGTGGGGGAACTGGATCCATCCAGTGGAGGGGTCTGGATCCATCCCTAGCCGCTTCAGGAAGGCAGCTGTGGATGGATCCAATCCCTGGCCACAGATGGATCAGGTCCCAGGCTGGCGTAGGGACACCTAGTTCTCATGTGACCCTCGTGGTGATTTGAGTTTGAGACCCCTGGTTTAAATGCAGAAATATAAATGAGCACTCTATGTCATCAGGCTTTAAGAAACAAAATATGCAAAAAAATATGCCCCATTTTTAATATAGAGTAAGAAATAAATACCACTAGATCTTACTTTTCTTCAATGAGTTTCCTTTATGTAAAAGGATACAATCAAATTTTAAATAGGAACTCAAACAAATCTTTTATGAAAATGTGAGATCACAGTAAGGATGACACCTGGCTTCCTTCTGTCTCCTCAAGCACTGGAAGACTGGACATGACTAGTGTACCATCAAGTCCTGTGGAGAATGAAGCTACAGAAATATAATCCTCATGTCCACAGTGTAATATTTGCTATATGAATGAAAATAATATGAAAGTGCCTTTGCCAACTAACTTAGAGCATTCACTGCTGGCAGAAACGATCACGACTCTCTAAAGCACAGCTTGACAAAACCTGGAATCCAGGTCGCTCTGGCAACTAGGGCTTGTAGCCCAGCTCCTAGCTCTGTTGTAAAAATGCAGCAGATACGATCCCTCTGGTGACCAAAAATAAAATTGCTGGTGCCTAGCTGGGAGCTGGTTTTGTCCAGCCCTGTCCTAAAGTCTATTAAAAGAAATGCTGTGTTTTGCCTATAAAGAATAGTTCAGGAAACATCAACAATATCTCTGACATACGTGTTAGTAAATATTGACTTTTATGGGCCACTGATAATGTGTAATTCAGCAAAGTTACTGATTTTCAGTTCATTAGTTAATCTATCTGAAATTAAAACAAGTATAAAAACTAGTGTTTTGCACCATTTCAATACTTTGGTTGATGAGGATTCCCACTGCTGACGTACCTGTATGGCTACCCACTGTGCCTCTGCTGCCCACTTCCAACTCAGTTGAAGCTTTTCAAATACTCCAGATTTAAAACCAGATTTTGCCCAGGTATTCCATAGATGTACAAGGGGGAAGCAGCAAGAGTCTTACTTAGTCTTGCATACCAATAGTGAGACTGGATTTCAGTTCTATTCCCTGCACTAAAGTCTTCTGGGATGTAAGGTTTCTTTTAAAATGGTTTGGAAAGGCTACTGAGGAAAGTAACTCCATCTCTCCCACCCACTAACCAGCAGCAATGGCTGCATGCACAATGGCTTGGGTCCAGGGAGTAGTAATTCTTCAGGCTCTGAAATACTGTTAACAACAGGTGCCACACGACTCCTTGTGCTGGGTTTTGTTTGTTTTTGTTTTTTTTTTTTTTGTTGAGGAACTCAGAGGAGGTCTCTTTCTGATGGAGGAGATGGAAAGCAGTCCAACTGTCTCATAGAAATTTGGCAAAAGAAGCTGTATAGGAGCAGAAATACATCTTTCTTTTAAAGTTCAACCTGTTCCAATCTTGCATTTGGCTACAAACTGCCAGAGTCCAAATGGAAATGTTTGTCTCCTCCTTCAGGCCACTGTGTGCCATAGCACCTTAGTCACATTTTGATTTTTTCACAAAGTTCCTGATTAATTTAAAGCTAAATGAGGAAAATTATTCAGCATTTTTATGTTTCTAAGCACAAAGTTGAAGATAGCTCAGTTCTGGCTCCTCCATTTCTTTTCCTGACCACCTTGGCATTTTAAACAACTAAGCTTCTTTCAGTTTGTGTGGTATTATATATTTGTTTAATAAGTCAAATTATATGCTAGGATGGATATAAGGCCTGATCCTTATCCATTTTTTAAAAAAAGTCATTATTATGAATGGGAGCAGGCTGGGCTTGTAAATGCTGACAGACATGGAGGAGGGGGAGAAGGGGAAATCCTCACACTCAATGGCCTGATCACAGACAGGGCTTAGAACACACAACTTCCATCAGTCAATGGAAGCTGAGTTCCTCAGTCCCTCACAGGATCAACCCCGCCAGTGACTGTCCAGGAATGAAAACATTAAGAGAAAATGGATGATTACAGACTTAAAATACCTGGTGCCATACATTTCCATGCTTGACAGTTAGTAAGTTAGGAAAATAGTAAGCTGATGGTGTTATCTGGGGAAAACTAGAAATGCTGGTTAGGACTTCTGTTAGCTGAGTATTCAGACTCTTCTTCCTATTTCATAATGGGATTTTTAGCAGCTTTGACAAATTTTGGTTGCCTTATTGTGAATATACTTACTGTTCTTTGAAGTAAGTTGTAGTGTAACTTTTTGTTTGTTTTCTTAAGTTATTTTGTTCAGTTAAGTGATATGTTGTAACTTGCTTTGGAATAATTTCAGTTTAAGGGCTGTTCATATTTGGAAAATAATAAGAGTTTAGTGATTCAGTGGAAATATTATCTTGTATTGAATTACATCTTGACATTTAGGGCTTATTGTTGTATTCATTGAAGTCAGTGGTCAAAACTACCAGTGATATGCTTATACCAATGACCAAGACCTTAGTCTGTCTGGGGAGATGGGGTAGAACACGTTAAACTTAGGCTACTATTATGGTGCAAGGTAAAGATGATTTTGTTATGTTAATAATTGTATAATACCCTTCTCTATGACTCCTTTTTATAGATTTTCTTTTGTATTCTAAAAATAATTTTTCCTATACTCTTATTGTTTTTGGTTATACTCTTACATATACAAGGTGAAATATACTTCCTATGATTTAATTATTATAATTTAAGGGAATGCAATATTCAGAATGGATTCACATACTCAATAGAAAATATTGCACTGAATAGGAACGAAAAGTAAAACATCTGAAAATAAACGCTTTTATTTGTATGACAGTCTAGCAAAATAATGCAGATAATGGCCAAATTAATGTTGCTTATTATCAGTTTATGGCTTCATAGTTGTCAAATTCACTGGACAGACATAATGAACTCCTTGAAGCAATGCCCTTCAGGTTACAGAGATGGGTAATGTTAGCTCACGCTAAAGCTTTGTTAAGGCATTATATTGTTCTATTCTTCTTCTGATTTTGTAAATGAAGAGGATTTCAGTGTATGGTATAGCAAATAAAGATCTTCTGGTGTTTTGTTTTTTTTTTTAGCTTCTAATAAAGGCATGCTTATCTGAACAAAAATGAAATCTGCTTGGAAAAAAAAAACACAACAGAAACAGTTCTGTTTACAAAGCACATTGATACAGACATTTTAAGAGATGTTAACGAAACACTAATGAACAAGAGTTGCATTGAATAGTTCTTTTTATTAAAATGAATTTTACTTTTTTTTCATTTCAAAGAAGCTTACAACTTTTCCATGCCTGACTATATTCATGCTGATAGAAACAAAATCTGGAAAATAGTTGTCTTTGCCTGGAGTTCTGAGTGTGGCTGCACCTGAATCTGTCTATCTGCTGGTTTGCAGTGTAACAAATAAAATAAGTTAAAATATCTGTTCCCCAAACATGAACCTATAAGATGCAGTAGTTATGTCCAAAAATATTAAACTTGGTGGTATAAAATGGTTCAAAGCTTCATAATTTTGTTAATATTGATATTTTTTAAGTCCTGTTGAATGTAGTCTGTGGATTAACTTGTTCTTCTTCGAGCAGTGTCCTGACTGCTCCACTTCAGGTGTGTGGGCACACCCCACACCTAGGATCGGAAATTTTACAGCAGTACCCACAGGGAGAGAGGCACGCACACACAGCAGGACCCTTGCTACTTACACACCATTGGTGATGTGCGCGCCTCCCCCACCTGTCCCTCAGTTCCTTTCCTACCACCTCCGATAAGGATGGAGATCATAGCAGCTCCCACGCTCCTACCCATAAACTTACCTGATACTCTTTCTTGCCATCAAACCACTTCAATACTTCAGCCTATGCTACAACCTGAAGGGGAAAAAAAAAGAGAAAAGAAGAAGAAATAGTTATTAATAACATTGAATCTTCCCAATTCTGACCCTGCACCTCAGGAAGGGAGGCAATGCCAGCATCTGATAGAGATGAAGAGTGTGTCAGAATTGCAGAAACCTCACAGTCCTGAACCAGAAGGGATACAGAGAGGAAGCTGAGATTCTTCTTAATGGGAGTCTCACTCCAACCAGCATCTGACCTCAGTTGATTCCCTCAGAACCGTGTTGCAGCGCAGAGAAAACATTCTCCTGTGCTGTCCCTATTGCCCAGTAACAAAAGCAGAGGCAATGAGAAAGGACGCAGTACCCTAGAGGATGTGAGACTCTCGGGTACCTGCACCCCGGAAAGGGGGGAATGCCCCAAAGCTCAGGAGACGAGCACAGGCTCAAAGACAGCTTCGGTGCACGCCCTGACAGCTGGCTCTGCACCGTCAACAGCTGCAGCCGCACCAACGATGGCACTGACAATGGTACCACCGGCGCCGATCTCAGCACCCCTGCAGTGCCCTCTTTAGTTGCTGGGCTTTAAGCGGTGTACCTCATGTAAAGAGGCAATGCTCACTCCGGATGGTCATCAAAGCAAAATTGCTCACTAAATGCTTCTGCACGGCTTGCATATAAGTCTGTCATCTGCGCTGTCACCATTGCCCTTAAAATGACAACAAGTGCAAAAAGTAATGAAAAAGGGCTCAGTACCATGGAGGCTTTCAGACTCTCCAGTACTTATACCCCTGAGAAGGGGTACAGCCCCGCTGCCTCCATGAAACAACGCAGGTGCATCAGAAAAGCTGCAACCTCTAAAGCAGCACAGATGAATGTGTTGTCAGCTGGCTTCGTACCAGCAACAGCTGCAACAACTACATTGGCGCCATCGCCATTGCTCTCAAAAAGCCAATAAGTGCTTAAAAAGGGCTCAGTACGGTGAAGGCTTTTGGACCCTCCGGTACTTTTACCCCTAGAAAGGGGGAGGGGGAGCCCTGCTGCTTTGTGAATGAGCTCAGAAGGATCAGATAAGTTGCAGTGGCACCGATGAATACGTTGTCAGCCAACTCGGTACTGGCAACCGCTGCAACAGTTACCCCATCGCTCATGACGGTACCATTCTCTTCTCCCATGCCAGGACCAGCGCAGTTAATGACACTGACCCCAGCACCGACCCTTTTATTATCAGCAGCAAAGCTGCTGCTGGTGCAGAAGGGAAAAATAATTAAATTAAGTTACTAAAATGCAACCTGGGATGCCGAACCTCCATTTTAAACTCTGCGATTCAGGTAAAGAGGTTATGTTGGCATCCAATGAGCATGGAGACCCTATAAAGTGCCTTCGTGAGGCTCACATTCCTCATAAATGCCCACTTCACTATAACCTCACCTCAAGAACAAGGAAACTTAAACTATTACTAATGGAGGGATTGCTGACACTGGCTTCTGACTGATTCACTCCTCTCATGGACTGGACGGAGCGCAGAAAAGACATTACTCTGCATCGTCCGCTGTGCCATTAAAAGATCTAGAGGTACCATAAGAAAAGAAAATATCCTTCAAGCGAATGGATCCTTGCTTGTGGAAATGCCTGCAAAAGGGGAATGCTCCAAAAGCTCCACTGAAGAGCAAGGACACGAGGATAGAGCCACAGACCTGAAAGTGGCACTGATCAGCAGCCAAACACCCGGCTCTACCCCATCAACCATTGCCTCTATGCCATCAGTGGTGACCTCAGCACCATCACTAAGCACTGTGCTCCACTCGGTCCTGTTACCTGCCCCAACATCGGCACTGACACTCTTCTTCTTGACACCAATTCTGATGCCTCAGGGCTTGCAGCCCTGCAAGTACAGGGCGTCATTCCAGTACCAGCACAGCACTTTCTGCCTTAAGGAGATGAATTTCAGAATACTGCTCCCAGAAATCATAACAAAGTCCCACCATTTAGATATAAGGGAGGACTTTACCATTGATTCATCCCCCATATTTCTTCTTTTTGGGACAGACACTTCCCCATGCCAGCTATCTCCTTTCCCATTTTCTTCAGCTCAGAGTCTGCTTTCTGAGGGCATTGAAACTCCCCTGCTGGCCAAAGACTGGAACAGCAAGATGCTCTAAATGCATTGCAGAATTCCAATGCTTTGCACCCATCCACATATCCTCAATGGGCTTTGAACCCTAATTTTAACATGCTATTGATGTCATGGTATAATTGACACAGTACGGTGCATTTCCTGTTATTCCATCACATCATAGGTGACATTACCACCTCAGCAACATCGTCTGAGTCAGGCAATAATGAACCCGACTCAGTCCATGCCTGTCTCCTCTCAGCTTGCTGACGTTCCTAAGAGTCCTGCCTAATGCTCCGTAAACATTGTTCAAAACAATTTCAGGAACTATTCATATGAGTGGTAAATAGTATGGATACACCCACCCAAGACACAATAACTACGCAACATAAACTTTACAGAATTTTACAATCTTCTCCTTCCACCAACATTAGTGCTACCAATCAATGATGCCATAAAGGAACTGGCAAACATGGTTTGGCAAACACACGCATCCTACACTCTGACTAACAAAAAGATCGAAAAGAAATATCTCACTGCCCTAAGGGGAATGAATTCTTATTTACACATCCTCAGCCGACCTCATTAACCAAACAATCAGTGTGCAGGGTGCAACTGCTTTCTGCACAAACAGGGAATTACCATCTTTCCATACCTCAGCGACTTCTTAATAAAACCATGAACCCACTATACAGTGATATGACCTGTAAACACAACAGAAACTATCTGCTATGCTAGGCCTCACTATAAACTGCAAAAATAATCCATTATCCCAGCACAGGAGACGCATTCCATAAGGGCATGAATCCATACCTAATCCTCCAAAGCACACCTCCCTCAGGACAGATACAACAAGATAAAGTATCCTGTCCTTGTCATCCAAACCTATCCTACCACAGCTGCCTGAGTCTGTATGCAAATGCTTGAACATATGGCAGCAACCACATATCTTGTCCAACATGCCAGCCTCTGCATGCAGCCCTCTCAACTCTGGTTCCTCAAGTGATCCACAATCTCTCACACTGTGCAGCATGCTCTTCATCCTGCAAGTAATCAAGGATTCACTGAATCGGTGGACCAGAAAAAAAAAAAAGAAAAAAAACCCAGCCTATCTTCAATAATAGAAGCTACAAGGCAAATGGTCAAAAGAAGAAAAAGGCCTTCACATGAATCTACTGGAACTGAGGACAGTTCGAAACGCGTGCCGTCATTTCCCCCCCTTAATAACTGGGAAAACCATTTTGATCTGCACAGACAACTTAGCATGCGTGTACTACACTAATTGCCAAGGGGCCACGCATTCGCAACCCCTACACGTACAGGCAATGAAGCTCTCAGAATGCCACATTGCACAAGGAATTCATCTCTCAGCAACATAACTATCATGCAAAAATAACATGTTGGCAGACTCCCTAAGCACAATATTCAATAACACTAATGAATAAGAAATTCAAAACAATATCCTCCTAGAATATAGTCCATCACTGGGAGTTCCCAACAGTTGACCCTTTCCCACAGCCCCCAACATGAAATGCCCTAAAAAGTGATCACGGAGATGCTTGCAAAGGGGCTCGTTAGGAGACACATTTCTCCTAGACTGGAGTCAAACACTTTTACATGCCTTCCCCAAGTACCAATGATTCTCAAGATCCTTGGGAAAAATACACTATGTCAGGACCAGAGTAGTATTGATAACACCAGCATGACCGTGACAAACCTGTTTTACTTACCTAATAAACATGTCCAAGAAATCGTCCAATCACCTTTCCGCTAAGGCTGACTCTTCTTTCACTTACCTGGACATTCTCCGTCTGACAGCGTGGCATCTAGACTGTTCAATTACATACAAACACAATGTCCTGAAAGCATCAAACATGTCTGCTCAACACTAGAAAACCCGCAACGAGACATACCTACCTCCAACGATGTCGCTCCTCCTCCTGGTGTCATCAATGACCCATCAATGTGGTGAATGCGCCTATACCTGATGTTCTGGAATACCTCTTAGCCTTGCAAGGAACAAGGGTCACATTTAGTATGATAAAAGTATATCTTGCAGCTCCTTCCACATTTCATGATCATTTAGACAATTCAACCTTATTCGCTCACCCACTACTAAAAGTTTATGACTGGTCTCATAAACATATATCTAGAACTCCGCCCACCTAGGACTCAGTGGGACCTGACGATGGTCCTTGGATCACTCATGAAACCAGCATTCCAACCATTGGCAGAGAATTTTTCTTTTCACATGTCAATGATGGTTGCTTTTCCGCCAGATCCATAGGAGAGCTCACAGCACTCATGCCAGACCCTCTCCATACAGTCTTCTACAAAGCTAAAGTTTTCCCTTAGTCTATATCCAAGATTCCTCCCAAGGATAACTTCATCATACCATCCCAATGAGACAGTACATCTTTCGGTTTCTTCTGAAAAGCTCATACTAATCTGCGACAAGCAGCCCTCCATACGCTAGACGTAGAATGCACCCTTGCCTTTTACTTACAAAGAACTAAACCATTAAGAAAGATTTCTAAGCTTTTTATCTCTACTGTTGATCGTTCCCAGGGGCACCCTATACCCAAACAGACACTTTCATACTGCATATCTTTGTGATTATGAACGACGTACACACCACCACAGAAACAACCACCTAACCCTATCCATTCTCATTCCATGAGATCGCTATCCACATTGAGTGCTGACCTTAAGGATGTCCCTACCCAGAGTACCTGGCGTACTGCTACAGAGTCCAGAACAGATACCTTTGTTAAACACTACACCATAAAACTACTTGCTAATCTGGACTCTGCAGTCGGTCTCACACTGTTACAATCAATACACAGGATAAACTCTGAAGTTCCCTCCTCCACTCAGGGGAACTGCTTGGTAATCACCTGAAGTGGAGCAGTTGGGGACACTGCTCGAAGAAGAAATGAAGGTTACTCACCTTTGTGCAGTAGCTAAGGTTCTTTGAGATGCGTGTCCCCGACATGCTCCACTACCTGCCCTCCTCCCCCCTACTTCAGAGTATTCCCAAAGCTTGGTGGTCTCCGCAGTGGAGAAGGAACTGAGGGATGGAGGGGGAGGCACGCACGTCACCAGTGGCACATAAGTAGCAACAGTCTCTGCTGTGCACACGTCTCTCCCCCTGTGGGTACTGCTGTAAAGTCTCCGATCCTAGGTGCGGGGTATGCCCACACACCTGAAGTGGAGCATGTCGGGGACACGGATCTCGAAGAGCCTTGGCTACTGCACAGAGGTGAGTAACCTTCATTTTTGATTAACACTATTGATGATTTTTCTGTTTACCTTGTAAATAGGCAAAAAGGGAGCTACTTACGCAGCTCAGATTTCTATGAAGAGTAAAGAGCTACATTGCCACACCCAGTTCTGGAGGAAAATTTACTCTTGGAAGTAAATATCTGAAATATTAGTTTAACTTCGAGTAAATATCATCACACAAAGGTTTCAGGTTTTATTTTTGGTGGTGAATAGCAGCTAGACTCTATAGTATAGCATAATTAATGTTTATGAAGCATTAATTACAAGTAAAACTGCAGAGGGAAAATCAGCGTGGTTACAGAAGAGCAGCTATAACTGGATGCAGTTCAGATGTGTCTGGATAGGGTAGTAATACAAGGCTAGGAGCCTGAAGGAATGCATCACATAAAAGGAAGAAAACAGCATCTGGCTGGCATGTGACAAACAGAATTTTTTTCTTTGTCTTCTCTGCAGATCTGCCCACTTCATGTATATATCTCAACAAGTGTTATAGGAACTCAGAATTTCTGTTCTTTGTTGTTATTCCCAAGAAAGAAATGAAATCACTTATTTCACCATTATTAGGTACAGACCAGCAGCACATATTGGATACAAACAGATTGAAAGTTGATTTTAGTTTGAATAAAATACACTACTTATTTATTTTCAGATTTTTTTAAATGCCTCAATATATATTTGGCATTACTCAGTAGACAAATTGCAGATGGTTGAGAATTACAAACTGTGCTTCAATGTTCTTGTTAGAGATGTACTAACATTTTTTCCTGGGTAATGTAAGATACAGCCACGAGCTACCTCACCATGCAGAAAAGACAGAAAAAGGACCCAGTTTGGCTTGTTTTCAGGTGATATTTAAGCTTATACAGCCATCTTCAAATTATGCTGCAAACAGCATGACAAGAAATGTTGTGTAATATTTGTAGGGAGTATGCCATATGTAATTATTTATCTATGTTAATAATGTTCCTGAAGATATTTGAATGTCCCCAGTAATAGCCAGTAAAAACAGCTTTTGATTTGAATGACTCTTGTGAACAATTGGCTTAATTCAATTCTTCTTGCTTATTACATAGCCCAAACATATCAAAAGTAGAAGTGTGTATTAGTTGGCTTTCTCTCATTACTGGTTTTTAACCAATGTATTTGGATGTTCAGTTACACAATCAATTCCAAACCATTTAAGTAAAAGTCCCATTGGTGTGTGCTTACATCTAACTATATGTTTAAATGGTGTGCTAATATTAGAGATGCTTTCTTGACCTAAGCATGGGCTTCTCCTCTCTTTCCAGTTTTTCCTGAGTTATTAGAATAGAATCATAGGGCTAGAAGGGACCTTGTAAGATCATCAAGTCCAGCGCCCTGGGGCTTGAGCTCAGGACTGTCTGTATATTAAGCAGAGGTGCTAGCCATTACACTATTGAAAGCCTCAATTTTGCTTTGTGATAAACATTCATCTTTACTGAGGTCCAATGGGACTGTATCATAAAAGAGTCTGTTGGGGAGGGGGCTCCTGTCACTCTTTTGCTCTTCTTATAATGTTGTGGATTGAGCCTTCAAACTTCTCAGACTCAGCATTTAAAAAAAAAAAAAGCCAGGAAGTGCTTCTTGTCTTCAGTTGCCAAAATTCATCATTTTGCATTCATTAATCTTTCACTCATTTTGTCTATTGCATTCATCCTGTGAACAGTGGATTGACAGAAAGCATACAGTATAACAGCCTCTTCCAAATTTAGCTGAGATCACTTCAGGAAAACAAAACCAATCACATCCCTTTTCAGTGCTTCCATGTCTTACAAAAGACCTATCCTAAATGAGCGAACCCTCAAAATAGACTGTGCAGACATATTCACCATGCACGTCTGCTCTTTTCTTACATGCTTGTGTAAGCGATGAAATAGCTAACTACGTTGGCTGTTAAAGTACCATAATTGGTGTCTGGATTACCACCAACTTCAATGAGGGGAGCAGTAGATGCCTCAGATCTGTTGTTTCAGGTTCTCTGCAAACTCACTGTGCATCTGTTATATTAGTTGCATTTTCAGTGATTTCTGTGCAATGGTAATATCGCAACATCTTTTTAATAATAAAAATATACAATAAAAGCAAAGTCCCTGGAAGCATTTGAGAGGTTCCTTTGTGTCTCCCCAGTTAACCCATCACATTCTCCTCCTCTCTCTTTCCAGAACCTGAATGCAGTCCCACACCTTGATAGAACAGTTAAATACTGTATTGTACCAGTTCATATAACTGAGTAATATGTAATGTAACTTGTGAATTGAAAGCATGCAATACTTTACTTTCATATAAAAATGGTGCAATAATAGTAAACTAAATGTTTATGTGCACTAAAATTGTTATGTTTAAGGAAATTTTGCTATTCTGCAATGGTTTGTTGAATCTCTACACTGGAAAAATATAGCATTACTAAAATTGCAGTTTGGATGTTTTCACTGTGTATAGTCTGTTTTGTTTGCTTTGGTCTTATCATCATCTGTTTTAGACTTAGATTGTTCTGTTTCTCCTATTGTGCCTTTGACTGTAAAAAGCAATCAATTTTGTTTTATATATAAAGCATCCTTGTGGAGATTTTAAAGCCACTGTTCCATAGAACAGTGATTTTCAAAATTTGAGTGAGGACCCAGTACTGGGTAGCAGCACCCATTGCTACCATTGGCAAAAGACTGCAGGGGAATACTCCAAGATGTAATTGGTGGGTCGCGGGCATAAACAGGGCTGGCCTTAGGGATGAGCCAATGTGGCACTGGCTTGGATGGCAAAGCACTGGGGTGCCAGAAAGCCAGACCCCGTACTCATGCCCTCCTCTGAGCCAGCCACTCCATCCCCGGGGCGGACCAGGTAAACCCAAGGGTCAGACTCCACTCTTTTGCCCTGCCGCTGGGCTGGCCCTCCCGATCCCTAGGACAGAACAGAATGCCCAGAGGAGGGGTGAGAACAGAGCCTGGCCTCTGTTCCCCATCCTGGGTGGGGTGGGGAGTGACAAAGCAAAAGTTAATTCAGGGCACCACAACCCCTTGAGCTGGCCCTGGGCATAAATAATTTGTTTAAACTGAATCCTGAGGAGAAAGGTTTGAGAACCACTGCTGTAGAAGAAAGGTTCTGTCTTGCAATGTAACTCAATTGTTTGCAAGTTTCTGATGTTACACATTTTGGTTAGGTTTTCTTGTGAGAAAACAGTCAATAATAGAAGACTACTGTATTTGCGAGTTCAATGGGGAGACACTAGTCTAAACCAGTGGTTCCCAACCAGTGCGCTGGGGCACACTGGTGTGCCGCGGCAACACGCAAAGCGTGTGGTGAGCATCTCCGAGAGCTGGAGTTAAAGTTCCCTCCCTGCTCAGCCCAGCCACATGGGCTGTGCAGGGCTGGGAAAAGGCAGGGGTTAAAGTAAGGAGGAAGGCACTGGAACACAGTTCCAGGACCTCCTATTTTTAGGCAGGCAGCCTTCCAGCCCCTGTAAAAATAGAGGAAGGCACCGGAATGTGGAGTTCCAGTGGTCCCCCTAAAAATAACACGAGCAACTGGAAAGCAGCGTTTCGGTTGCTCCACGTTAAGCCCAGCCAGCAGAGAGTTGTGGAAGGCCAGAAGTGTGTGAATCTCCCCCTGTAGGGTGGAGCAGCTTGTGTCAGCCAGCCTGCAAACAACCCAGGTAAGGGCTTTGGGGGACGGGGACTGCTGTTGTGTGAGGCAGGTGTGTGTATGTAGCAGAGGTGGATATGTAGCAGAGGGTGTGTAGTTGGGGTTTGGGGTAGCTGTTTGGTTGGGAGGGTATAGCTGGGGGGGGTGGCTGGCTGTGTGTAGGGGGGTGTAGCTGGGGGCTGGAGCCCTAGTTCTGGCCCCTGCAGTGATGGGAGGGTCCATCACAGGCAATAGGGGGCTGTGGGAGGGGGGGACAGGACACAATGGGGAGGGAGCAGCGATGGAGTTAGGATTTGCCCTGGGTGGCAGGGAGCCACTGTGGAGAAGGGGGAAGTGGGTGCTGCACCATGCTCCCCTGCCCTACGTTCTCACTCCCTAGGTTTCCCCCTGCCCCCCCCCAGCCTCTCTTGTTCTCCTTTTTCTCTCCTCTCTTGCCACCCTTGTGCTGTTCCCGACATGGCTGCCCTTGGCCTCTTTTGCCACCCCTGCCCTGCTCTGCTCCCCACACTCACTCTTGCCACTGCACACAACTCCTGATCTCCTGTGTTTTGCCACCCAAGCTCTGCTACCCTTCCTACTTCACATAGCAGCATATCTGAAATAGTTCCATGGTTCATGAATATTCATAAATAATTTAAGTTAATTTGAATATTCATGAGGTTTTTTAATGGTGGTGTGCCTTGAAAAATTTGAAGGTATCAAGGTGTGCTACAGCAGAGAAAAGGTTGGGAACCGCTCGTCTAGACCTATTACTTATGAAAGATGTAAATACCTCCCTAAAGAAGGGCAGATTACTAGCATCACTTAGGGCTTCATCGTGGCATGTTTTTTTTTTTTTCTCAGTAAAATTTAGATATTTGTCAAATACCATTGTATTTCAAACTTCTCATTTTTAGCAGAGGTAATGGGTGTGAACTAGCTTCTCTGAATCTGGATTCTCTGATTTTAATTTTTACAGGCTCAGGCTCAATTTTGATTAGCAGTCTGAGACATTTAGTCAGAAGTGTGTCCATGCATTTTTAATATACCTGTTGTCAGTTTTTGACCAAATGTCTTTGGAGTGTTGTTGAGACACAGAATGCCAGCCGTGAGCCTCATTAGGTTATCACAAATTTCAGAAAGATTAATGGGAAAGTTTGCATGTCTCAGCCCTAATATTTTAGTAAATTTGCAACCTCACCAGAGCATCGTTGGCACCTAAGTCATGTTTTCAATCTCTTCTTTGCATCCAGGAGTGTGAGAAACACATCTGTAGAATGGAAAGGTGAAATTCTGGTCCATCACATGACTCCAGAAGATCTGGCTCTATGCACAAGCCAATAGTGCCTCTGCCTTAATCTCTCCCTTCCTCCACATCACAACAGGGACTTTTCTGTCAGCCCAAGGTGTCCAACCCAGTTTGCAGTAACATATTTCATTGCATAGCGAATTCAGTCAAACATGCACACTCAAGAAATCTTTGCTTAGTTGAGTACTTCTCAAGCTTAGGGGGTAAAATGTAGTGCACATGCTTGGTATGCAATATTTTTGGAAGGCTCATAGTTCATAACACTAACTTTCACTAGTGCTACCAGGGACACTTCTTTTCATATAAAGCTTTTTTCCCCACTAAATTTTAACTTTCAACACCCTGACTCAGCAGCTTCAAAACACAACCCTGACTGTTTTAGCTGCAGAAGTGTTGCTCATACATTTCCCCACCCCCCAAAAAATTATGTTTATGCAGTTACTTATTATGAATATTTTCAGCTGAAAAGAGAATTCTGAATATCTAAAAACAGAATTGGAACGGAAACCCTAACGATCAGTATCCCGTACAGCAAACAGAGGAAAATTAAAAATGAACTCTCATAACTAGATTCCCTCATAGAAAACCAACCTACAATGCATTCTTCTACATGGATGGACTTCACAACAAAGAGAAAATCCATCTACGAGACACACTTTGCTTTCCTACAGAAGAAAAAAAGATACCAAGCTGTCTAAACTAGTATATACCACTACAGAAAATGAGTGACACCTTCAACCCAGCCAGCAACATTGTTAGTCTCTCAAACTACACACTTACTCCAGCAGAGGAATCTGTGCTATCTCGGGGACTTTCCTTCTGCCCCACAACTGCCACACTTAAGATAAAATTCTGCCGTGACCTAGAGGCCTACTTTCACCATCTAAGATTCAGAGAATATTTCCATAACACCACAGATCAATGCACTGACACACAGATACCTTCCTCCAAACACTACAAGAAGAAATATTCTTTGTGGACTCCTCCAGAGGGTCGAAACAAGAGACTAGACTTCTACGTTGATTATTTCCGCCACTGTGCCAAGGCTGAAATCATGGACAAACAACATCCTTTACATCATAACCTCAGCCCTGCAGAACGCAATATCGTCCACAGCCTCAGAAACAACTCTGACATCATTAAGGAAGCTGACAAAGGAGGTGCAGTTGTCATCAATGAATAAATTGGATTGTGGTCGGGAGGCTTATAAACAACTTTCCAACACAACATTCTACAGATCTCTTTCCTCTAACCACACTGAGGAATACCAAAAGAATTATGACGCCTACTCAAGAAACGCCCTAAGACAGCAAAGGAATATATAAAGACAGAAACACCATCAGAACCCTGGCGAGGGATGTTCTACCTACTACCTAAAATCCATAAAAAAGGAAACCATGGACACCCCATCATCTGGTATTCATGCTATCTGGTTATGTGGACTCCCTCCTCAGACCCTATGTTAACAATATGCCTAGATATCTTCAAGATACCACGGACTTCCTGAGGAAAATACAGTCCATTAGTGAGCTTCCAGAAAACACCATTCTGGACACTATGGATGTAGAAGCTGTTTACACCAACATCCCACACAAAGATGAATTACAAGCTATAAGAAGAACCATTCCAGATGATGCCACAGCACAGCTTGTGACTGAACTTTGTGACTTTTTGTGCTCAGCCACAACCACTTCAGATCTGAGGATAATTTATACCTCCAAATCAGTGGCACAGCTATGGGCACCCACATAGCTCCACAATATGCCAACATCTTTATGGGTGACTTAGAACGATGTTTCCTCAAGTCTCATCCCAAAATACCTCCTCTTTACCTGTGCTACATTGATGATATCTTCATCATCTGGACTCATGGCAGAGATGCTCTTGAAGATTTTCACAGAGATTTCAACAATTTCCACTCCACCATCAAACTGAGCCTGGAACACTCCACATAGGAGATCCACTTTCTCGACACAACAGTACAAATCAGGGATAGACACATCACCACCACCCTGTACCGAAAACCTACTGATCAGTATAGTTATCTACATCACTTGAGCTTCCATCCTAAACACACCACACGATCCATTGTCTACAGCCAAGCCGTAAGATATAACTGCATCTGCTCTGATCCCTCAGACAGAGACAGACATCTTGAGGATGTCTATCAAGCATTCTTGAAACTACAGTACCCAGCTGGGGTTCCCTGAAGTCATTTACTACAGGAGAGGCCCAGGAAAGAAAGCAACAGAACACCACTAGTCACCACATATAATCCTCAAGTCAGACCTCTGCAACAGATCATTAAGGACCTACAGCCGATTCCAACAGATGATCCCTCACTCTCTCAAGTGTTGGGAGACAGACCTCTCCTTGCCTACTGACAGCCACCCAGTCTTAAACAGATACTCACTAGCAACTACAGATCTATCAACAGAAACATTAAAGCAGGCACACACCCCTGGAACAAACCACACTGCCAAGTCTGCCCACATATCTGCACAACAGATACCATCATAAGTCCTAATCAAGCCTGCTACTCCATCAAAGGCTCATTTACCTGCTCATCTACTAATGCGATCTATGCCATCATGTGCCAGAAATGCCCCAATACCTTATACATTGGACAAACAGGACGATCGCTGAGCAAAAGAATAAATGAACATAGAGCTGATATCAGAAATCACAAAACAAAGAAACCAGTTGCTGAGCACTTCCATCTTTCTAATCACTCGATAAATGATTTGTTAATGACTGTCATCAGAGATGTGACTGGGACATCAAGACTTCAAAGAGAAACAGCTGAACTCAAATTAATATGCAAACTAAATTTTGTGAAAGCAGGATTGAATCGAGACTATAGGTTCCTTTCCCATTACAAAAGGTAATTTGACTTCAGGCTTCCCATGGTTTGAACCTAACAATTGCTTTGATTTGCTGTTACTGTATGACCTGATCCTATGTTTTACACCCCCTTGCATTTATTTTCATTCCATTCTGTAAGTTCACCCATCTTCAAAGCATCTGACGAAGTGGGATTTTCTCCCACGAAAGCTCATGCGAAAAATAAATCTGTTAGTCTTAAAGTGCCACACGACTTTGGTTTTTTTAACCCTAACACTATTGCCCCTTTTTATATTGCATGCTGTTCCTTCATACCTCTTCCCCCGTAACCATACCTAAACTGTACATGGAGGATTTTGTTTTATCATATTTCTTGTCTCCTGTTATAGTTTTAAACTGCAAGATCTGGATTCTGTTTCTGGTTATGACACAGTCATGAACTTGAGAAGTCGATTTAATTCCTCTGTATCTATATTAGTTTCACTAGAAGGATACTAATACTGCCTTAGCACACTCAGGTGTTGTTAGGAAACATTCATTCATTCATTCATTGATTCCAATGAGGCAAGAATTTTCTACATAGTATAAGAATGCTGGCAACAGTGATTAATACTAATAGTTAAACTTCACCTATCCTTTTACCCCTGCAGCCAGATTAACTCTTTTGGCGATAAATGGGTGCAACTCAGGGACAAATATAAAGGCACAGATTTTCTGTCAGTGTAATTTCAGTGAAGCCAGAAATCTTTGTCTAAGTTTGCATGCTGTTAACAGTACTGTGTAGGTGAAAAGAAAATGGAATAAAACACATAGCATATTCTGGATCAGTAGCTCAATCATTATTTAACACAAAACAAAAAGCACTGTTTAAATAAAACTGTTTCCAGTTAAAAACTTGGTTTTAAATTTATGATGTGCTGCTTCTGTTGAAGAACGAACAGTAGACAACCCAGGGTGCCCTTACTTCACTCAGAAGCATGCAACATGTCAAAATGCTTTTGGCGCCCACACATTTTTAGAAACAATTTAAATAAAATTATTTTTATTCTGTATCAGTCACAATGGGTTGTATTCACACATCTTTATAATGCATATTAGAGAATAAGCTAATATATGCATCTGACAAAGTGGTTTGAGCCTGCAAAAGCTTAAGACTGAAGAAATCTTTTAGTCTTTAAGGTGCCAGAGGACTCTGATTTGTTTTTGCTAATATATGTAAGTGTTTAATGTATTTACTGTTCTTCATGGACCCGCAACGTTCCTGTGTGTTGAAAAAACCATGTAGTGTCCCTGAGAGCCTTATGTTTAGACTCTTACATTTAGATCTAAGTTAGAGGGAAGATGTTTACAATCACGGTAAGGCAGCAAACTTTCTCACTGTAGATCTCATGAGGCTCTTGTGCTTTATTTTTGAAAATATGCAAAATATTTTTAAACATGATATTTAGCATACTCATTTCATTTGGATGGGAGCAGTGAGCATTCACATAACTTGTATCTAGGTCCAACATAAGCTACCTGTTTTAGGGAAGATCATGCATGCTTCCTTTAGGCACAGAACTGTTTATATTATGACAACTGTGTGTGACCAACTTTTGGAGTTGCAGGATACCCTAGCACTTCTGAGCAGATGTTTTAGCTGTTGCATCAGTTGGGTTGGCATTTGGGCTTATGAATGACCAGATCTTAGTCCAGAACCAAAACCTTGTTGTATTATTCCAATTTTGCTGTTTTGAAATGTTGAATGGACAATGTAATGCATAATAATAGTTCATCTGAGTTTGTTATTGATAACCTAATTTATGATTTACTTAAAGACCTGACCCTGTATTGTTTTCACACCCAAAACATCCACTGCCTTTGATTTTTTTGAGCATATGGGTTCTCATGGTGAATGTTGATTTCCTCACAGATTATGATCTGACATTTCTGACTCACAAGGGCTTTATTCCTTTTCCCTCCTCTTACACTTCCCTGTCCCAAGTATCATTTTACATATGGTTTTAAGTAAAACTACTGTTTGTGTCATAAACTAGGCTATTTCCCCCTTCTTACAACTTCAGTACAGATTATTGTATGACTATGTTTTAAAAACTAAATGCCTCCTGGGCAGAGATCTTGTAACATGGACATCCAAAACTTTGGGTGTACATGTGTGTGCGTGTGTGTGTGTAAGCTGTAGCTCTGATGCATGCAAGGAATTTAAGACACAAATATAACTTCCTTGTTTTGGAACTGAACTCAAACCTAGAAGTCAGAAGCTGGAAAAGTGTGAGAGAATATAGAATAGGAGAGTAGAAGGCAAAATTTGGGTAGAGTATATATGCTATGTATAGCCTGCTCACCTTCCAGAGTTAAAGATGGTAAGTCACTAGGTCACTTCACTAGATATGAGAACATCTCAGAACTCCCTGTTGTAGTAATTGTATTAGATCATCAGCTTTCCTCTTCCTGAGCTCTGTCAATTGACCATCACAAGTAGAAGACCCTACAGAAAGGCGTTTAGGCTTGCTTGCTGCTTTCCTTTGCAGCAGGGCATGTGCTAGAATGCTGTAATAAAAAGCCCTGGTATATAGAATCATAGAAATGTATGTCTGGAAGGGAGCTCAGATGGTGATCAAGTCTAGTAAACCTAGATCATACCTGACAGGTATTTTGTCCAACCATGTAAAGATGAGTCTCCTCCTTGTTGCCAGCTGCTGTCTGACTAGCTAGCTATTTTTTTCTACAGATGTCCTGCAAACCTCCTGAAGACCATTAATGGTGTATGTAACAGTTTAGCAATCACTGCCATGTCATAGTTTAGAGAAATTATGTTTTTTTCTGTAAGGTAGTGTGAAAGGACTGCATGCCTTTGGAATATCATCACTAAAAAAATGAAGGAAACCTATAATCATTACAGAAGGATGTGGGCAATCAAGTAGCTGAGCTAGTAAATGAAAATAGAGCTTGTGTGGTGGAAGAAAAAAATAGTTGGCCCAAACTTAAAGCAGTGTTAGAACTTTGGTATCAGACATTCGAAGAGAGAGAAGGTTAGATGTTAAAAAATAAACAGATTATCAGAATCTGTTACTAATAAACTTTTACTTACATGGACTGATCCATTTAAAAATGCACAAAAATAGGACTTAACCTGTTTTATCTACCAATATTCAAATAGAAATTCAAATAGGAAGATGTAGGTAAAAATTGCATCAATACACCTAAAATAAGGAATTTCTGTCTGATCACACAGAGTGAAACGTGAATTGTCTGTCCTGCAAAATTTGGGGAAATAATATACAGCATGATTCTTTATTAACATTGCTGTATGTATGGAGAATGGTATTTTACCTTGTTGCTTTCTTGTTGAAATAGCCTGCACCTGCTGAGCTCAGATTCGAGAAGACAAAATCATATCATAACCATGCATGTTTCTGTGTGTACAATTTGCCTAACAGCTTTGTACAACTCAAATATATCTTGCCAAAAGCGATATTAATACTGTAAATGACTTGATTAGAAAATAGCATTTATAATCCAAAGTTGCAAAACCAAATATTTTAAACGTTTTAGAGAGCATTGACCAGATTTACATCAGTGAATTTAAAAAGTCATTTAAATATATAATATATATTGCCTTGATTTAAAAACCAGTCAACACTGTGAGAAACTGAAACAGAGAGAGAAAGACAGAGACAGAGGGTATGTCCACACAGGGCTTTTATTTCGAAACAACACTGGTTGTTTCAAAATAAAAGTCCCTATGTCTAGATGACATTTTCCTCCTCATTTTGAAACGAGCCCTCCTTTGGAAACAGCTTAAACCACTTTGCTTTTGAAAGGAGGGTTATTTTGAAACCAGTTGTTTTGAAATAAGCTGTTTGGACATGTTATCTCGAAACAAAGATTGTTTCGAAATAACAAGGACCTTCCTCCCAGGGTGCATAGCACCCTGGGGGAAAGGTCCCACACCCCCCAGCACCCTGGCCAGGGATCAGCACCCTAATCAGGGTGCTGAGTGGAGTGCAGAGGGTCCGAGGGTGCCGCAGCTGGCTTCCCACCCGCTTCCTCTTACTGGGAGCAGGGGGGGGATGGGTGCCTCAGCCCCCTTTTCCCCACCTACCCCTGGCAAGGAGAAGCGGGGGGAAGCCAGCTGGGGCACCCCCAGCACTCTGCCCCATGCCTGGGCTGCAGGGGAGCTGCTATCCCCGCAGCCCAATCAGGGTGACTGCAGCCCTCTCAGGGTGGCCACTCCAGGGGCGGCTCACCCCGCTGCTGGGGCTGCTCCAAGCCCGAGGCTCCCCTCCCCCAGGGTTCCCTGGCACCCCCCCAACCTCCCCGCTCCTCCTGCCGGTGGTGGGGGGCCTTCCCCTGCCCCCTCTGTGGCTCCTGCCATGGGTGGGGGGGCTTCCCTGGCACCCTCCTCGCTGCTCCTGCACCGGGACGGGAGGCGGCCCCAGCCCGGCCCACGGCAGAAGCAGCGGGATGGCACTGGGGAAGCTCCCTTGCTCCCAGCAGGAGCTGCAGGGGGGCAGGGGAAGCCCCCCCCCGCAGAAGTGGTGGGGAGCAGGGGAAGCTCCCTGCCCCCTGCAGATGTGGGGGGGGCAGGGGCAGCCCCCTGCAGACGCGGTGGGGCAGGGCAGGGGAATCCCGGGGGCAGGGCATCCCTAGCCCAGCAGAGGCCTCTCTGCCCCTCCCCTCCCCTATTTCAAAATAGCATGTCACAGTGCACATGCTATTTTGATTCCCTCTTTCTTCCTTATTTCAAAATAGCTTTTTATTTCAAAATAAGGCATTTTGAAATAAGGCCTTTATTTTGAAACAGCTTGTTTCGAAACAGCTTGTTTCGAAACAAGGGCTTGTGTGTGGAAATAGCCAGCGAGAAAAACCCCAAAGAAAAACAAGGAAGCAAAATACACAAAAAGTTTTCTGTCTCTGTATCGACACATACACCATACTTTTCTGTAATTGAAGCACTGTTCACAATTTCATAGTTAAAAATTCAATCGTGTTCTTCACTTAGAAGCAGAGATTCAGCCATTTATTTCACATAAGAAATACAGATTACAGTATTTCTTATTTCGTCACAATTATTTCATTATATTCACAAAGAACATTTACAAGTAAATATTTTAATTATTTTCAGGGTAAAAATTAGTATAAAACAAGTTGTTTATAAAATTTATCACCTAGCGTCAGACCATATTTATGCCAGTTTATCTCATCAATACTATACAGGCTCTTCAAACTTCCTGTGTAGTTGAAACTTATTTATATGCTCTATGTAAGCTACATATGAAAACATTTTTTGAATGTATCATTTGTGTGTGTGTGTGTGTGTGTGTGTGTGTGTGTGTGTTTTGTTTTTAAATGGTCTTCATAGCTGACAGTGTCTGGCTGTCAGCCTAGGCTGATTAGTAGAACAAAATTCTTCAGGACAGTCCTCTTTCAGAATGGTTATTGTGTTGTATTGTGTTCCAAACAAGAATGAATCCAGCCTACCCCTCAGCCCTTGTTTAGAGCACAGAGCCACCATTTTACATGACACCAATTGTTTAACTCCACTTTTTAGAGATACCAAGAAACAGAAAATGAGAAAGAAAAATCTTTAAAATCAGACAAAATTAACTTGGAACTGTAGACAAGATTATGTGCTAATCAAACTGGTATATGCATTGTATGGTATGGTGTGGGTTTTTTTTTTTCTTTTTTTTTTTGGTGCCTTTACCATGTATTGTCATACTTCTGACACGTCTAGATTTTAAAATTGGGCACTATAACTTACAATGGGTCTCTAATGCTTGTTTTGGGGATAATTAGAAGAATTCTAATGTTTTTATCCTTATGTTACAGACATATTCTCTTGGCATTAACTGCTTTGTAACACTATTTTTAAATGTTTTTTATATTTGCCTGTTGCACCACCAATGGTACCAGAATGTACTCACAACTATACCGTGTGACCCTATTTCTGTCTTCACCTCTCTAATCATTGTTATTCCCAGTCATGTTATGTCAGATAGTGATTGTAAATTGCTTTGGTTTTATTTGGCAGAGGGTTTGAGTTGAGGGTGGAGTTCTTCAATCTATATTGTAACGTGCCCAGCACTAAAACAACAATTTTCAGCACAAGCAGTTTAAGCGGTGCACGGGTTTATGGACCAAGTCACAGGAAACTTCAAAAACAAATGTGCAATTTTCAAAGTGTACTTGTGATGTCCCTTTTATTAAAACAAGGCTGTTTGGGCCAGGTGCTTTGCTAATAGGGAAGAAGGAACTTATGAAGGAGAGAACAAAACATCTGATGGTAATATTGATTGGCCACAAGAAGAAGAAAAAAAAGTATTGCACTATTGGTCAAGAAAGAATATAGAAATAATAAGTCCAAAAGATGCAAGAGTTGGCAGTTATGAAGAACTGAAAACAGTGGATTAAAATTGAAAGCATCAAGCAGTCTTTATTAGAGTGGTCACCGCTGCTCCTCTTATAATAAGTAGAAGGTCTTACAAGTTCAGTAAAACAATAACTAACTGAAGGATTACCAATCTTCAGAACGGTGAAAAGAGTTAAAGAACACTTGCAAAAAAAAAATTGAAAAGGGGAGAAAAATACTCCTGTAGACCAATCCTCATCCTCTTTCAGGATATATAATTCACATTTCATGCTTCTAACTGAGGCAACAACCAGCTCTTGTATTTCCTCTGCTCTTTGATAGAAATATGTGATACCTGCCAGTTTGCTGCCTGAAGAAAAAGACTGTTACCTCATGAACTGCATGGCCATGAGAAAAGGTGGAGATGACTTTTTTCGTCATGGATATTTGATTACAGTGAACTATTATTTAGATTTTTTGGGAGGCCAGTGCCCTTCCTGATACAAGAAACAAGTTGGTGATGGGCAAATCGAAGGGTTGCTTTGCAAGATGCTATTCCAGACAGTGTTTTCACCTACAATAGACCTCACTTTGACTAAGAATAATTCAGTAAATTTGCATTTAAATGTGACTTTGACCATGACACTGTCTCCTTAGCATATGCACAGCGTAATATTAAAGTTGAATCTTCTCTAAAAATGGTATCAGTGAGGGGAGACCTGCCACAGCCAGAAGGAAGAGGACACTGCTGAATAGAGTTTGCCAGCAAACAGGGAAAGTGAGTACTAGAATGCAACAGGTCAACCACAGATCTACTAGCCTCAGAGAGAGGCTCACCTCTGAGGATCTAACTGATAAGGAGATGAAAGAAGGAGTGGACTAAAGGAGTCATGATGTATCCCATGGCAGCTAAGCCATATAAGAACTATGCAGGTGGCTGAGAGATGATGTGAAGGAATAGGAGAGATGTATGTACATTACGGCAGACACTACATCTAGAAAGAGAGCATCACTGAGTCAGTGGAGAGACCAAAAACCATGGGGAGAGGGACCTCACAGGGAGGAACAATACTCCACAGAGAGAGTTTTTGTTAGACTTGGAGCAGGGGCGTCGCTGGTGCTGGGCACGCCAGGGCATGTGCCCTGAACCCCAGCGCCAGTGCCCCAGATTTCCGGCTCAATTAGGCTGGAAATCCGGGGCCCAGCTGCCGGCGTCCATGGCAGCCCCATCCCCAGCCTGGGATCTGGGGCCTGGTCGCCGGCGGCCACAGCGGCCCTGTCCCCCGCCGGGGATCTGGGGCTTGGCTGGCTGCAGTGGCCCCTTCCCCTGTGCCGAGGATCCTGGGCCTGGCAGGCTGCAGCCATTGCAGCCCCCTTCCCTGCACCAGGGATGCAGAGCCTGGTCATCCGTGGCGGCACCGGAGCCTGTAGGCTGAGGGCGGGGCCTGCGGGCCAGGGGCGGGGCCTGGGCCCATGCCCCGGGTCCCTCCAGCAGCCAGCGACTCCCCTGACTTGGAGACTGGTGGAAGCAAGAGAGAGCTCAATCACTCCCATTGTGATTGTGTGTTGAGGAGACTAAAAGATCTCCGATTATGGAACCAGCTGATTCTGTGATTAAAAAAAAAAGAAGAAGAAGAAAAATAATTTTCCTATATGCTAGCAACCTGTGGTCAACGGAACTTGGGGAAGGAGGTCAGGGAATCAAGGGTTTATCTTTCTGGTTTATAACAACATGTTTGTAAAATAGGGAAGATGAATCATGATCTGTAGAACAGAGGGCCCATGTTCCCTGGAAGCCCTGTTATTGAGTCGATACCAGAGGAACAAGGAATGCAGTAACTCAGACATGTGGATAGAGTGGTGCACATGCTATAATAAAGTTCTACTTGTTCAAATTAACTTGAATTCTGTATGTCTCTTCGTGAATGACGTGGAGGTATGCATGAACAGCCCAGAAAAAAATTGGTCCTCTAGGAAGGGTCCCCTCGGTGTAGGTGGGATTTACAGGTAAGGAATAATGCAGGAGTGAAACTCTACAATGAGCCCTCTTATGGGAGAGAAGACTTTCAGGGCTACATGAGATGGTTCACAGGGGAAAAAAAAAAAAACAAAAACAAACCAAAACAAAACAAAAAAAAACCTAGATCTTGAAATGCCTAGGCAGAAGGCCTGAAGAGTGAGACTGTGAGGCAGGGGATAAAGGAACTGGGACAGCATGGTTAATGACTTGAGTGGAGCTGAGCTTTCAGTGGAATTGAAGAGCTGGTGCATATTTACTTTGGGATTTTGATTAATTGTTTTTACTATGAAGGATCTCTATACTGTGTATATTCCTTCATATAGGAATAAAAAGTGGTGGTGGTTTGTTCTTGTTTGGTTGGTTGGTTTGTTTTTTGGTGCTGCTGGGAGAGAGAGTGTTCCTTTGTATGGGCAAATAAAGTGAATCTACGTCTGTCATTGGAGGTCACCCCAGGCAGCAGGTGCCTTGTTGTGTCTGTTTGACATCTACGAGGACTAATCACTTGCTTAAAGTCAGCCAAGTGGCATAAATGGCATAAAAGTGACATAAAAGCTTGTCATTTCAAAATTGCTATTTGCTTATAATTTTTGTGTTTGATCTCACAGTAAGAATGTTGATGAAGCCCTGGACTTTTTATTAACGCATACATGAGTTTGTGTGATATAGTATGTAACAAAACAGCAGTACTTTCTTGGAGGTGCATCTCGTGCTCTAGAAGGCTAGTGGGTCCTAGGGGTCATCTTCTTCTTTGTTTTCCACCCATAGAGGCTGCCATGGGTTGCTCCTACTGTGAGGAGGGAGCCTTTGGGACCCAGGCCTGCCCTTGCCTCTAGGTCCCAGCCCAGGGGCCTAAGAGATGCAGCTATGCACTGCTGACCGAGTCCCAGTCCTGCACTCCTTTCCCCTATGCTGTTTTCCCCCTCCTTTATACCTTTTATGTTTTTCACCCAGTCTCCCTTTCTGCTGGGTTTTCTTCTCCAACTCTCTGCTTTTGCCTCTGTTTATCTCCTTCTTTTATCCAATACCTTCAGAAAGTTCCAGCTTGTGCAGTTTATTTTTGGGGAAGGGCAGCTTTTATCAGGCACCTGGCTAGGCCTTAATTGAGCTTGGGTGTCTCTGATTGCCCTGCAGTAACCGCAGCTAGCTACAAGGGAAGCAAGCTCTTAACATTCAGCTTATATACTAGGCATGGCCAAACTGCAGCTCGGGAGCCACATGCAGCTCTTGAATAAAAAATTGTGGCTCCCAGCAGAATGTCAGTAAATCAATTTAGGAAAGCAGCCCCAGCCGAGGAGTTCAGGAGCGGGTCAGAACAGTGGGGAGAAGCACAGCATGGTTGGGGATGGTGGAGAGAAGTGTGGCATGGTTGGGATTTTAAAAAAACTCGTCACTAGCCTGCAGTGTTCTACATTGAGCAGTAATTACGTTCTTACTGTATAGGGCTCATTTTCATGGTAACTTTAAGTAATTATTAGACTCTGACATTAGTGGAATCAATATTTGTTCTCTTTCTACAATAAAATTAAAGCGTGCAATGAATTTTAAACTTAGTAATTTTGCAGTAGGTAAATGTATATGGCAATATGCCTCACTGTGGCTCTTGAAGGTATAATAATCAACTTGTGTGGCTCTTGAGTTCCATAGGTTTGGCCACAACCGGTTATATACCTCCCTTCACTCACTCTTAGAGCGCCTGCTGCCCTTAATATCTCACAAGTAGTATAAAAAATCTGAATAAACTCTGATTATGCTACTAGTTGGAAGACTAAAATAAATGTCCACTCTAGTAACTTGAGTATAAAATGAGAAGAAGATGGACTAGGATTATATAAATTTTAAAAATTCTATTTAAATATAAGAAATGAGATTTTTTTTCATCTACTTTGATTTTTCAGTTGGTGAATGAAACTGGAAAGAAATGATGTACCATTTGATTTTTAACTTTCCTCCTATATATTGGTGGAGAATTACAGTCTAGCAGACTTAAGGCTCAAAAGTAGTTTGTTTTTGTATTCATTTTAAAATAATCATTCTGAAATCATTTTAAGTCTTAGGGCTTGATTTTCTAAATTAAGCATGCTCAATTGGACGTGTAATTTGACTTGACAAATACTGTAGCTATGCATTGAGATCAGTAACAGTACATGCAAATAGCCAACTAAATATGAAAAATAACATGCGTGAATAATAATTATATTTCTGATTGAATACATAATGTTCCAAAAATGCAGAAGTATATGCACCCTTTGTAAAAGATGATGGCTTACAATAGACAAATTTGCAAGTTACATATTTTTTCTACTTTTTTGTTATGTTTCTTCTGTAGAATATTTCCTTAAAAATACACAGAATAAAAATGTATGTTACAATGACATTGATTAGCCCATTCAAGAAATACTTTTGCCCTTAAATCCAAATACAAAAGCAGCATTGTGCTACACAGAACACTTTCTGGAAACAAGACATAATAGCAATAGTGATTAAGATATGCTTATCTGTTCCTCTGAGCTTTACATTTTGTGACATAATAAAATAATTCATATATGAAATATAATTAAACAGATTTTTATATTACCCTCCCCCCCCAAATCAACCTGCTTGAATAATGGACTCATCTATTCAGCTAAAATTCAAAGGTCAGATTTTACCACAAAAGCAGTTAACCTCCCTCTAGCATAAATGGAATTAATATCTGCATTATGCATCAAGTTTTAATAACACGTTTGGTTACATAAACTTAATAAATCCCATTTGCAGTGGTTCTAGAAAATAAGCAGCACAGGATAACAAAAATGGCCTTTAACATTCCATATTACAGTTTCTTAATCAGAGTTTAGTTATACTTGGAGAGGAAATTGTCATACTTTTCCTATCAACTGTCAAAGTCCTCATTAAAACCAAGATCATAAATTACACATGCAAGATGGATTTTGGCCTTTCAGGAGTGAAAAGAACATGTTATAGGCTGCATCTAAATTACATTATTTGCATTTGCCTTTATCACAAGGATACTGAAAGAAATTATCTATAAAATGTACACTCTCCATATTTCTGTTGTATCCAAAAATGTACATGATAAAGGTAAGATTATGAGTCAGTGAGCTATGCAGCTGAATCATGGTTGTGGTAGTTAATCAATTTAACCCATGAAAATAAGCTTTATGACACATTGGGGATGACTGAAAGAACATATTCATTAGAACTACATCCTGTGCAAAATAGGACAACTTGACACTAATTATAAAAAAAGTATCTGTAAAATATTCATGAAATAGATGAAGATTTTTTTGCCTTTGGAACAATCGTTGACTATTTGAACTGCAATACTGTTTGTTAAGGGCAGGACCAAGTAAAGACATAAGGAGCAACATTTTGTAAAGAATTGCCTAGTAACTTCAGAGCTATGCAAATATTAAATATATCAGAATTATGAATATGCAGAATCAGGATCAAGAGACAAATCTTTTAATCATGCCTAAGCATTTCACATTCATGTTGTGTATTTAGGTCAGTGGTGTACACTAGTACTTGAACTTCAGCCTCATAGTGTTTCAGTGGTGATAGTTCAAGGATTAGATTTAAAAATTTCTAATGACAGATTCTGCTTTTTATGACTGAGGTAACTTTTAAAAGCTGCATCAAAAAAGTAAGTTGTAAAATTCTAGTTATGTATCTCATTGTGTAAGAGATCAAAAACATTTTGAGATCTGAATAGAATATCTTGATAAATATTTCTATAATTTGTGGTCAACATAATGTCATAGTAAGTCCTAGAGAATGAATTAATGATATTTATGAATAATTGGTGAACCATTTTGTGTGTGTGTGTGTGTGTGTAATTGCTGGATTAAACATTATAGTAGATTTTGATTGAGTTTAATTCTCATTCTATTATCAGGCTAAAGCAATTAGGTTCAAGGACGAGACTATATGCAACATAATGGCTATGTCCACACACACACATCGTTATTTCAAAATAAGTTAATTCGAATTAAGAAAACGTTAATTCGAATTAAGGGAAAGCCTGCTATCGAAACGGCGGTTATTTTGAAATGGTTATTTAGAAATAAGGCCGTTTGGACATGTTGTTTAAAACAGTGGTGTTGTTTTGAAACAACATGTCCCAACGGCCTTATTTCTAAATAACCATTTCAAAATAACAGCAGTTTCAAAATGAATCGGGTTTAAGCTGTTTCGAAATGACGGTTCTTATTTTGAAATGACAGAGCACGTCATTTCAAAATAAGAAAACGCCGTGTGGACCTAATTTTTTTTATTTTGAAATAGCTAGTGTTATTTTGAAATAAAAGAGATGTGTAGACATACCCAGTGGTTCCTCCTGGTTTAGATTTGGTGGTGGTTAGGATAATGATTATGAGTAGTGGCTTTTCTGTGGGTATGCCTGCATTTTAACCTATCCATCTTATTAAAATTTGGAAGTCAGCTATAAAAAAATGAAATGTTGACAGCTGTTGAATGTTCTGCACACAGTATGTCAAGGCAGAACACATACATGCATCTTAACATAAAAATTGGCCTCTTCTCCTTAACTGGTTTCACTGACCACCCCCCACCACACATGTTAACTCTACCAGGAAAGGCAGTATGTTACTTGCTTATCTGCCAACGTTTTTCCCTTTGACTCCTGTCTGTCATTGGTCAGGAAAGTGGTGACCTATGATGTTGGCTTTACCACTAAACTTTATTTTATTGTTGTCTAATATTCCCCACTTAACTCTGTTTGTCCTACTGGTCAAAAATTGGCTGGGAACAACAAATTGGGCTTATTTTGCTTCATTCAGATGTAAACAGCCACAGAATATAAAATAAGACAAATCTTTTTAGAGTTGGTGCAGAATATTAAAATTGTTGTACAATAAAGGAATGGAAATCTATTGAAATGTGCACACAAAAATCTAGAGACACTTGAAAAAGTGCAATAAACCACATAACTTTTATCTTGTCCATATTGCTTTCTCAGACAAGCAATATACTCTCACCTCAGAATGCAAGTTACTGTGTGGACATTAAGTTACAGCTTAATTCATTTAAGTTGTAATTCAGATATTTGCTCTTTCACATCTTAATAGTGCTTTGTGGAAGAGTTTGAGGCATTTGATAATTCTGCCATGCATTATATTTGACAATAGTTATTTTTACAAAAAACAAGAAATGAGAGGCTTGCATTCAAAAAATATATATTTGAAACATTTTTAGAGTCTGTTTATACTGCTTATTTTATCACTGGATGGCATAATGGCTCCAATTACTATGAAATAAGTTTTTGCAGAGCTTAGCCCACTTAATACCTGTGAGCAATTCAAGTGTGGTCTCTACAGTAGTGCAAGCTACATCTTCTGAGTGGGTGTCGAAATGCTCTCATCTCTGGTAGTGCTGGAATACCTAGGTGGTTCACTGCCACTGTACTTACTAACTTGGAGTTCCTAACTCTGTCCAACTGAATTCAGGCTTACATGTGAGCATACCCTATATCTGTGAAATATAAGATATACTTTGTTATATCTTGCTTTTTGCCATCTATCATCTTTGTATATTCTTCTAAATGAGCTAGAGTGGGATATTATATCTTGTGTTCAGTGACACATTTCTGCCTCAGAAATAACACTCCATTGCTGAACTTGAGTCTAAATCTTTCACTTTAATGGATAACTGAAATAAAGAGTATGAAATAATATTCCAAGGAGAAAAGAATAATTTGTTTGCAGAAGACCTGTTGTTTCTACTTGAAATGAAACTGTAAGGCTATGTCTACACACACATCGTTATTTTGAAATACGTATTTCAAAATGAGTTATTTTGAAATAAAGTGCTTATTTCGAAATAAGTTAATTTGAATTAAGAAAATGTTAATTTGAATTAAGGGCAAGCCTGCTATCAAATTGGCTATTATTTCAAAATGGTTATTTCAAAATAAGGCCGTTTGGACATGTTTCGAAACAGTTGTTTCGATACAACATGTCCAAACGGCCTTATTTTGAAATAACCATTTTGAAATAACAGCCGTTTCGAAATGAATGGGGTTTAAGCTGTTTCGAAATGACGGTTCTTATTTCGAAATGACGGATTCCATCATTTCAAAATAAGAAAACGTCATGTGGACCTAATCTCTTTTATGTTGAAATAACCAGTGTTATTTCAAAATAAGAGATGTGTAGACATACCCTAAGTGTAGCTACCATCCTGGAGTCACTTCTGCCTTGAAAGAAAGGTATTGAACTGATGACCAGTTGAGGCCCTTTCTAGTGCTATATGCCTGAGTCCATGAGCAACAGATAGTGTTTTCAACAAAGAGACAATATAGAGTCAAGTGGAAGAAAAATACTGGTGCATGCATGAGTTCACTGAGGTTCCATGAAAAAATATTGAATCACAATTATAAAGTATCCAGTTTTATTCAGTGCATACAAATGTTCCTTTTTTTTTTTTAATTTAATAGACAAAAGTTTGACTATCCTGGAATTTGTTTAATGGGGAGGCGGGGGAGAACCCAAAACTTAAGAATGTTAGAAATGGCTTGGACTACTAAATAAATTTGTAGACTAGTTTAAAAATAGATAAATTGAAAATGAAAAGAAAAAATAACTTAGGGTGGTATAAACATTTATATAATTTTCTGCTCGTATTCATCATTTCTAAAGAAAATAAAAGACCTAAATTGGAAAAATATTGCAGAACTTTTCCAGGATGGTAGCTGTGTTAATCTGGGTACAGAAAGGAAAAAAATACCAAAAAAAACAAAAAACAATGAGAGTCCTGTGGCTCCTTAAAGACTAGCAAACTTTCTTTAGGCTTAAGCTTTTGTGGATTCCAACACACTTCATCAAATGCACCTGACAACATGGATTGGAACCCACAAAAGCTTACACCCGAAGAAATTTGTTAGTCTTTAAGATGCCATAGGACTCTTGTTTTTATTGCAGAAATCGTTATGGTTGTGCAAAAATACACTATTATCTTGTGGAAAATATATTAGCATTCCTTTTTAAGTATTGCAAAGTTGAGGTAAACTGTTTCTGCATAGAAATCCACAAAACTTGTATTGTAATGGGACAACCGCATTTTGATAGAAGTGTGGAATGAGTTAACTGGACCACACAGTATAATTAAAAGGGATCCAGATCCACACATTCAATTTTGTTTTTTTCTGAAGTACAGAGTGCATGAATGGCAATGAAAAATCTATCACAGCACTTACGTTTTGTTGTGAAATGAGTACCCTTGAAAATCTCATGTATGGCCTGGAAGACGGGGAGCAGAAGAATTTGAATTTTATGGGAATTAATCAATTAATGCTCAAAGTTCATGCCTTTGAAACTGAGTCCAAGGGCTAAGATACCTAGAACTGAGCACTGACTTTAGATTGGCTTTGCTTGAAGTTACACATGTATCTAGCCATGGTACATAGATACTGAATGTGGTGTGCTACTATTCAGTTGGGAGGAAGGGCGATCTTGCGGCTAAAGCCCAGGATTCTCAAGAGCTGGCTTCAGTGTCCAGTTCTGCCAAACTGGTTTTAAATAATTTTGTAGGATGATCATGCTCAGTATATACCACACTTTGTGCATTTAAATTGTGATAAGCTCTTTGAAGTATAGTCTTTCTCTTAGTATTTGTATAGTACATGGTACAACAGGATCTTTTTGTTGGTTGAGACCTCTAAGTGTAACTATGATATTACTACTACTAAAAACATAAATTTGAAGATTAATTTTAGTTTTATTGTTCTAATATTTTTGAAGGGTTTACTTACTTTAACAATATTGATACATTAAAACAATATGTGGTATTCCGTCAATTTCCATTTCCTCTGATGCAGTAGTAGTCTTGTCATACGGTGCAAATCTTTCCAGGCTCCTCGCAAGCAGTCACACATTTAGTATCCACCTGTTGGAGAACTTCCAGAGTGCTCTACAAACTTTCTCAATAAACCCTTTTGATGAAAAAGGGAGTATTTTACTCACTTGAAGCTGTGCCTCCATTTTTCTTGACATATAAAGTCATTTGCTGAGGGTGTCTCAACTATTCAGTTTGAATCTGAGAATCTTTACTTTACAAAGTACTTAAATGGAGGGAAGATGAAGGGATTTTCTTCTCTGTAATGGAGTATTGGCTCCTTACTCTGGATACTATGCTAAATCTTTGTTTCCAGGTATGGTTGCATTGTTGCCTTTTGTCTCCTAAATTTAAAAATTTCTTTTTCTCTGTCTTGAAACTCTTTCCTTCCCTTTCTTACCTCTAACCCTCTCCACTGAACATTTTTAACTCCTCAGTAGCTTTACCACGAGATTATTTTATTGAAAAGAAGCAGGCTGGTTCTGGTTGATTGCAACATACCAACCTTCAGAAAGGCTGGAATTAGTGTCAGACTCCTTGTACTTGTTCCAACCATTACATAGTCATTGTCCCATTGATGGGCTGTGACAAGAATTAAATGTTGATTTAAACTCACAGCTTGAGTTCATTGTTATTATCTCCCCTCTACAGGGCAGTAGTCTGAGAGTCTTTGGTTTGGTAAGAAACTGGAGTCTAACTCATTTAATTCAATTGACTTCACCTGGACTAGGATTTCACCCTAACTCTGAGTGTTCTAGCTTCACTCTTCAAGCACTATTCTTTAATTCATTGTGGAGATGTTGAGCCTATCTGAGAAATTTAGATATAATAAAGATGTATCTATAGAGAAATGCCATTGCATTTGGAAGATATTAGATTGTTCATGGAAGTATGATCCATTCCCTTTTGGCCATGGTCAGAAAACAGGGTACTGGGCTACAATGACCATTGGTTTGATAAAGTTAGCCCAGATGGCTACAAAAGAATATCTGATGGAAGATACATCAGCCCTGGAACGTTAAAGGGCTTTTTTCCAGCAGGTAGAGAAGACATAGCTGCAAGGCAATTAGACACACCTGAGTGTAATCAGGAGCTATATCAGGCCTAATAAAAACATACTTCTGCTAGCACCAAGGGAGAAATGGGATGGACAAAATCCCAGGAGGCCTCTCTCAGAAGAAGTAGCATCCCACCAACCAAAACCAGAAGTTAGAGACCTCTCCAAAGGGGTAGCAACAGCAAGGAGGAAGGGCCAAGGTCCCTCTTGGGGGAGAGGAGCTACTCCAGCTCTGCAGGAACCCTGAGGTCAAGGCCCAGCTAAAGAAACTGCCTAAAAGTAACCCTCAGGGGAAGGAGCCTAAGGGCTGTAGACATGAACTGTACTCCAGAAGGGCAGCTCATGGGCTGAGGCCCACCCTGAGCATGATAACAGAAGGGGCACCAACTACAAAGAGGGCAAGAGGCTGCATCAGGGTGCGGGTAGATCTACCACAGGCCTAGTACACCAGAGGGAACAGCTGTCCTATGGCACAAACTGGGGATGCTTTTCCACCATGGATATTATGTTTTTATTTTCAAGACCTTTTAATTCCCTTTCTGCATCCTTATTGTTCATTTAAACTATTCTGTGTTCTCAAATATTAACTAACTAATTCTAAAACAAAACAGTGCATATTTCTGGTCCACTGAATGTTGAGAGTATATTGTCTGCTTTGTCAAAAGAATATTTTTTGTGAATCTTGGAAACAACAAAACATAAAAAGCATTCCTTCAAAACAGGAGGAAAGGATTAAGCAAACTGAACTATAAACAGCTCGGCTAACACTGCAAATTCTAATGTAGACAAGTGCTGCGGTACAGCTTAAGGCAGAATTATGTTTGGTTTCTAATTTTATTGAATAAAGTAATAATTTTCTTGCCATTTAAAAGGTTTCTTATTTAATTACAAATATATTTTTAATTATAATACTTAAAATATGTGCATTTAGATAAAGGCATCATATGGCTAGTAAAAAATATCAGTGTTCTTTGTCACTAGTACCTATTCACAATTGTCTTCCATTAATATATAATTGAGAAAATAGAAACAACAGTTAGGAGGATATGCTTCTGGTTTTATTTAAATTTGTCTTGAAATTGTACTGATAGTATGTATGCTGGACATGTAGTTATTTGTGTCTTAAGAGCACATTTATATGGAAGTAAGGTGGTACTAATTAATTATCACAGCATATTTAAAGAATTGAATCCACTACGAATAAGGAAGTATGCATCTCCATCTAGTGGGGGGAATAGTGTTAGTCTGGGGGAAAAATATTAATCTTTAAGATAATGTCTTATGTATTGTTTCTCATTTATTTAGGATCAAAACATAATAAAAACAAAGTATCAAAAACTGCATAGTATTAGTAAGCAGGACAGATAGATCACTGCAGGGATTCCTTTCCAATTTCTGCAGGGATTCAATAGGAATATATTTATAAATTTTTATTTCTCAGCAACCATGCACTGTATAAATATAAGCATTTATATTCTTGGCTGAACTGTTAATGTTTTAACAGCTATTAAGTTAAACAGGAACTTATTAACAGATGTATAGCTTACTAAAATACATTTTTATTTGATCTTCACAATGTGTATTAAAATATAATTTTTATGTAAAGGTCAGAAGTGCCTGAAAATAAGTGACTTATTAATTGATTAAATAATATTGGTTGTCATAGCTGTGAGTTTCAACATTTTAATGCATTTTTGAATGTCATCTTAAGTTGTCCATATTTGTAATATCGGGTACTGTTCATTTATGGAAATTAATTGCAGAGAAATATAGGGAATACAAAAAAATTAAGACTGCATCAGCTCACTTGGTCAGGTAGGAAGAGAGTACTGCTGGAGAGAGATGGTTTCATTTTCCTAAAATGCTAGTATCTGTTAGCCTGCTCCTTACATTTTGCTGCTTACTAATAGGGGTGGGGGAGAGCCACAATCACCAAACCTGTTAGTCAGCTATTATATTTAGACAGCCCAATTTTACAGCGACAATCCAGATATCTGGGATGTTGTTTTATACAGGTGCCTGTTAAACGCCACCCTCTCTCCCAGTTTTTTGTTTCACACGAGCTAACCCTAATTCTAATACACTCCTGAGGATGTAGTCTTCATTTTTTTCACATGTATTGCAAACAAACCATCTAAGTAATTAATCCTTCTCTCCTTAAGAATGTACACATGGAAGAATGCTGGAAAACAGCATATAGCTGTTTGTATACAAGCATACAGTCTGCCACTGCAGGTCAGACTACTGGTTAATGAAATCCAGTTTCTTGCCTCATAGGAATGACCTGTGTCTGATGCTTCAAAAGAAGATGGACCCCTTTGTTAAGGCCATTAGCCGGCTGTAGATGGTTTCTTCCTTAATTGTTTCCATGTGATGGAGGGCTGCCAAGTTTGGGGACTGAATCCGCTGATGCCTGAAAGAAAAAGATGTATTGCTCTTTCTACTGGAGCATGACTAAAACAGTAGTTGTGACGTCAATGGTAATAAAGCTATTTCAAATCCAGTCCTAGCATTAAATTTTTTGACTAAATTCCCTCCTTGGTGTAAGCAGGTACAGATCTACCATGAATATGCATGAAAGTCATCACTATTTGTTGTTGTAGTTGCAGTATATTCACTAATGCTGTAATAGGTGACTGGAAATAGTGCCCGCCTCATACACTCAGTTGTCTTTGCTCAGGTAGGCTAGTGAGTAAAAAGGTAGGTGGCAGGGGGAGTGAGAAGGGGATGGTCCCATAAGTAAATAGGTGAGACTACAATACAAAAGGAATGGAATGTCAGGTGTTATGATTTATATCATTTTAAAATTGATCTTATAGTTAATATGTAGTCCTTTATTCTCTGTCTTAACTAATATAAACAAACACGATGTTTGGATACATCATTATCAATGGATACTTAACAGACATCACTTTGCTGCAAATTATACTATCCATAACTCCAACTTTCTTTGCTTGGAGTTTCTGGCAGGAAATTTTCATCATCAGACTATATTAATGTCATTTTGAACAAATAGATATGATGAATCTTACGGCTGCAACCTGTCATATATAAAACAATGAACAGGTTTAAATCTGAGGAAAGATGTGGTGGAAGGAACCCCTATACAGTACACACAATTCTGCCTCTCAGGAAATGAGAAAGAAGATGAACCACATGTAACAGGTATTCTCCATGTTGATTGATGAACTAGTGGAAAGTGCATATATACTGTGGTGATGAGGGTGGTATAATATATTTAGAATAAAAAAGAATAATAAAACAATTACATTAAACAATTAAAAAAGAATAAATATTAATAAAACAATTAAATTCAGAACAAAGGAAACAATTAAAATTCATTCCAAGAATATTATTTGTAATGTATCCACTCTTATTTGATATTTATTAAACAAAATATATGAAAATTCAGCAAAAAGTACTTAATACAGCATGGCCAACAAAGTTTATTTCCCTGCAAAATCTGAAAGCAATCTGGTTTGTCAAAATATAATGCAGAAGGTCATCTACATAAGCAGAAATCACTGCATGAAAAAGAATAGCTTTTAAAATTGTAGCTAGTGAGCCAGTAATATAGATTTAGATTGATGTATCATGGCACTATATAATATTCTGTTAGGTATCACTTTGAAACAAATTTATTAATAGCATGTTAAGAACTTTAGCACTTTCTGAGTCTTAATAATTTTAAGCAGGTACTTTGCATTTATAATTACATTTTCAGTGTCTTCTACTCGTGATATTGTAGACAGGATAAAAAAGTAAATATGGGATTTCTGTGCATAGATTTCTAGGCCTAGAATTTATTTATGCATTTATTGGGTTGTAAAGCTGTCTAAGCAGAATGGGGTTTTAATTTAAAACAATTTAAAAAAAACCAACGTATATTTTACAGGAAATGTTGTAAAAATCCCAGAGTACATTGTAATTTAATGTGGCTCCTTGTTTGGCTGTTTGTGTATTTATGTTCTCTGCTGGGTGAGAAAGCAACTACTGTACACTGCTTCACCATTATTTTTAGATTCCTTCATTGTCCTGGAGCTGTATGAAGAAAAATGAGACACAAGGGATGTGATTTAATTAGGCTGTAACTTTATTAATTTTCCAGAAATAACCGTGCCATGGTTTCTTCCTTAATTGTTTCCACATCGTGGAGGGCCGCTCTCAGTTCCCAAACCTGGCACAGCTGGTTCCTGGTTTGTTTCTGGGACCCCACTGTCCTTGTCTTGTGTGAGGGCTGAGGAGCTGAGAAAAAGGGAGTTGTCTCCTCAACTTACCAGTCTTTAAGAACCCTAACTCTGTTCCCCAGTTTCTCTGGATGACGCCTCCACTTTATACAACTTTCAGTTCCATTTCTTTTTAGTGTATCGGACCCCTGCGTAGTGAACACCTGCATTAGATACCAGCCATTGGGAGGTGCCAGTAATTAGCTTGGCTATCTCTCCCATTACCAGCTGTATTCCCCTTCTTAACACAGCTCAAAAATGTATCAGAGCCTCAGTCATAAAAGTCTGTCCTTTTATCCCTGAATAATCTAGATACTAAATATATTTTTGGTGAGTAAGAACTGTTCCTCCCTATTTCCACTCATTCAAACATTTTATGGCCTTTATAATCCGTGGAAGACAAATGGCTTCTCATTTTACCCTTTGCTGCAGTATTTGACCACTTTACAGTCTTCCCCAGGAAAAGTTCCTGGACATGTTCTAAGTCTCTCCACACCCAGATGATTAAGTCAATTTACTAACAAAAGCTAAAACTGTTTTTCCCAGAAGTACAATAATCATTCCAGGTGGTTGCTTCCTCACTGTGAAAGAGCCTAAGAAGGGCATTAATTAGTCTCATGGTCAGGTGAGGGGAGGGTTATAGATGAGAGATGTCCAGCACTTGAACTTGAGCTACTATCTTTCCTCCCCATCAGTCCAGACAAAGCCCCTGCAAACTTTGAGCTTGAGGGGCTTCTCATGGTTTCTTTCAATCTGCTAATGTCAAGTAAATAAAACTGTGTACACATTAACAATGTGGCCCCCAAAACACTTGCCAAATGAAGCTGCCAAAATTTTGGTGAAAAATTAAAGATAATTTTAATTTTTTCAAAATGGGGGGAAATTGTGTATGTCTGTGTTGGGAGGAAGGTGAGAGGCTTAGTTCACATATCTACAATGTGCTTTTGGGGTCACAGTTAGACTCCCAGGATTTTTCCCCCTAACTTTAGTGGGAGCTGAACTGAGCGTAGCAAACGTATCTGGACATTGTTACTCAGGCAAATCTTCCTGCATTCTCCCTTGAGGACTTGATTCAGCAAGGTTCTTTGTCTGCTTGATTTAACTGTATGACTAGCTGAAATCAATGAAGCTATTCATGTACTGACTGCTAGGCATGTCTTTTGGAAATTAGACTTCAGTGTGCATATAATGTTTAAAAATACTAATGTGTGGCCAGTATGCTTTTCTCTTAATTCTAACATTTTTAATTTCAGCCAAAGAGATTTGGCTTTTGATTTTTTTCTTTCAAATCATACTCTGAATTACAGCAGTATTCTCTCTTTATTTTTAAAAGTGGATAGATAAAAGGACAGCCAGTTCTAAATTCTACACTGATGCTTTCTCCTGGATAAAAGGTAGGATAAGAACTTAAGTGTTGCACCACTGGTGTGGTGAGTTAATTCTGATTAAGATGCTTTGAGGCTGTTGGAAATAGTGGAATAAGTCTTGAACTCATTCTGAAGAAAAACCTTCATTTTTTCAATAGAGGTTTTACCAGAGAGAATTTAACATTTGGTCCTGTGTTATCAGCTGATCAAACTTTGTTGATATGAATTTGTTTGGATAAAAATATTTTATAATCTGTTTCAGTGATTGAATATGCAGGCTCCAGGTATCCTTCTAAGAAGTTTTATAATTTCATAGCTTTCTACCAGTCTAAGTTCTTTATTGCTCCCCTCACACTTCCCCCAATCAAAAGCAAAAAAATAAATTGTGCCGCATGGAGAGGAGGGGAACTTATGCAGGCTGGCATTATATTGTGGACGTGAGCCTTGCTGAAAGGCTCATTTTTGAAATCTGAAATTAATTTGAATTCAGTGGGACATTTTTCTTATTGACATCCAGATTCATAGTTTATTTTTCACAGAGTGTTTATATTCCAGTATTTAAATATGATGCCTATTGACACGAATCAGTAATCATTTAAGAATACATTTCCAAACTCATGACCTCACCATACATACATACATACATACATAAATAAATAAGTGAATTGGTTTTCTACCATGGAAAAGGTATATGCTGCATCTAAGAGATTCACTTTAACTCACAGAATACTGGCATAGAAATACTGTGAGCCACATGAATTATTTTGAGTCTCTACAGTTTACATGTCCATAGTATCTAAAAAGATACCATAAAAGTGTAACAAATGTTAGGTATTGAAAATAACTTGTGAAGTGATAACTCATTGGCATCCACTTTTAAGGCACTGCTTGGGGAATGTATTTATCTGAATTCTATGAATGGGATTTGCACCACAAAAAATCCCTGTAAGTGTTTTGTTGTGTGTTTGCTGTTAAGTGATTGGCATTCCTGTTTAGCATTAGCTCATGCATGTAAAAGTCTTGGAATAAGGTATACAGTTCCATGCTATATATAGTACAAAAGCTGGTAATGCTCGAGGCATACTTAGATATCCTAGGTCAAGAAAACATTAACCTGAGCGAAAAACAAACAAAAAACCTGTAGTTTTAGGTGTTAGAACAGATGGTGAATTTAAGCCATAATAGTGGAACGATGGCCCTACAGGAAAGACTTGCCCTTCGCTTGTAGCAATTCATTGTTTCCCCCAATGATTGTAACTAGCATGTAGGGTTATATTCAAGAACAGCTGTTTTGCACAGATTGTAACAAATTTGGCATCTGTCTCTTTTTCCTCCATGAGAAATCCCCTAAATGTTGTTGAACTCAGAAGTGATGCAAGCATCACTTACCAAGTTAACAAGTCCAAAACACTCACTTGTTTTTCATTCTCGTCCACCAGGAGGGGCGGACCATGTTTTACTGATCACCTGACCAAAGGTCTAATATGCTAGACAATTTCAATTAATGATCTATAGAATAAACCTAATGTGATTATTTTACATCAGGTTATGTTAAGAGATCATTAAGGTCACATATCAAGCTCTAAGAAGTTAAGAAATGTGAGAAGTAAAATTACCAAGCAAGCTTCATGTGACCATGATGTGCCTGTTTGCTTTAATTACATGATCAGATAGTATTTTTTCCACAAGCATTCGTTAGTATTGTATTTCATAATGACAAACATCCCTATCCCTCTCTATATTTTGAAGAATAATCATAATGATGGAATGCCTAAAGCTTTTTCTTGTGATGGGTGCTTACTTGGAATTAGAGTTGCCTTGGAATTTTTTTTTGGTAAGAATTATTTTAAATCTTTGGAAAATACTGATTTGTTGAACCTGACAAAGATAAGTTTCTACATTCTTTTAAAGAAATTAAAATGTTTCAAAACTGTCAATGCTATGTTTTGACACTTTCAAAACGGGAAAGTGTTTTTTTCTTCTGTTGTTTTTTTAAGAAGTTTGAAGATACCAGCCACAAATATTTGGTTAAAAGGATTGTGGGTTTTTTTTTCTTTGTGTGTTTGGGGTTTTTTGTTTGTTTGTTCTTTTAAACTTTTTGGGACTGGAAAAAAAAATCTCTAAATTTACCATGGACTAGGAAACCTGTTTCCATTCCAGCTGTATTTTTAGATGATGACATTTCTTCTCTTACTACTCTTTAGCTATATATCCACATCTCTAGTCCAGTTTACTTGTTTCTGTGTGGATCCCAGGTTTTATTTTTTATTTTTTTTGTCATCTGAGATCTGAGCAAGCATAAAATGACATCTTTTGGGATGCCTTTCTCATGAAATCTAGTTAATCTTTTTCCATCAATTTACCCAAGGAATCTATTTGTACCTCTCTTTTTGGTTTTTTTTTTGTTTGTTTGTTTGTTTTTTCCAGAAGCTCTCTGAAGACCATTGTAGTTGGAATCTGTTGTGCATTTTCACAGTCACTGTCATTTTCATTTGGTGGTGCTATATACCCATTGTATTGTTCTGGGGTCAAAGCCTATCTTTAGATCTGTCAGTATAAACTGGCCATCTACAACCTTCAGCTGCAGGGGTTAGAGTATAATTTTGTGAGCCCCAGAAGCCTCTGGCACGAGTATGCCCCCCCATACCTGTCCCCAGAAGCCACCCTCAGACACACATGCACACAACCCGCCCCCCCCCAAGCCCTTACCTCAGCTGTTTGCAGGCTGGCTGACCAGATGGGAGCTGCTTCCAGCCACAAGCTGCTCCACCCTGCAGAGGGAGAGTCTCCAACTCCCAGCCTGCGGCAGCTCTCTGCTAACTGGGCTTAAGGAGGAACAGGGTTTAAGGAGGAGCCACCAGAACACTGGATTCCAGCTGCTCGTATTATTTTCAGTGTGGCCCTGGAATGCAGTGTTCCTGTGCATTCCTCTAGTTTTAGAGGCTCCAGAATGCTGCCAGCCTAAAAATGAGGGCCCCAGACCTGTGTTCTGGTGCCTTCCCGTTTCCTTTAACCCCTGTTCGGCTGGTAATTAGATTCAGGTTTTCACATCAGAGGAGTGAAGCTCTGGAAGAGCCTTCCAGGGGGAGCAATGGGGGCAAAGAACCTACCTGGCTTCAAGACTGAACTTAATTAGTTGTTGAAGGGGGTGGCATGATGATACCACCTACAGCTGATCTATGACAGCTAGTAGCAAATATCCCCAAAGACCAGTAATGGGACATAGTAGTTCTGACCAGACATTATCAAGTCTCCTTTCTGACTGGACTTTCTGATCAAAAACTGAGTACCTGGCCACCCTGGATTGCAGAGACTTGCAGGGGAGAGGGGTTTGTCTTCATCTGCAGCATGGGGCAGAGATCACTTGCAGGGACAAATTAGTGAATGAGAAGGATTCTGTGTAACTTCAAATCATGATTTAAGCCTTCAGGAATCCAGCAAGGGGTTAAAAGTCTGTTAAGGAGAGGTGAGGTTCTGTGGCATGCCTTGTTGAGGAGTTCAGAGCGGTCATCATGATGGTCTCTTCTGTCCTTAAAATCTGAATTTTATTCTGATACATTGCATTAGCTGAGAGCTGCCTAAGTGTACTTATATGTGGTCACCAAATTTGAATTTCTTTGGGTTGCAGGTGGGATATTCATATAAACTCACTGGTCTGTGTAGGGTGACTGATCTGTTCTTCCCAGCGCACGCATCCACGCGCGCACACACACGCGCGCGCACACACACACACACACACACACACACACACACACACACACACAAAACACAACTCTGCTACCGCCAAAAAAATTTCAGTTCTTTCCCCCAAACAGCATTTATTATTCAACCATAAAACTTAGACAAAACATTAAATACAGAAGTCATTGCCCATCATGATTATAGTTCCCTGAGGCTTTTCCTCATGCTTCTTTGGATGGTGAAAGCAGGACACATTCTTTGATACAATTCCCTTTGCTTCAAGGCTGGTGGAAGGAACCTATCTAACTCCTGTAGCTACTCTCCAACTCAGCTGTTTATTCAAAAGACCTTGACCCCTTACCAGCTGTCTGATGATTGGACAGTGCTGGCCTACTTGAGGTCTTCTGGCCCTTAAAGGGGCAGCTGGTCCAGTTACAGTCTGATGGAGCGAAAATAAGTTTCCTTCTGAAGAATGCTACCAGGTTTTTCAATTTACTTAAATATTTTACTGGAGGGGGTATGCTGTATTCTGGAGTTGAATCTCAGCTGGCATTTATCAGTTTAATTTTGTTCATTTTTGTTATCAGTGCTTTGAAATGATATGAACTAAAAAGTATGTTAGCAGAGTTTGGCTCTGTGTTTTGTGCTCAGCCTTGTGTTTACTCTGTTTGTATTTGGCACTTTTTAAAAAGTATTTTGCCTCCTTTCGTGCGAGTAGACAAGCATACTCCATGTATACCATGACATATTGGTTTTTTTTTTTTTTAATTCATGAGTGCAATGCTTCTAATGATGCCTGGTAGACTCTTAGGTCTTACATTAAGCTTTTTGTCAACATGCCTCTATGTGGCCCCAAAATGTTGGTCATGCTAGTCTGTGTACAAGCACCATTTGATATACTGGTTGTCTTGGGTTCAGGAACCCACTGCTCAATTTAAAATTACTAGCAAAACCTGTGTGTGTATTATATGTCTCCTTGCCTGACTTCTATTTCATTCTTAACTATCTTTTTTTTATTATTTTTTTAAAGTAATAAGTTTAGTGTTTTGGTAACTTTTTAGAAGTTTACTTTTTTGAAAGTGTGCATTTTTTTAAAGACTACACAAAACACAAAACCTTTGTCTTTGACATACTTTGAAGTAAAACTGCCTTTTTTAAAAATGCAGAATTAATAGATCATTTATGATCTGGATGCTTTAAGAGGATCTTACTATATGATCAATGAACGATAAAATGCTTAATGATGTTCTTCCCAAGGCATTAGAAGTATAAAGAAACTGTTCTGTAATGGGAGAAGCAAGTGTGCTAGTTATAAAAAAAATTTCAAAGTAGATTAGAAGCTGGCTAGGTAATGCCCTTCAAGGCATCCTTATAATCAAAACATTATGCTTGCTATATCTCTGTAATATCTCATTGTTACATGTGAAACCATTATAACAGATTTTTGTCTTCACATTTGTTTGATTAAAGTAATGTGAAAATACTCTCATTTTCATGTTGAATATTTCTGTGATATTACACCAATCAATATAATCCACCTAAGACATCATTCTATTTTTAAAGTTGTTTGCTCGCAGTACCTGCTCGATTATATCTGGAAGTAAGATGAATAGGTAAAAATTTCTTTCAACAGGTAGGGTGTTTTTCTTATTTTTCTTAAGTTGTCTGGTTTGCATACAGTAGGTACTCATATGCAGTCTGAAGTCACAGTGGAAAAGTTTAAAGCTCACAAAATTTTGGAGTTTGCATAGGAGTGGAAGCAATTTGAAATGGACATACCAAGGTGGATATTTTGTAGTGCTGGAATCTTTCATTTTAAAGCGCATGCCATACCCATGGGTACTGTAGAGTGATTGAAGTAAAACCCACAGATAATGCTGATCCTATTGGAGTACAACCTTTAGTTTGAAAAGGTTTTGATAATGATTTCAATGCCTTCATGCTATTTATGTGACAGAATACAGTATCTTGCATTCACTGATTGCACTTACCTTTTGATATTCAGGAGGACATATGCTCCTAAGTAATAAAGATACTTATGGAAAAAATCCAGCTCAGGTACCAAAATGAAGACTCAAGAATCTAAGGATTTGACTATACAGAGAGTTAGTGTGTGGCTATGTTGATTTACAATTACCTAGAATCTTTACTCTATATACATTTCACTTAACAAATTATATTGCTTAATATTTTCATATTTTTAATGGTGCATTTTATTATGTTAAAAATGGTGAATGATATATTGCTAATTTACTAAATAATTAATTTTTGCTCATCATTTGCATCAAATAACTTTAAGATAGTGACTGTAACTTCATTAAACACAAAACAGAATACAAAACTTATTTTTATTAAACAAGTCTCTCATCAAAAGGTTTCACATTTACAACTGAATGGTATCTTAAGAGATCAAAAGGATTTACTGTAATCCTGGGTTACTTAGACTGTCCTACAAACTTTTAAAACTAGTAGAGCTCATCACCTCCCTTTTTCATTTTTATTCATAGACTGAAAGAGAAAAAAAAACATGTATTCCTCCTTTTTCAATTCACAGTGATTTCTCAACTATGATTGTCTGGTTCAATGTGCTTAGCTATTGACCTTCCCTAGTTCAGTGGTTTTACTTTCTTTAAAATATCATCACTAAACATGGTATTGTTTGAAAGATTTATCCCTAGTCCTCAAATTTGTTACAGTTGACATGATTGCTGGATAATTGTTAGTGGGCCATATAATAGCAGCAACATCTTCTTCAGCATTCATACGTTTACCCTGGTTCTTTTTCTTTTTTCTTAAAGAATATTGACAAGAAAATTAGGTTGAGCACATATTTCGATAATCCACATCACTGCCTGCCAACTTTGTCATCAGATGTTTCTTTCTTTAGTATCTCTCAAAGTTCTTTCCAAATTTCAACAGCATCCATCTTTCTGCAGTTTGTCCAAGATTCTCTAAAAATAGGTTGCAGCTAATTCAGCATATTTCTACATTTTACTTTAATCCAGTGTTGACATCTTTGGTTGTGATAGTTCATCTGTTCTGTCACAATATTCATCACAAGTTATTAAAATGGACCATTTCTTAATAAATAGCACAAAAACAGCCAATCACTGAATTTTATCAGATATCTTGGGGGCAAATGGATTTGGATCCTCCTACATTTATCAGTGAAGTTAAAGCAAAGTGGGAATTATGGAACTGTTTTGCAATTTCAGCTATTTTTCCTTGTACTTGAAGTCTTTGGCTAAAAGACACGTTGACTGAACTCATCATCCATATGTTATAAGTTTCAGGTTTCTGTCACTGTCTTCTAGAGATTTTCTTTATGATTTTCTGTTCATTTTGTTACATATTTTACTGCTCCTTCATGCTGTGTGGACATTTCCTGGTGTATCAGTTGTTTCTGTTAAGTGGGGTTGTCTGTCTTCTATTCTAAACAGTTGTGCCTTTAAGAAGCCTAGACACAATTCTCACAAGGAAGTGCAGTCTTCTGACTCTAGTTATTGTATATGGTTTGAGCCAGAGAAAAATGCATGAAAGACTACTTTTTTTGGGACACTGTGAGCAATTTCTCTACATTAAATGCCTATATGTCTATAAAGAGAGACTGTGGAATGCTTCTTTGTTTGATGTTAGCTGACTAAATGTTGCTGTCATTCTGTTTGGGAGTTGAGAATTTATCTGCAGGGAAGATTGATTAACAATGATATGATATAGTTCTAGTATAGCTCAATTTGGATGTGATGTACTGACAAGCAAGTTTACAATACTAGATCAAAGCAAATGCTGAACTTCTTGAACTGAACAGAATTGTACTCAAAGGAATTGTGACTTGATGGATAAATCACTTAGTTTTATCCTAATTGCTATTGTGGTTTCAAGAGTTCAGTCTTGTGAAGGAGGTGAAATAAGCTGAGTTCCCAATAGGCAATAGTCTGTGTAACAAAACTAGCAAAGTAATCATACATAATTTGTGTGCTTGACAGTTATTTGCTGAGAAAAATCCCTGGACTGAGCTAGTGTGAAAACTGAATTTTTCTTCTATCCCTAGAGGCTACCAGTGGGGGTCACTGGCAGAATGATGTTAGGAATCTGCAGTACAAGTTTCCTGACTTATGTCTGAACTCTGAGAGAAAATGACTCTAATGGAACAAAATATAATGATAGCTGCATAGTTTAAAACTTCTTGTAACTTATTGAAAATCCAAGAGTTTAAAGGAACATTTGCAAATTTAAAGATTTGGGGCTGACAGAAAGTATTTGGAAAATAATGCCATCTTGTTAGATGTCACTTAGAAGTTGTGTTCCAAGTTATACCAAGTTGTGCTAAGGTTTACTAAGTACAAAAGATGGGAGGTGGAACCATCAGTTTGCAGTGGTTCATTTCCATAATTTTCACAGTTTGTCTGACCCTGGCCCATCTGCACAAGATAAATGATCTTAAACTATGTCTGCCCTGAAGTAAGACACCAATGGCTGGCCCAAGCCAGTTGGATCATGATTCTGGGGCTCAGGCTCAGGGACTGTTCAGCTGCAGGATAGACATTTGGGTTTGAGCTGGAGTCCAGGCTCTAGAACCTTGGAAGGGCCCCAGAACTCAGCTATAGTCCAAAGGTCTGACCCATAATTAAACAGTCCCTTAGCCCTAGCCCCTCATGTCCAAGTCAGTTGGCATGTGCCAGCCATGTATTTTCAACGACAGTATAGACACACTCTTAGAGTCTAGTAAGAACTTCAGAAGAGCTCTGTTCAATGCCTATATGGCAGTTGAGAACTCTCCTTTGCTGAGACAATAATCACCTGCTTAGTTAAAAACACATTCTTCTGTTTCATGCCATTTTAGCTGTACAAAGGCCAGCAGAGAGAAGGTGAATCTGTCCTAATGAATTCCTCTATTTAGGCATAGGCAAACACTTAAACAGAATTCTGAACACTATCACACTGTTTACACACCCTGATGAACTGAAGAAAAGATCTTGCTCCTCGGGTTGTAATGTCTGTGTTAAACACAAATCACACATTTCTTTGTCAGTGCCTGAACAGAATATAATGTGTTAACATTATGTTTATGTTGAATAGTCCTGTGACACTGTGCTTTTTCTGCCTTTTTTTTAGCATGCAGGAGAGATTTTGCTGTATTAGAAAGATGATATATTTTAAATGAACATGAAATTAGAAAGGACATAGTAGTTTGGAGCTGTTAATAGTGCAGAAATGGGTCAACAATGCAAATGGTTTTTGTAATTTGGGACAATTTATTTGGTAAAATTCAGTTGTAGAGATGAAGATGTTCCCAGGAATCTCTAGATTAGGATGGCAACATTCATGCTTGACTGTGCATGAGGAATTACTTGAAAATTAAATAAACAAGGAGGCTGTGGCACTTTTAAAGACTAACCAATTAAAGGATTTCCATGAGAAGCGAATCCTACGGTGATGACAAGCTAATCCCAACTTTGTCTTTGTTCTGATTGTTATGTAATGCTTACTAATATTTAGAGTAAGTTTATTTAAAATTCTATTAGCTTCTCTTTCCATATAATGAATAAAATATGTTTTTATTTATTAATTTTATGAATTTTCAAGTGCCTGATCAGCCATCTGTTTGTTTACTCACACTGGTACTGTTATTAGATTTTTATACATATTCCTGTCTTTTGTTGTTAAAACATTGGTGTCTAAGGAAAACAGGAATCTATATTAAAGGTCACTATATCTTTTGCCTAATGTTTCTAGGAAGCTGCTTCCCCCACCTCCTCATGACTTTTAGCATAACTCTCAAAGCATAGTGGAGATGTCTGCATCATTGGCAACAAAACACAGCTGATAAAATAGGGACTAGATAAATTGGAATCAGTAAAGTTCCCACTGTTTTGGTTTCTGTAGCAAGCAGGAGATATGTGACTTGTGTAGGAGAGGGAATTGTGATTTGGAGTGCTTCAAACTGATTGCCTCTTTCTATGAATTATTTGTGTACCTATGAAACTTAAAAAAGTTGCAAGTCAAAACATTCTGATAGATTAACCTAAAAGCCTACCAAGGCAAATGACCAGAACCTCATAAATGTTACAGGAATTAATGCTAATCTGAAATAATATCTTTTTCATAAAGGAGCATGTATGGCATGTAAGCTGTCAGAATGAATCACCAGCGGCAGGATGAAGCTCCTACTTCTTTTAAATGGTGTGGTTGAAAGGGAGAAGTCACAGAATGATTCTTGGAGGATTATTCTATTGACTGGGGTGCCATAAAATTTTTTTAAAAGAAAAAAGATGCATAGATTTATAAGTAAAAATGTTAATACTTTACATGTTACAAAAAGTAGCAATTTTCTTAATATTTAAATTAAGGTCAGGGTTATCTTACTATCGCCATGTGGGATTCTTCTCATTAAGGCCCTAATCACAACCTAGTTAAGCAAATTAATAGATCAACGTCCTATTGACCTCGGTGGACTTTGGATCAGTCCCCAAAAACTTTTACTTTTCAGACTGCAGTCTTAAAAAGGAACTTCATTTTCCTCAACTTTATGCATAATGTCCCAGAAAAATATAAATATATATAATATTTAATAAACATGCACGTGCACATATGCACATGCACACACAGTTCCTGAAAAAGTAACAGTGTATCAATGTGGAATATAAATTAATATTTGATAAAAGTACTTACAGAAGGGTAACTTTTTTTAAGTGTAAATCCTAAGGGTGTGAGGCTTTGTTCCTTGCTATCTTCAATTTCCCTAAAACAGTATTTTCAGTATACAAGCTCTCGAGACTTGCACTTTGCACTCCCAGCCAATGTTACAGTTTTGAGCCATCACTTTTAATGGACCTATACTACATATACATGAAAATATATTTCCCTTTTCTCTGAATATATGAAGTGTTCCTTTTCACATAGCCTTTGTTATGTGTATGATTTGTGTCGTGCATTTTATTTTTATATTAATTTACATTTGACATTGAGACATTGATTTTTTAAAAATGAAACCATAGCTTTAAAATTCTATCTGTAATGTTCCTACATGAAAGGGAAATAGATATGAAGAAATAGAGTCATTTTAGTCAATGGTTGTCTAGATAATCATTCCTTAAATGCACTATTAGTTTTTACTCGAAACCTTTTCTCCACAGGGAAAACTCTCTTTCAGGTTGCTTTTAATTGTCAACTTTATTGACTTTTCATTTGGAAAGTACACACATGATTTATTCACTTAAGATGAGGGACATTGAATTTGGGTTTTTGTGGTTTTTTTGGTTTTGTTTTGTTCATTTATTTGTTTTTTATAAAACAAATATTTTAGGAACAAATAATGTGAACATTGAGGAAAAAATATCACCCCACTTTTGCTTAGCTGAGGTATACCTTTAGTAAAGAAAACAAGTAATTCACTAGCTAGAGAGTATCAGGATGACAATGACCTCGTCTGCACCGAAAATGATGTCAAGCATCATAGATCAACATAGCAGGACCAATTGAGCAGCCAGTGTAGAGCTGCTCAGTCAATCCCAGAAATGCTCTCCCTTCAGTGTTATAACTCCATCCCTCCAAAAACATGAACACTGTATCAAAGGGAGAGCATTTTTGGTTGATACAGATGAGTGAAGAAACTTAGTAGGTGGGAGTAAGTAAGTTGATGGGAGATATGCAATCTGCATTCAGCAGAATGTGTATCTCCCATCAACTTAGCTTGGCAGTGTAGACCAGGCCAGTATAAGCTCTACCCTGTTACAGGCAGCAATTCTGCTGAAAAGTCGTATGCTTTGCTGACTCAGTATTGCAAATGTCTTCTCATTCCCACTGTAAGGGAGGTGGTAGGTGTATGCTATGGTATGGGCTGAGATGTCTGCTACAGTTCAGAGTCACTGAACCTATATTTCCCCTCATTGGTTCAGTTAGGACTCTCACTTTCAGGTTTGCAGCTCCCTAGCAGTTTCCTTTCTGAGTGGAGGTCTATCTTACTCTTCCATCTGACCAAGGTATTTCCGGGCATCATGTTTCTATGCCTACACTGTGTTGTTCCCAGTACAGCTGGGTTGCCCAAGGACAACTGCTTACTTTCTCTTCAGAGATGGTTATCGAGTATAATTTATACAGTTACGTTACAACAGAACACTTCCCAAGGAAGTTTACTTTTATTCTTAAAGTGAAAAAAAAAAAATTACAAAGAACATTAAAAAACAATGAGACCTAACCACATGTTAATAAACTTACCAGAATTACCATAACAACTAGCCTAACAAGCACAGTCCTTCAATACTTTCTGACACAAAAGAAATCCTTGCTGTTAGAAGTGCATTTGGAGCTTCAGCTCAGAACAATCACCCAGTATGATGAGGCTTCAGTAGAACCAGTCCTTCCTACCCTACCCCCTAAGTGATTCAAGGGTCCTATGTGCTTCCTGAAACAGAAAGAAGGCCATGAGCCAGTTTAAAACCAAGGTGGTTATCCAAATCTCCTTTCTTTGTATGCCAACCCTTGAAGAATCCAGTTTGAGCTAGTATATACAAACCACTCCAGAGGGGTGGTTGAGAAGGCTGATAACAGGAATTACATTAGCATTCCCCTCCCTACAAGAAAAGGTATGTGCATTGTCAGAAGAACACATACACATATGCATTTTTAATACATAGATCCCCAAAGGTGTTAACTTAGTTCAATAAACTTAAGTCTTAATTCTGTGACATTTGTTCAGGATATTCGTCAGTATCCCACAAGGACCTTTGCAGATATGTTTACCCTGCAATGAAGGAGTGTGACTGCAGCATGAGGAAGCATACATCAGCTAGCTTTTGATCAAGCTAGCTTGCTGAAAATAGCAGTGTACACCTGGCAGCACAGGCTAACCATCCCAAACACACATTCTGCATTCTGAATGAATTATTCTTGGGCAGCTAGTTCGTGCTTTTGCCTGTATCATCATAACTACCCTGCTGTTTTTAGCAAGCTAGTGCAATGTCTACATGAGGTGCAATCACACCTTCCAACTGCAATTCAGCAGAGTAAGAGAAACCCTGGAAGTAGCCAATTTTGTAAAAACCGTGTCTGGATTTTGTATTTTACTTTGTGTTTCATTTGTGAATAAAAGGAAACTCCCAGAGTGGGTAAGTTTAGATTTGCTTGCAGGTAACACAAGCTGTTCAGAATAGGGTAGTACAACTCATTTCCATGCAGAAGATGATGACAAAGCTTATATAATTTGTAAATAATATATACTTTGGTGCAAAGACTGAATTGGTACATCAACCTTGTGTTGGCTTTCTGCAAAAGGGTGGATTTTGCCATAGAGCCTTATCTCTGGAAGTATACTTAGTGCTGCAAGAAAGAAAAAGGAGGAAAAAAATAACCCATACAGAAACTGAGGTATTAATGATTTCCTTTTAAACATAGAATTGAAACTCCTTTCATTTTATGGTATTTTTATGCCAACATAGTCCTTCCCAATGAGAAGTCAGTCGTTTGGGGGTATGAAGGAGAAATAGCTGGGGGTTGGTTACTTGGTTTATCCCTGAGCCTAAAATAATACAATCAATTAATGATTGCCCTTTCTTCCTCTTAATGGTACTGAGCAAGATAGCTCAAGCAATTGTCATTGCTTGACTTCATGTTGAAAAATCATTTTAATTCTTTTTGCGTCATCACAGTTCATAAAGTGCACAGCTTTCTGAATCAACTAATGTTGTTATATGTTAGCAGAGATTGAAATGGGACTGCTTCTATTACTTACAGTATTTAGATCTAACTTCATATTTAGGCAACTGTGCTGCGTTTTGTTAGCAATCTGTTTAACTCCTCGTAAAGAGAGAACACATAAGAGAAACCATTGCTTGTACAGTTCTGTTTTTTGGAAGCAAAACGGTTTTAGTTTTGTTATAATTTTTTAAAGATATTGTCTAGGTACTTCTTTGTCAAAAGCTGTATTGTCCCATAACCTGTTACTGCCAGGAGCTTCCAGCACAGCTAAAGAAAGATAATACAACAGAGTGGCCACTGCATTTCACTGCCAGGGCTGCTAGTGTATTTTAGACTAACAGTCATCCAAATGGAGTATAGAAATTTACATAACTGAGAAATGGCTCTGCTGATGTGAGTGAGTAGCTGCATTCTTCTTGATTGAAACAAGTAATTCTTCTTCCTTCAGGCAGCTCTAAGTGATGCAAGTAGCCCACAGTCCCAAGAAACTGAAAAGGCACCCAGATCAGTGGCACATAAACCATGTTGTTATATTAGCAGCAGAGAGTGGGGTAGGTAGAAAAGCTGCTAAAAGGACTACAATCACCAAGGGATATTCTGTGAATGAGTATTCAGTCAATATGCTTTTAGCTAAAAGTCTACCACTAGTGCAGTGGGAAAGATGCTGCATCACATCCTATCTAGATTTTCATTTTCCGCTAACTCTCATTGTTCCAAACCTGAAGTCATTCTTGGGGGAAAACATAGTTTGTTCCAGGAAATGTTTTGCGATATGTCTAAAAACCTAGACACTTAAATACACATTTTATTTTCCTTTGCTGGTCATTTTGTATCTACAGCAGGCAAACTGTCATGTGACCTGATAGATAACTAGCTATGAAAGATCATTGTTTCTTCTGAAGACAATGTTTTAAGGACACAACTTCATCTATAACTGGCCATATTTATGTTCAAACCACTCATTTTTGGTGAACTGTAAGGGATCAGGCAACATCAGTCCTTTTAGTCCACCCACTTTGTTGTTGGTGGTGGAAATCAAACAATAACAATGGCTGAGTAGTCAATCATATGAAGACTTTGGAATTGGATTCAGTTATTGCCTGTACTAAGACTGTCTCATACCCAAGAAATTAATGATTGTGGAGTCTGACTATATCCATAGCTTGGCTGCTGCTTAATAAAAGTAGTAGTAATGGGGGCAACTTAATAACTACTTTCTGGTGCTGAATGAAATCCCAATGAAGTACAGAGAACTGAGCCATAATTTAGAATTTTGAAAACTCCCATTCTAGTTCTTTCCTGAAATATGGGAACATGGCTCTGAGGTTTTCCTTTGTATTTGTATATGTTCAGAAATCAGTTCTCTAGCAAACTGAATTCCTTGTTCACAGAAGACCCATGTTTCTCCTGATAAATTTGTATTTTGGCTGCCATTTGAATTTCTTTTCTAAGTTATTTCTTCACATCACATTAACTAAGCAATTTATCTACCATTGTTATGTCTAAAATCACCCTCCCTAACAGAGGTGAAATCATCTCACCTTGATGTATGGATGGCAAACAAAGCCTATTTGGATAGACAAACATATTCAGAAAGACAGATGCTTTATTTGTATCATATGAAGGACAGAAAAAAAAGGAGCTAAAATTTCAGTCCATCATGTCAAGGTTGGCCTTAATAGTCATCTTTGAAGTGTTTGGGAGACTGGGTGAAATTCTTTCAAGTTAGAAACTCACTCATAGGGCAGATCACACTTAGTGAGGAGAGAGCAATAGAATTCTGCATGAAGAACTCTGCAAACATGAGGGTTTTCATTCCATTATAAGGTGGCCATCTTGTTGACCATCTCAGGCCATCCAGTCTCAAAAGCAACCATCATCCATCTTTTTATCTCGTTCTCCCTCCCTTCCTCATTTATGGATTGCTTGTTAATTCTCAGTATCCAAAGGGATAGCCGTGTTAGTCTAGTCCAGTAAAAAAACAACAAGCAGTTGTGTGGCACTTTAAGACTAATAGATTTATTTTTTGCATGAGCTTTCGTGGGAGAAGATCCCGCTTCCTCAGATGCTTCGAAGATGGGTGAACTTACAGAAAGGAATGAAACTAAATGCAAGGGGGTGTAAAACACAGGATCAGGTCATAAAGTAACAGCAAATCAGAGCAGTTTACAGGCTTAAAGAATGGGAAGCCTGAAGTCAAATTACCCTTTGTAATGTGAAAAGAACCCATAATCTCGACTGAGTCCTGCTTTCACAGAATTTAGTTTGCATATTAATTCGAGTTCAGCTGTTTCTCTTTGGAGTCTTGATGTCCCAGGTACATCTCTAACGACAGTCGTTAACAAATCCATCATCGAGTGATTAGGAAGATGGAAGTGCTCAGCAACTGGTTTCTTTGTTCTTTGATTTCTGATATCAGCTCTGTGCTCATTCAATCTCTTACGGAGCGATCGTCCTGTTTGTCCAATATAGAAGGCGTTGGGGCATTTCTTGCACATGATGGCATAGACCACATTAGTAGACGACCAGGTAAATGAGCCTTTGATGGAGTAGCAGGCTTGATTAGGACCTATGATGGTGTTTGTTGTGTAGATATGTGGGCAGACTTGGCAGCGTGGTTTTTTGCAAGGGTGTGTGCCTGCTTCAATGTTCTTGTTGTTAGATCTGTAGTTGCTGGTGAGTATCTGTTTAAGATTAGGGGGCTGCCTATAGGCAAGGAGTGGTCTGTCTCCTACTGCTTGAGAGAGAGAGGGATCATCTTTTAGAATAGGCTGTAGGTCCTTAATGATCTTTTGCAGAGGTCTGACTTGAGGATTATATGTGGTGACTAGTGGTGTTCTGTTGCTTTCTTTCTTGGGTCTCTCCTGTAGTAGATGACTTCGGGGAACCCGTCTAGCTCTGTCAGTTTGTTTTCTTACTTCCCCAGCTGGGTACTGTAGTTTCAAGAATGCTTGATAGAGATCCTCAAGATGTCTGTCTCTGTCTGAGAGATCAGAGCAGATGCGGTTATATCTTAGGGCTTGGCTGTAGACAATGGATCATGTGGTGTGTTTAGGATGGAAGCTCGAAGGATGTAGGTAACTATACCGATCAGTAGGTTTTCGGTATAGGGTGGTGGTGATATGTCTATCCCTGATTTGTACTGTAGTGTCAAGAAAGTGGATCTCCTGTGTGGAGTGTTCCAGGCTCAATTTGATGGTGTCGTGGAAATTATTGAAATCTCTGTGAAAATCTTCAAGAGCATCCCTGCCGTGTGTCCAGATGATAAAGATGTCATCGATGTAGCGCAGGTAAAGAAGAGGTGTCTTGGGATGAGACTTGAGGAAACGTTGTTCTAAGTCGCCCATAAAGATGTTGGCATATTGTGGGGCCATGCGGGTGCCCATAGCAGTGCCACTGATTTGGAGATATAAATGATCCTCAAATCTGAAGTGGTTGTGGGTGAGTACAAAGTCGTAAAGTTCAGTCACGAGCTGCGCTTTGTCATCATCTGGGATGGTTCTTCTAATAGCTTGGAATCCATCCTTGTGTGGGATGTTGGTGTAAAGAGCTTCTACATCCATAGTGGCTAGAATGGTGTTTTCTGGAAGTTCTCCAATGGACTGTATTTTCCTCAGGAAGTCCGTGGTGTCTTGAAGATAGCTGGGGATGTTGATAACATAGGGTCTGAGGAGGGAGTCCACATAGCCAGATAGGCCGGCAGTAAGAGTGCCAATGCCTGAGATGATGGGGCGTCCAGGGTTTCCTTTTTTATGGATTTTGGGTAGTAGATAGAACATCCCTGGCCATGGTTCTGGTGGTGTTTCTGTCTATACATTCTTGTGCTGTCTTAGGGAGTTTCTTGAGTAGGCGTTGTAATTCCTTTTGGTATTCCTCAGTGGGGTCAGAGGAAAGTGGTCTGTAGAAGGTTGTGTTGGAGAGTTGTTTAAAAGCCTCCTGGTCATAATCTGATTTATTCATGATGACAACTGCACCTCCTTTGTCAGCCTCCTTAATGATAATGTCAGAGTTGTTTTTGAGGCTGTGGATGGCATTGCATTCTGCAGGGCTGAGGTTATGATGTAAAGGATGTTGTTTGTCCACGATTTCAGCCTTGGCACGGTGGCGGAAGCAATCAATATAGAAGTCAAGTCTCTCATTTCGGCCTTCTGGAGGAGTCCATGAAGAATATTTCTTCTTGTAGTGTTTGGAGGAAGGCATCTGTGTGTCAGTGCGTTGATCTGTGGTGTTATGGAAATATTCTTTGAGTCTTAGACGACGAAAGTAGGCCTCTAGGTCACCGCAGAATTTTATCTTATGTGTGGCAGTTGTGGGGCAGAAGGAAAGTCCTTGAGATAGAACAGATTCCTCTGCAGGAGTATGTGTGTAGCTTGAGAGATTAACAGTGTTGGTGGCTGGGTTATAGGTGTCACTCTTGCTTCCTGTAGTGCTGTATAGAAGTTTATATTGTTTGGTATCTTTTTTCCTCTGTAGGAAAGCAAAGTGCGTGTCATAGATGGATTTTCTGTTCATTGTGAAGTCCAGCCATATAGAGGAATGCATTGTAGGTTGGTTTTGTAAGAAGGAATCTAGTTTTGAGAATTCATTTTTAATTTTGCTCTGTTTGCTGTACAGGACGCTGATCAGGTGGTTTCTGAGTTTCTGTGAGAGAGTATGGCATAATCTCTCACTGTAGTCTGTGTAATATGTCGATTGTAAAGGATTTTTTACCTTCAGTCCATTAGGTATAATGTCCAGTTGTTTGCATTTAGAAAGGAAGATGATGTCTGTCTGAGTCTGAGCGAGTTGTTTCTGTAAGTTGATGGATTTCCACTTCAAACGGCTGTATTTAGTGCCTTGCATCTTGTCAGTTTCCAAAGGGATAGCCGTGTTAGTCTAGTCCAGTAAAAAACAATTCTCAGTAGTCTGTCTAGAGATGGTTAGAATCTGGGCCACAAATTGTTGAATTCAGTGCTACAAGATAACAAATTTACAGTCTATAGAAACTCTCTCTTTGTTAAGAGGAAGTAGTACTGTTGATTATGTAATAGAGTTATATTTGCTGCAGAAGATATTTTGTAGTTCTTCAAGCAATGTCCTGTGGGTGCTCCACCTCAGGTGTTGCTGTGTCACGGAGCTTCCAAAAGCAGTTTGATTCCCTGGCCGTGCATGCACAGAGGGCACCGCTGGCCAGCTCAATGAGCTCTGAGTGCGCACAGCTGCTTCCCCTCAGTTCTTTTTCAACCATCCCCAGCTCTGCCATGGACTTTCAGCCTCGCTGTTACTTTCATTTTAAAAACACTCTCCTTTCAGACAAACCTACCTTTTTCTTCACCATTTCTCTTATTTCACTATAAAGAAGAGGAAAGATTAAAAAAAAAAAAAGACACTCGAGGGCTCTTCTGTTCCCCACTTACCCTGCCTCCCCCACATGCCGTCACTGCTGTCCCCACTCTTCCCCCCCAAAAAAAGACCAACATACATTCATAGATAAATAAATAAATATTTAAAAAAAATAAAAAGAGGGAGAAAGGACATTGAATACAACAAAGGAACAAAACCACGGCCAGCTAACCTTTAAACATGTCAGCACCCACGAACCTTAAAGAGTGTGGCAAATGCCACGAGTCCATGCCAGTCTCAGATGGGCACTCCCAATGCATTCGTTGTCTCGGGGAATCACATATACCACAGAAATGTGCCCACTGTCTCAAACTAAATACCAGGGCTAAAAAAGACAGGAATCTACGTCTCAAAGCCCTGCTGATGGAAAAGTCATTAGCCTTGACATCAGACCCTGACTCTCATAGACCGAGTGTTTCTCATTCGAACCAAGGCCACAAGAGGCATAAATCTGCACACAAAGCTGCACCGGTGCCTAAGAAAGGACAGTCAGCAGAACCCAAGTTGGTGTTAACGAAGCCCACTAAGGAGGCTGTAGGTTCCTCAAGGGCTCCGGCTGCAATGCCACTTCGGCACGGAGAGCCATTTAGTGGCTTGTCTCCTGGAAAAGCCAGGCAATCGGCACAACAAAGCTTGTGCATTCCTCGGAACCCATGCTCCCCGGTTCCCAATGAATCTCTAGTGTCCTCAGCTCCGCAGCCGGCAGTTATGCAAAACACTGCACCAGGCGTGACTGCACAGGTTCAGACCGCCCCAATTACTGCTAGTTTGCCAGAACAGACATCTGATGACATTCCACCTATGATACCAGTTCCGGTATGCCCCGCTATTTCGCGGGATGGCACTCGTTCTCCTAGCAGTCTACGACCCTGATACCAAAAAAGAGGGCACATAAGTGACATCATGTATTGACGTCTTGCTCTATTAGCTCCTCCTCTTCACGTTCATTTAGACACTTCAGCAGATGCTCTTCTCTGGGCACATGTCACTCAGCTTACAGAGCTGACTCTCACTCAGGCCGTTACTCTACAACAAGATCTTATCACCATACTAGATCACGATCTACTTATTGATGCTCCAGCCATTACTATCGTTCACGATACTACCCTCATTCATCTAGTTCCTATCACCATCGATACACAAAGGGTCACAGCACAAGCTGTAGGTGTAATTTTTCTCCATCACCCAGTACATGATCAACATATCACCATCATCATAGGCACACATCATTGCCTACAAGATCACCTTTTTCAACGCATTCAGTTGTGGATGCTTCTGTTCGCACCGTGCCAACACAATTATGTCCTCATGACACATCTCCAGCAGGGGAGATGGATAAGGAAACAGATAAGGAAATCCTCACACCTCCAAAGGCCACTCATACAGATGACCACAGACAGTTTAAAGAGCTGTTTATGTGGGTTGCTCAACAACTAGAAATACCTCTTGACGAATCAGCTGAATCACAGCACAAGTTCTTAAAGATTTTAAACACCACAGCCTCATCCAGGATAGCACTTCCTATGAATGAAGCAATTATGGATCCTGCTAAAATATTCTGGCAGTCACCAGCATCAATCTCCTCAACTAACAGACAAACTGATTGAAAATATTTTATACCAGTCAAAGGAATGGAGTTTTTATTCACCCACCTGCTGCCTAACTCTTTAGTTGTAGATGCAGTGAACTAGAGGAGTAGGAATCCTGCCTTTAAAACTACACCCAACCGACAAGAATAGCAGGCAAATGGATAATATGGGGAAAAAAAGTATACTCATCTGCCACCATGATTATGAGGGTGCCAAAGTACCTTGCTCTTCTTTCTAATTACAACCATACTATCTTTGAAAAGTTACTAGAAATTCTACCTGATACTGCAGAACCTAAAAGGGAACTGTTTGCGTCCTTACTTACTGAGGGACAGCGGGTGGCATGAACTTTTCTCCAAGCTTCAATGGATACTGCGGACACTGCAGCCAGGATTATTGCCACAGCAGTCATCATCAGGAGGGCAGCCTGGTTACAGACAGCTGCACTTCCACGTGATTTGCAAAATAATATAGAGGACTTACCATTTGAATGTGACCAACTATTTTCACACAAGACAGACCAGGTACTACACTCAATGAAGGATTCGAAGGCCATCCTGAGAACACTAGGCATATTTGCCCCTAATTTTACAAGAAGGCCATTTAGGGTGCAACAATACCAACGCCGTTTTCAGCACCAGTACCAGCCTCAATAGTAAACTAGACAGTTTGAACAACATAGAGCGAAACACCGTCCCTACAAGAGAAAGCAACAAGCACAGATGGCTATAAATAATCAGCCCCTAACACTTAAGGCACAAATATGATCTCTTGGTCAAGGGTCTGAGAACATACACCGAACAAGCAACATACCCAATGGTACTAACACTGTTGTGGGCCAATTACGGAGGTTCCTCCATAATTGGGTAGCCATCACTACAGACACATGGGTTTTGGAAATTGTAGAACGAGGCCTTTCCACTCCCTTCATCAAAATTCCCCCCTTACACTACCCCTCCCAATCCCTCTTCAGGGACCCCAATCATGTACAAGTCCTCAGCGAGGAAGTGTTTCAGTTGCTAAGGGTTGGAGCAATCAAAAGATTACCTCGCCACTCTTCTAGGAGGGCTTTTTATTCAAGATACTTCATGATGCAAAAGAAGACATGGGGATGGCGACCAGTCTTGGACATGAGGCCCTTAAACAGATATATTAAAAGGGAATGTTTTAAGATGGTTACACTTGCTACCATTATACCTATGTTGCAGCAAGGAAATTGGTTCTCAGCCCTTGACCTAAAAGATGCATATTTTCATATTGATATTCATCCTTCCCACAGGAAATTTCTCAGCTTCATTCTCAACGGACAATGTTACCGATACAGAGTTCTTCACTTCGGCCTTTCAGCTGTGCCACGAGTCTTCTCAAAGGTGCCTGCCGTAGTCGCCGGTTATTTGCGGATACACGGTGTCACGATTTATTCATATCTCGACGACTGCTTAATCGTCACAAGGACATTCGATGCAAACCTCGCTTGCCACAAAATTCACCATCACACTGTTTCAAAACTTAAGACTCACAATAAACATAGAAAAGTCCACTTTAGTTCCTTGTCAGAAAATCAAATTCATAGGGGCACTTCTAGATGCGACATCAGGCACAGCAATGGTACCTCACGCTCATGCAAAACCAATAGCTGACTTCGTAGACTATCTTCAAAAGGCTCCGGCGATCCCAGCACGGTCTGTACTACAAATGCTAGGCCACATGGCAGCCTCTACAGCTATTGTGCCTCACGCAAGGCAACTCATGAGACCTCTTCAGTTGTGGCTAGCAACAGTTTACAGGCCACATCAACACCCATTGCATACATTCCTCACTATACCTCTTCCGATGAAACAATCCCTCACATGGTAGAAGATGCCAGACAATCTTCTATCCAGCATTCCCTTCACAAAACTGCAAGCATCAATAACGATAACAACAGATACCTTCCTGATAGGCTGGGAGGCTCATACCGGATCATGCAGAATCCGGGGCAAATGGACCTCAGCTGAGACATCATTGCACATAAATGTTCTAGAGATGAAAGTGGTCAGGTACGCCTGCCGATTTTTCTTGTCGCGGATAAGGGGCATGACAGTCACCATAATGACAGACAACACTGCAACTATGTTTTACATAAACCATCAGGGTGGGGCAAGGTCCCCGTCGCTGTGTGCAGAAGCCACCAAGCTCTGGGAATGGTGCCTATCCCATTCAATAATGCTATCAGCTGTACATCTACCAGGGAACAGCAATTTTCTTGCCGATGTCTTAAGCAGAACCTTTCCACTTGCTTGCGAGTGGCATCTACCTGACCAGGTCCTGGGACAAGTATTCTAAATGTGGGGTATCCCATCGATAGATCTCTTTGCCACTTTTGCCAACAAGAAGTGCAAACTATTCTGCTCCAGAGCAGGCACAGACCCAAGGTCATTAGAGGATGCCTTCGTTGTAAGCTGGTCAACAGGCATGCTTTATGCCTTTCCACCAATCCCGCTTATCCACAGGGTAATGCAAAAAATAATTCAGGACTGTGCCATGGTAATTCTAATAGCCCCTGCCTGGCCCAGGCAAATTTGGTACCCACATCTGCTTGCTCTGTCAGTACGCAAACCTCTCCGCCTTCTGGATACTCCAATGCTCCTATACCAACACAATGTCACACATTACCCCTACATACACAAATTACACCTGACAGCATGGCTCCTCAATGGTTCCATGGCATGGAATTACAATACTCCCAAGGCATTCAAGAAATCCTGTTAAACAGTAGAAAACCAGCCACGAGGAAGTCATACATTCAAAAGTGGACCAGATTTCAATATTGGTGCCATAACCATCAAACTCACCCAAACTCTTCATCCATTCCCCAAATACTAGACTACTTTTTGGAACTCAAATCATTGCACCTATCCAATAATTCCATTAAGGTACATCTTGCCGCTATAATCACCTTCCATGACAGCCTCTTGCAAATACTGAACTTGAATAATCCTATACTAAAACGCTTTTTGGCAGGGCTGCAGAGCTTGCATCCAAGCATACACCCTACCACCGTACCATGGGATTTGACCTTAGTTTTAAAGGCCTTGACACAAACTCCATTCGAGCCTATGTCTTCCTGCTTGCTATACCATCTCTCATTAAAGGTCGCCTTTTTGATGGCAATCACTTCAGCAAGGAGAGTAATTGAGATCAGTGCTCTCAGAGCAGATCCACCTTATATAACGTTCTATAAGGACAAGGTCACATTGAGGCTGGATCTGAAATTCTTGCCCAAAGTCGTATCAGATATTCACATTAATCAACCCATATACTTACCTACTTTTTACCCGAAACCACACCAGAACCGTCATCAAGCCACACTTCACACCTTAGATGTGAAGCACACTGTTGCATACTATCTCAACAGGACAAAGCAATTTAGACAGTCAAATAGCCTATTCATCTCATTCGCAGAACACTTAAAAGGCAACTCCATCTCAAATCAGAGACTCTCCAAATGGATCAGAGAATGCTTTTATCTTGTTTACCAATTATCTAATCGATACCTACCTTCCGATGTACAGGCACATTCCACTAGAGCTATGGCCTCTACAAAGCATTTCTCAATAACATTCCCATAATGGACATCTGTAAAGCAGCTACCTGGTCGACACCTCATACATTCATCTTGCAATATGCATTGGATCTCCAAGCAACCAAAAATTCTCAGATGGGCAGGGCAGTGCTATCCGCTATACAGGTAGTCCTCACTTAGTGACCGGGTTCCGTTCCTGAAACCTGGTTGATAAACGAATTGGTCACTAAACGAGGAGCAGCCCTTACCGGTATTTCAGGCATAATGTACTTTACTGGTAGTGGGTTTTTCAACCATCGGTAGATAGTTTTAATGTCACCTTTGCATCATTTATAACATTTTTAATATATATTTTAAATGTTTTAAGCTCTAATGTACTGAACTTAGTTTGCATAGTGTACTGTAAATATAGGTAATCTGAGAGAGTTGATGCGAGTTCTCGTACATTGCCATAATACCAACTCATCAGAGAGCCGGTCATAACTCTGAGGGGTCACTAAACGAGTAGGTCACTAAGTGAGGACTAGCTGTAGATGGAAACCCACCTCCATTTATGGAAAACTGCTACACAGTCACCTGAGGTGGAGCACCCACAGGACACTGCTTGAAGAAGAAAGAGAAGTTGCTCACCTGTAGTAACTCTGTTCTTCGAGATGCATGTCCTGTGGCTGCTCCACTACCCTCCCTACCTCCCGTCTTTCCTTTTTTTTTTTTTCTTGATCTATTTCAGATGGCGCTAGGTCAAAAAAGAACTGAGGGGAAGCAGCCGCACATGCTTAGGGCTCATTGAGCTGGCCAGCGGTACCCTCTGTGCATGCGTGGCCAGGAAGTCAAAGTGCTTTTGGAAGCTCCATGCAGCAGCACAGGAATGCAGAACACCTGAGGTGGAGCAGCCACAGGACATGCATCTTGAAGAACAGAGTTACTAAAGGTGAGCAACTTCTCTTTCTAGTGCAGTTCACTGTATTCTATAGAAAAAGTACCCAACTGAACTCTCCATTTGAAAGCTCCTGGGTGCAGTTAATTACTAGATTGAGTCTGAAGCTAGATATGAGTCAATAGTGTGCCCTTGTTGCCAAGGAGGTCCACGGAATATTGGGCTGCATCAGCAGGAGCATTGCCAGTAGATCAAAGGATGTGATTATTCCCCTCTATTGGGCACTGGTGAGGCCACATCTGGAATATTTGTGTCCAGTTTTGGGCTCCTCACTACAGAAAGGATGTGGACAAATTAGAGTCCAGTGGAGGGCAACAAAAATGATTAAGGGGTTGGGGCACATGACTTACTAAGAAAGACTGAAGGAACTTGGTTTATTTAATCCACAGAAGAGAAGACTGGGGGATTTGATAACAATCTTCAACTACTTGAAGGGGTGGTCCAAAGAGGAGGGAGCTAGGTTACTCTCAGTGGTGACAGAGAATAGAAAAAGAACAAGGGTTTCAAGCTGCAACTGGGGAGGTCTAGGTTGGATATGAGGAGAAACTTTCTCATTAGGAGGGTGGTTAAGTACTGGAATGGGATACCTAGGCAGGTGGTGGAATCTCCGTCTTTGGAAACTTAAGACCCAGTTGGATAAAACCCTTGCTGGGATGATTTAATGGAAGTAGTCTTGCTTTTAGCAGGGGGTTGGACTAGATGACCTTATAAGGTCCCTTCCAGCCCTGATATTCTATGACTCTCATCTGATGGATCCCTTGCTATACAAAGACACAACTGAAAAATAAAAAAAAAAATCTATTTTCATCATTAATTCTTCCTCCTTTCATTTTGTACACTTCAAGTATGCTGGCAATTTATGAATGATCTAGAATTTAGGTGAGTGAAGTGCATCTGCAATCCTACTTTGAAAACATTCGTTCTATATATGTTGACAGCATGGCAAGAGATACTGTATGCAGCAAATTCAGTTTATAGCTGCTCTGATTTGCTGTACACTAATTCCAGTTTTATCCTCTAATTTAAATGAGTGGTCAAATAAGCATCCAGCTGTCCCTACAATCCAACATGAAATCTTGGAAGTCCCAATAAAAGGAATTTGAATGTTGTTCAAGTAATCAGCTCATGTCTACTCAACCCAGTTAAGCTGACATCCCTATTTCTGGGTTCTTATTAAGTGATGCCAACTCCAATGTTCTGCCTTTGCACAAAACCCAAACCTCCTGGTGCTAGCAATCTGGATTTCCTGATAATGATTGCCGTCACAGTCCTCACTGGTGCTCTGAAATGGATAATTCTATTCAAGATAAAGAATGATCAAGACATTTTGAATAAATGGGCCTAACCCTGCAGTCCTTGCTCCAGTAAGTTCAGTAGCACTCTTGCATGATTGAATGCTGCAGGAGTAGATGCCATATCTTTTAGCACAATAATCATGTCAGAAGAATGAGTTTGTAATATTCAGGGAGAAGAAAAAGAAAAGAGTTTATTAAAACAGTAATCTTTTCTGAGCAGAAAAGATTTTGTTTTGTGCTGAACGTTGCTGAGTGCAGTATTGGTGCTTAACAGAGGAGCAAGGGGTGGGATTGATTTTCTATTTTAAGGAGTACATGGTGTCTGGTAAGTGAGTTAGCTTTCTGTGAGGTAAATTGTCTCTCTTCCTAGTTGCATTGGCCTTTTACATGTATGTTTTATCCTCCAAGATGATTAATTTAATTGTGTGTGGCGTATGTGATTGTGTTTCTGTTTTCTATATGCTGCAATACTAAATAGAAATTATTCATCCTGGATATTTTAAGTTTGTTCATTCTTTGCTGCTTTTTCCCACTCCAGAATAAAAATATAGTAGAGTGAAAATACATTTTTGTTCCGTGTCAAAAACAACAAAGAAAACTGAAAGAATTATCCCTGTGCTATATGTTGCTAAATAAAGAATCTAAAATACGCTGAATTGATAAGCAAGGATAGTCTACCTTCAAATGCTGATTCAAAAGAGTCAAAATATTCCCTCTTCAGTGAAGAAATTTACTGTGCCTTTGTATTTCATTGTAATTCTACCTATCCTTTTTTATTATTTTTTTAAAATTTAATTATATGATAGCTGTGTTATCATTTTTGTACTAACGGATTTGGGAACAAATAATGTATATCAATCAATCCATCAATAACTGAAAATACTTATCTTCCAGTACCTACATTTAGGATTCTATTGACAACTTAATGTTAATATAAACCTGGTGGTGCATTACCATAGGAGAACTTGTATTCTTTACAGTTTGTGATGTGCCTGTGGTGTTCTTTCTTTTTCCAAGAGAAATATGGTTCTTGGCAGGAACAATTGAGAGAATTGTTTTATAATTTTGTGCATCAGTAATATAATCCCAGCTATCTATTTGATGAATGATTTCAGAGTTCCTGCTTCTTCTGTGTATCTGTGAGATTGTTCATTTTGACTCTTTCTTCTCAAAGTGAGAGAATTCAAAATTAGACTAAGATATGGGAGGACACATCTTACTGGCAGCAGAGACAACCAAGTTTGGGATTGACCTTGGCATGCTAGCTTTTTGAACTGTTATGAGGCAATAAGTTTTTAGTAACACCCCATTTGCAGTTTGGATGGCAGACTGATGGCTGTTTTGCTTTTATGATATCCCTTGACATTAGATACACTGAAAAGCAGTAGCCTCAAAAGAAGTATTTCCCCTTTCTGTGTGCTGCATCAGCAGCTGATTGAGGACCTGATAGATTGGCAGGGAGGAAAGCAAAAGCTGTCTAGAGCCAGTTTCCCTATATTTTTTCCATTTTGCAACTAAGACATTTTCAATGCAGTGTGGTCTTTTTGATGAATAAACAGTGAATAGGAATAGTTTGTTCTGTTAGAGTTTTCAGGAGTAGCAAAGTCAGCATTAAAATGTCACAGACCTGAGTAATTGCTGAACAGAATATATTAAATATATAACACTGATTATAAGTGGGCATAATGCCATTTATTTCAACAATATAGTCACAGAGATATAGCAAACATAATAAGGTTTTGACACAACTCTTCAGTTGAGGCTGTTTGCCAAAGTACTAGTGACACAGCACAAAGGGGGAGTGAAGTTGAGACTAAATTGAAAATGAGTAACTTAAAGACCCTGTCTGAAAAAGGAGATTTTATTGTATCTCAGTAACTTCCTCAGATTCGGACATACTGATATTTTATTGATTTCTAAATCTGAGAAATGTGATTCTAAAGGAAATACAATGTGACTGAATGTGTTTGGAATTTAGCATGTAACAGCTACCCCAACTCTTATTGGCTTACAGAATAAAATCACAAAAGCTCAGTTATGGTAAAAGTAGCACTGAAAAATCTGAAGTTTTCATGCAGTTGTTTTGTTTCCAGAATGTCTCTCAGGCGAATGTAGTTGTCATTTACACATCTATAGCCTAGAGGATAATGCTCATGTTGGCAGAAAATGGCCTGAAAAGGATGGTCTTGTAATTACAGGATATTTGGGGTTCTATGTCTGGCCCTGCAAAAGACTTCCTTTGTGCTATAGGGAAAATTGCCTAATTTTAGTCTGTCTATATGAGGGTGATACTACTTCTACCCCAATCTGTCTTGGCCAATTAAAATGTAATTTAACCTCTGAGAGTTTACACCATTACCGTGTACCAGTACAGCTCTTAATACAATGAGACCCTGGTCTTAGTGTAGGTTGCTAGTTCTACCTTAATGCATGGTATAATGAAATACCATGTAACAATGAGAACAACACTCTGTATTAACAAATAACATACCTTCTTTCTATAAAGGTCAATGGAAAAAAGGGAATAGAATAAACAATTTCTCAGGACAACAATTTACCCACTGCTGATTAATGGATACAGCTATGTAGATGCTAATAAGAATGGTTTAGGTGCAAATATAGGACAAAGTGAGTTTTGCACAAAGTTCAGGCATTGTAGCTAGCAATAATGTTTAGCCTCACCTACTGGGGGCAAGCTGCCCAAATCATTTTAAAAATGGACCTTCATGAGTTTGCAAACACGATTAAATAGTGTTTGCTTGTGATAGTAAGTGACTGGTCTTGATGAACAAGGCAGTGCCTTCCAATCATATATTCGTGTGTAACTGTGTGTGTTCCTGGCACCCAACATCTTCCTTTCAATTTATCAGTTTGAAATTTGTTGGTTTTATTGTATGCATCCCATAAGGTTCTTTGTGCCTAAATGTCGTCTTTCCTGTTCATTTATTTACTAGGCGGGAGTGCCTTAGATGAAGAAAGGATGGATTTAAAAAAAAAAAATATTAAAAATATTGGAACTAAAGAGCTTTTGTAAATAGCCCTGTAATGAGAAAATAAATTTGAAATTGACTGCCTATGTTAATGTTTAAATTTATTATAATAATTTAAACTTTAAATTAAATGCAAATAATATTAAGCAATACATGTTTGCTGCCAGATTTCAAGAAAGGCTTTACTGAAGTGTTAGTCCAGCTTGTGACAGTGGTAGCCTCTTCTGCAGCTGCAAAGAGAATATTTTCATTTCAGTTTGTTCAACTAGTTCAGTTCAACAATAAATTCATTCATTGGTAAGAAATCAATTGGGAGGAAAGCTTTTGTTTTCCTATTTCAATCTATGAATAAAAACTAGGTGTGAGAGGATGATATTTACCTGTCCTAAAATTTTGAAGGACGTGGTAACTAGAAACAATCAGTTAAAAAAGTAACTGCAGATAACACTTCCTTTGAACAAATTCATTTTAAATGCAAAACATTTTTCATCATTTTTTCATATGTATCTAACACTTTAAAGGTACTTTTAACTCAGTAAATATAAAATAATGCTATCTTTGTGTATTTTAATTTAAATTTCCATCCAAGTAGAACTTAACATGCACATCACAAATCAAAAGTTAATAATTTAGGAAATAAGAAATGCATCTTCCACCATTTTCTTACTAACAATATAAATGTAAAAATTAGGAGTCTGAAAAGAGGTAAAATAAGCTATACAATTCCTTTAATAAATGTTTTATGCACATTTCTTGTTACCAAGAAGCACCACCAAATATTACTGTAAAAGTTCTATTTAGTTCTGAACAACATATTTTAATGGTTATTAACTACTGAGATTATTTTTTCTTTAAGGAAGCAACTAAAATATACAAATTGTCAATTAATGCAAAACAATTAAAACTGATTATTTCCTACTTGCTGACTTAAATTATGATCTAAATTGGGGATTTAAATCAATCTACCTGTGATGAAAGGTGTTTGGATTTAGACATCTGAGGTCAAACACCAGAATGATAGGATAGCGAATTCTCTCTCTGGAATCTTTCTCTGTCTGGTCTGACAGCATGCAGACTTGTCCTTCAGCACACATTGTAAAAATCTCCATTCATCCTGCTAAAGATTTTCCCAAGTTGCTTCAGGGAAGAAAGGACTGGACATGGGGCATATTTCAGTTTTTACAGGCTAGTTTGCTGTTGCTGTAGTCAGATTAGATTTTATATTTTTGTATAAATTTTACATATGCTTAGAACATTTTATAAACTGAACTGATTAACAAAAAGAAATTAGTAAAGAATAAGGAAATTATACCACTGAGAATAATCTGGTGATTATTGTACACAGTAGAGAATGAGCTAAACCAGGTGTCAGAAACCCAAAAGATAAGAAGAGCCATTTAAAAAAAATTCCTTCAGTAACCAAGTGTCTTGAGAGCTGCAATAGGTGTAGCCGCCTGGGTGGGGGGCGGGGGTGGAGCTGGGCCAGGTTGCTGCCACAGGGTCCCATGGCCAAGGGTGGGGGAGGAGCTCAGAACTAAGAATGGTCCCCCATTTGTGGTGGGCAGAGCCCAGAGCCACATGTGACTCCAGAGCTGCAGGTTGCAGGTCTGTGAGCTAAACCATTTTGAGAGAGAAAAAGAGATGCTGTATTAGGTACTATTAATGGGAGTGTAAAACAAGCAAGGAAATAATTCTGCTCCTCTTGACCCTGACTAGACAGCATTTGGAGTGCAGTGTTTATTTAGGGCAGTAATTTAAAAAGACAAATTAGAGTTAAATGGAGATAAAAGTCAAAATGGTACATGTGGTTTGGTAAATAAGGCCTATGAGGAGTGAACAGAGAAAATCATACACGTTTAACCTACATAAAAGAAAAATGGAGAGAGGATAATTGCCTGCGTGGACAAAAGAATATGCTAAAGTGGACAGGGACCAATAATAACAGAATATGTAGTAGCAGAGTTATAATGCACTGTGGATTAGACGTTGAGTGGCAGAGGGGGAGAGATACAGGAACAACTAGAACACCAACTCTGCCACTGCAAAGGCAATGAAACACATGAAAACCTCTTTGGATTATTTGTATCTTGAGTTACTGGGTAAAAGCCTTAAACAATTGTCCTGTGTCCATTGAAGGTGAAATAGTTACCGAGAAGACACAGCCTTTACTGCAACTTGTTGCAAGGCAGCACATCTTCAGAATATTTAGTTCCCAATAGCCTTTTAGTTAACCTTTTTCTGAAGTTAAACCAGATACTGTTCAAGGAATCAAAGATCACATTTTTAATATACTCCTAAGAGTGAGGCCACAAGTTGCTTATATATACTCTGAAGATCCATGGAACCAAGCTATCTGCAGGCCAATGGTTAGGTTTAAGCAGAAGTAGTGTGAGGCAGAAGCAGACTAAGCAATTGTTTAGGGCTTTGAGCAGCTTGTGGGTGGCAGGGTCCTCTATTAATTATTTAAGTATTGTGGATAAAAGGTCAAAAGTATTCTTGCTTAGGGCTCCCAGTGACCTAGCCCCACTATTGGGTTTAAAGGTATGGAGAGAATTTATGTTAAGTTCTTCAGAATGCTCATGCTATCTGGTTTCTTAAGAAATTAGTGTACAAACATGTTTTGTTTTTTGTTTTGTTTTTTAATTAAAACAACTTAAAAATGACATTATTTCAAGGACAGTTCTTCTCAAAGAATTAAATTCTGTATCATCACAGTACAGCATTATGAAAATTAATACACAGTAACCTCTAGATATCTGAAACAACAACAGAAATACATTGCTATCTGGCTTCTGGTTTTGCACACTAGCCTTTTTGGTGTCACCAGCCAGCTAAAGGAAGCTCTGTAAATGCAGCTGTAATAGAAGAGATGATTTTGAATCAGCATAATTAATATAAATTAACTTTTTGATTGTATCTGTTTTTTCTGTCAGTTGTACCTTGCACATTTAATTGTACTGATTAATGGAGATGCATTTCTCTTTAAGATTTTGACTTGCTGAAGATGGGTTGGCATTTAACAAAAGAGACACCTACACATATTCCAGCTGTCTTGACCTTTTCCAGTCTTGCAACCTAAGAAGGACTGAACTGTACTAGATTTGAGACATTCATGTTAAATGGTGTGTGCCAGAGAAGTGCTTTTGGAAACATCCTTCCTTTTATATGAGATATTTGTGGGTATCGTATTTGGAACCTGTTTAAAGTTCATAGGGACACCGCACAAAAGCATAGTAGAGGAGTCAAAACTGATGTTGCAGTTGGAATTATAGGTACAGAACATAAAGCAAAGGCTAATTATCCCAACTAGATACTTTTAATGACCATTGCATTTTAGTTTGGTGTGAAGAGGAGTGTGTGGGAGAGTGGAGCTGACAGAAGAGGAGCACACAATTAGTGACTGCTCATGACAAGATTATTTTAAATCAGTATACTCCAAATAATGTGGTGTGACACCCCATGGGTTAGGAAAGTTGTAAATAGGTGACAGAGCTGGTATGAGTAGAGGCTTTGGGGTAGGGGGTTTAGAGAATGAGCTCCCATGGAAGCGGCAGCTTCTGCCATGTGGGGCTGGGCTTATCTTCTCACTCTGGATGTTGCAACGTGGTGCATGGATTGCAGGGTGACTTAGGTATGGCTCATCTATTCCTCCATCATGATGGTTGTGTGGCTGGGGCAAATTTGAGTGAAGGGCCAAACCTGAGTACAACTGTCACCAGAAATATAACTGCAGCATCTAATGTAGCCTAGCCCTGACGGCAGGAATCATTGCTTGCAAGAGAATAGAGATCAGGCTTGCTTTCCCCCCTCAATCCTTCCTGTTGGGGCCACCCTGACACAAGGACAGGGTTAGGGTTGTAGTGGGAGGGTGGAAATGCTGCTGTAAATAGTCAGTATCACATCAGGGTAACAAGGAGGATGGACATTATTACAGCAGAGGAGATGAATGCTGGGCTGCTCTTTTTATTATGCTTTTCCCTGCAAGATAAAATGTAGTTGATGGGTCACTCTACTAAAAGTTTGGGAATCACTGGGTTAAGTGACTTTCCTTGCATCACACAGGACCTGTGAGGCAGTGGCAAGGATAGAATCCTGGTCTTCAGAACCATATTGTACACTCTCAACCATGAATCTGTCCTTTCTCTTCTTCACTCTGAGTCTGCTCTTTCTCTTCCTCACTTAATATAAACTTTCCAACTTCTGCAACAACTCAGGCAGGGCTCTTACAGACAACAGCCTCCTACTCTAGCCTACCCTGAGGTTCATCCCAAAGCATGTTCACCCTGTGCACTAAATGAGGCAGGAACTTTCTGTGGAGAAAAATATAGCAAGTAGTCACGTAATTTAATAAAGCCTAATGCATACCCATAGAAGGGTTGAATTAAGGTTTCACAACAAGCTTAATACTGTCATTTCCTCACTTTCAAGCATTTGGCTTTGCAACATTAGTAATGTTCTTTTAATGCAAGATATGTCAGTCTGTAATTTCCTTTTTTTAAAGTGGAGAAAAACATCATATGGCATCATACTGTGACACCCACATGGGTCATCAGTAGGGATGGAATCTTTCTGATCCTTGAACCAAAGAGTGCCTCAACCTCCTCGCTCACTGAGGCTGTTTCCTCTCCACCTTCCAGCTTCCAGTTCTGCCCGTTTCCTTCAGACTCCCAATCAGTCTTCACTCCAGTCCTCCTGTATAATATCCCCTTCTGCTTCCTGAACCTTCAGCATTCAAATGAATAGTTGACTTTCCCTACTGCCTTGTCCCAGCAGGGAGGAGTACAGAGAGCACTGAAGAAAATACCGTTGCTCTAAGTTAAGTTATGGAACCCAATATGCCCTGCAGCAACTCAGCTGTCCTAGGCCAGAGCATGCTCAGATGGAATCTTTGGGATACTGAACTGCTAAGATCTAAGTAAGCCACACTAAGAATGTGTGAACTTTAATTGTTTTTCAAAGATTATTTTGAGTGGATTTTCTCAGGGATGGTAAAAAGGCTACCTCTTGCTAAATTCAAAGTCTTTGTTCCAAGGAATAGAATAGCTAAAGCTTTTCCATAAAAGACTGCAAGAATTTTTAAGAATGGGCATAACAGCAAAGTTTTTCTGAGCTTTGCTGTTAGAAATATCTGAATCCATTTGGGGGGCATTTTCCCAAAGAATTTATACTGAGACACACCCAGCATGGAAAACTTGGCCCGTTGAAGTTTGCTACATACAACCAACTGAAAACAAAGTCCTATAATGTGAAGTGTCAAGCAGCTTTAATAGGGGGTGCATGATAATAGTGTATTTTTAGAGTGTTTCAAGAACCTTTGATGAAAGGTGTTGTGTGTGATTTTATTTTATTTATTTTGTTTGATATTTGGTGTTTCATTAACCAACTATAGATAATCAGAAAATATTGATTACCACTATAAAAATTTGCAAGTGCACATTTTAGGGAAATGTAGCAGTTCATGCTAGGATAATGGAGATTTGAATCACATCTAAGTTTTTATTAGGTAGGTCATTGGTGCTAGTTTCAGTAGATCTTAAATGTTTTAAAATTGCATGTATTTTTTTATACATCACTTTTACTAGACGAAAATGAAACTGAAGTAGTAGCGGAGGCCAAATCCTACAAATCTTTGTTCTTGTGAATAATTCTTTTGCAATTGAGGGGCCTGCTAATTTTAGCAGTGATTTGTGGTCCTGGACTTCTAAGTGATTCATTGGAGACCCTAGTCTCTTTATCATACCCGTGTTTTCAATCAGACTGCTCGCAACATGATGCATTTACTTATTGTGGGGGTGGGTGGAAACTGGATTTAGGTTTTGGCAGACTAAAGAAGAATGTGTTTTTTTTATTTGTTTGTATTGTGGTAGCAGCTAGACAATAGCACTGGATGGAGAAAATTAATGTTTTGTGGAGGACTTTGATATACAGACATTTTGACGTGGAACAAAACCTAAAACCTCCTCAGTTCTCTTCTAAAGGAAACACAGACCATGTTCTGGAACAGTCTGCATGATGGACTGCCATGGTTGCTGGAGATTCCCCAAAACCCAGAGTGCCAGAGTTGCAAGTCTAAGAACTAAGACTCTCAGGGTCTCTGGACCTTCTTACTTAGGCTGCCAAGGTGATAAGAAACCAGACTGGGTTCTGTCAGAAATGTCTTTTTGAAATGTTTCAATATTGATGAATCAGCCAAATTCCAAAGAAAAATAATTTTTTTCTTTTTTTTTTTAATTTCTCTGATTGGCTATACTAATTCATGGGACCAAGACCCCATGGCGTTAGTTGCTGTACAAACACAGTACAAAAAGACAGCCTTGCCTCAAAGAATTACAATCTAAGTACAAGTGTAATACAAGTATAATGGATTTTGGTATCAGGCCTTGTTATAGAAATTATGGATGAATCATCAGATTTAGCTGAACTTCCCTCTTGATTAAAACATTTCCATTTAGTTGTACTTTATTAATGTTTTCAAATGCTATAAAACTTTTTCAAAAGAGATTTGTGTTAATAGAAGATTTTCTTATACACAGACTTGCTGGATTTGTTTTTTTAAACAGGAATTGTTTCTACTAAAAATATTGTTGAAATGTGAGTGTTGGCCTGCCATCATTTATATATTTTTTAAATCCTTGTGTAAGGATAATGCTCTCTCGCCTCATACTCCTCACACTCACCTATACCTATCTTATTACTTAGTCATCATTGTGGCATCTAATGTATTATATGAAATGGAAACAAAATGAACAAATCTGTTCAGACTATCCAACACGATCCCTTTCCATGTTTTATCTTTCTCTGATACAGTTAAGCTGTTGTTAGTTTTCCAATCCTTTCTTTCCCTCCACTTTTATGGAAAAGCATATAAGTACTTAGTTTTTAGCTTTGGAGTGGTAGATTCAGCAGTAAATAATTTGTGAGGCCACTTCTCCAGTCACTTAGTTGCACTCAACTGTAAATTTTATTGCAAACTACAAAGCTCTATATTTGTTCTCTGCATCAGATGTCTTATGCAAAGTGTGCTGAAATATCAGTAGAAGCATCTCTATATCTTTTAGTGGGCTGTGGACCAGGTCCAAAGTACAGGCCCTAAATGTTGTCAATCGAGAACGCTTCAAAGCACCAAACTACCATTAAAAATCAGACATTCAAAGATGTGCAATTCTGATTATTTCCAATATACTTAGTTACTCTCACCTTTTCTTTAGTTGTTAAATGGTAGATAAAATGAAAATAAATTCAGTATATTTTTGCATCCTCTGTCCTTGAAGGACATCTATTATGACTTGATAATTTGGCCTGGGTGATAGATTTCTTTCATGTAGAAACATATCTTAACATCACCTATTCTAAGATGTATTTATTTTTTAGAGCTTGTATGCACAAAGCTTATAAAGGAAAATGTAGTTAAACTAAATCACATACTCTGTTTATGTCTTTCTTCATGCAATTAAGAAGACTTGCTCTCGTTGTTTGGAGAGTTGCCTTTTAGTGACCTCAGGGTCCATTTGTTGAATACTAAACTCATTATAATATAGGTTTGGATGACAAGTCTTTTGATCTGACAGTGCTTCCCTGTCCTCACTAAGTACTAATTGGAACTAATCATTCCTGATTGGTTGATCAGATGAGCAGAAAATGACATTTCTCTAGTAGGAAATTGGTTTTCTGTGATTCAGATATACTAGTCTGGAGACTGCCCTATAATTAGGTCTATGTATTTCTAATGTTTTGTTTTATTTAGAGAGGAACTCAGTAGAAAGCCAGTGAACCAGAACAGCCATTTTCATGTCTCACTTCTCAGTGGAAAATGCTTCAATATGACTAGTCCGTCTGCTTGTCGATTAAAATAGAAAGGGGCAAATCCATCAGTGCAGAATGGTATGCATAAATTGTAGAGATTCAATTTAGAGGTAAGAAAATGTCCTGTTTTAATTTTTAACTAGTTTAGATACAAGATAGACATTCCAGAGGGGTAGCTATGTTAGTAAGAAGATAGAAATTGTATAGTGATGATAGAACAATAAGATCTGTTTAAATTTAGTGCTCAGATTTTCACTGGTATAGCAATTTATGTTATGGGCCAAGTTGTATACTGAACAATTTCATTGAAGACTATAAAGTTGCATTGGTGTAACAACCAGCAAAATCTGGCTCTGTATTATGGTGTCTTTCTTGACTTATTCCTGCTGTATTTCACTGTGGAAGACTGTTTATTTGATTTATTATATCCATAATACAGTGTCATAAGGATTTCAGTATAAAATGATTAGTTTCTGATACTTTTATCAATTTGCAGTGATTTTAACTTAATTTACATAGTTCCAGTCACAGCTTTTTATTTTGTTCTGTGAAATCAAACCTAATTACTTTGCATATTTATCAGTTTTTTTCTTTATTGAATACAATGAAACCCAAACCAAAACTTAAATGTTAGAGCATCTTTAGTAGAATTTATTTTGCTTCTGTTTGGATTTCATACTTGATTTATTAATGTAGAATTGTTATTCCAAGATGTGTAGTATTGGGCAAGAATCCAAGTTCTCTGCTGAAGCACTGGACAGTCATTGAAAGATTTTTTATAATCTGGCTTTTGATATAATATAATGTCTTGTGGTAGAATTTTCTACAGCAGATAATTCCCACAGAAATTTATTGAATAGTTTTCTTTGCTGTTGGCAGAGGGTTAAATTTTCCTAGTAGCAATTCTTTTGATACCTGAAGGTTGCATTATGAGAGTGGAGTTCCTACTTTTCAATTCTACCATATTTTTTCTTTAAATTTAGCAATGTAAATACTTAAGTGATAAAATATTTAATCTTTAATAACATTTACCATATTTCTTTATATGTATTACTGGATGATGCCAAAATAATGATGAGGTTTTCAAATTTCATCTCGTATTACTCAATTTCACTGAAACATTTAAATAAACAAAGGCCTTGTCTACACTGCCATGCTGGGTCAATAGGAGATATGTAAGCCGCCCTTACCATGATGTTTTCACTGGGCTGTGCCAACAAACAGCAAGCACTTCTGGTATCAAATGAGCATGTCTCCACTGGCCGCTTAGTCAATCCTGCTCTGGTGATCCATGGAGACCTGCACAATGCTTCCAGTATAGACAGGCCCTCAGTTTTTTATTTTTATATAGTTGATTTGGAAGCTGATCACTGAAATCCACCCCCTCAAGTGGAATCGTGTTGCATTAAAGGGAGGGCATTTCCCTTTGGCAGAGCACGGTGGAGCCACTGAGGTAAGTGGACATTAGGGCTATGTTCACACACAGGCATTATTTTGATACAAGTTGTGTCGAAACAACTTGTATTGAAATAATGCCTTATTTCGAAATAACTTAATTTGAATTAACAGTTTATTAATTCGAATTAAAGAAAAAAGCTCAAAGCGAAATAGCAGTTTCAGGCAACAGTTATTTTGAAACAAGTCACTGTTGTTTCGAAACAACATGTTCTGACGGCATTGTTTTGAAACAATCGTTTAAAAAAACATTGTTTCGTCCCCACATGGGGTTTAAGTTGTTTCGGAACAACGCCGTTGTTTCAAAACAATGGGTGCCGTTGTTTCGAAACAACTGTGCGTCGTGTGAACAGGGCATTTCTTATTTCAAAACAACCTCTGTTGTTTTGCAATAAGAGTGCTGTGTGAACACAGCCTAGGAAGCTGAAGGGAGATATGAAATTATTTAAGTAACTTGGGCATCTCCCTTTGACTTCCGCCAAAAATGGCAGCAAGTGTAGACCAGGGCTGTATCACTGTGTTCCAGTCCTGTGTAGGAGGTGTTGTGGATGAGGTTAGAGAAGAGATGTGGCAATGTTTTCTTCACCCATGCACAATTGGGGAGGAGCTTCCTGATAGCAGATCTACATACTGTCAGGGACAGTAATCACCGAAAGAATTACGGACCTGGAACCAGCTTCCTTATATGATGCCCTCCAGAAAGCATGGAGTTTTGATGTGGGGCAGAATGAAATGTGTTATTAACTGCGTTATCATTCTGATTTCACAGTTTGCATCAGAGGGAGAGAAATATAGAGTGTCCAGCCTGATAATTGAAGAAGGCTCTTCTTTACAGTTTCTAAAAATGAGGAGATGGAGTCCACTCATTTAATTATAGCAGGATGCCAAAAAATTGCTTGGGGTCAGAGGTTCCTAACCCAAAATAGGCTTTTAAGCCCAGAAGTACTCCTCAGACCAGGGAGAACTCTGGAGCTGTATCTTTTTGCCAAATCCTGAAATTCCAAGATTTTATTTCTTTGCAAGGCTCATATGACAGAATTGAAGGTGAAGAAATTCAAACTTAGTCCTTAGTCACCTACCTCAGTTTCTGCCTTGTTTCTGCCCTGTCTCCCTTCCTGGAAATCCAGGTGGTTTTGGCAAAGGTAATAACTGATTTGGATGGTGCCAGTTGTTCCTGCTGCATTGACTACCTAGACCATGGTGCCACTTGGTTTTTAAATTCCTGTTACTCTTCCCTATAGCTCAGGAATTGGGGCATCATCACAAAAATTAATGGGGATAATAGAGACAATACTTCAGTGAAGGATTTTCTGAAGATGCATCCATTGTCAGAGGAGCTTGATGTAGATTTTTTTTCTTAACAAACTGTTTTCAGTTTGGAAATTGCTATAACTATCTTATGACTAGATTCATAAGGACTTTGTTTTATGGGCAAAATCTAAGTGTGGGAAAAGTATTTTTCTGCAGTTAAACCTTTAATTCTGGATCATTTGGCAAAATAGCAGATGGCAAATCTATCTCCAGAATTAAAGCATGAATTCCTACATTAGCTTGTGTTTTCCTTAGAGTAATCAGAACCAAGGAGCTTGGCATGATAGCACAAGTTGCCTCCTGGTGAAATGAATGAAGCTTAAACATGACTTTGTTTGCTAAACCACTTTAACCTCAGCTGACAACTCTTGCAGCATTAGCAAGCTAAATATTAAATGGATTTATGTACTACCATTCCTTTTGTCTAGACCTTGATACCTCAAAACTGGTTTGTTTAGAAACCAATAAAAGCTGGATAAAGACAGATGTTAAAGATCTGAATTTTTCCTGCCTAGGAAAAACTAAATCTCAGATTGTACCTTAACATTACACTCTAAGCAAAATTAATTAGTCCGTTTCCTATTGTTTAGAAGATCTTCTGAACAACCTGGAGGTTGGAGAGAACTATTTATTTGTATGGCTCTTAATTTTAATTCACTGAGAGTCTATATTCAATTTTGCATGAGAAATGTTGTTCTAGAAGTGTCCAAGTTCAGTCTTTCTTATCACAGGAGTGTCTACTGTAGTAATCAATAAAGAATAGGATTTCTTGTTGTTGTTGTTGTTGTTGTTTTGCAATATAATACTGCCTAAAACCTGATGACAAGGCTTATATGAAGTATTATTAGTGGCCTTCATATGAGACATACAGCTCGCAAGTCTTGTGAGTGTCGTATGTGTTAGTTGTAAGAAAATAATGTGGTACCCCTGAAGAACTAAAACCTGTCTTTGAAGTACATTTAATTCTGTTTAACTTTAGGGAAGTGAATCCTATTTTCCCTTCCTGTCTGTATATTACATCTAGAGTGTACATATAGTAGGTGTCTTTCCCATCCACGTGCACTAAATATTTTTACCCTATGTTGTTTGTGTCAAGGTAAATTTCCACCCTATCTTTTCTTGCCTTTTATGAACACAATAAAAAAAATACCCCACAGTTTGAGTCTCAGGCCTAAGGTGGACAAGAGTCATTTCTACTTAAGTAACATTTAGATTCTTTATATTATGGATCAGAATTTTTGGCTTAAAAATATCCAGTGATATCTGACATACTTTTTTAACATATTTCAATGTATGTTAAAGAAATGCCCATTCCGTTGGCTAATGTTTGCTATTTAAAATGCATGCATGAAATGTACACATTCTAACAGTTTACTCTTTCTGCACTATTAACTGAACATTTTGCCTTCAGGGGATAATAAAAGTATTGCTTCACAGGTGCCTTAGTCTTGTTTTCTATTCACATCTATTTCTGATGTATCCGTGATTGGAAAATAATTTGTTACATAGGAGAATCAAACACTTGATATGACATTATTTAGCCCTCTTGTCAACTCATCCTAAAGAGAAAGAGAGATCATAATTGTGTGCCTGCTGAAAGTGATTAAACAGTAGGAAGTTGAATGCAACAAAGCATTAATGCAATGTAAATTAAATTGGCAGAAACATAGAGAAGTAATCCATGGCATAAAGTATGCTTTATTTACCCTATGCATATTTTAAAATTAAATATAGAAGAATTGAGCAGACATCTTGAAACACCCTTTAAATAGCACTAAAGAGTAGCAAATATTTGCAAACATTAACAAATCTCAAAGGAATAGGAAATTGTCTTTCAATAATTATGCAGCTATCAAATACAATTTTCTATAATTAGTGGTTAAGCAGAAGATGTTGACTTTCTAATTACATTACAATTCTAAGGAAAGTTTCCCCTTAATTTATCTTAGTAAATATTTTCCATGCATTCAAAATTGAAATGCACTACAGTTACAAATTTAATACCCATCTCTGTAGCCAACTAAATCAAAATAAGAAAGCTGTGGTAATGAACAAGTGAATGAAGTGGGCATCATCCCTGAGAAGGGAAGAGGGAGATGAAAATCTAGGTATAACTTCCTGAAATTAAAATTTTTCAAATCAAGATGATGCAAAAATGTAAAATTAGTAGAAATTTGTCTGGAATTTTGTCCAAGGGGCATTTGTCAATGGCAACTGGGCTGACTGTATTTCAGGAAGTGTGACACTAATTCTGAGAACTTGGAATTAAGGAGAGAAGGACAATCAGTCAAAATGTAATGGGAGAAGGAGAAGTTGAGTGGTAGGTAGCTGTCCACAGTTGAAATGGAAAAGAGCTATACATATAGTGGGCTTCAAAGGAGGAATTTATGTGGAATGAACATTGAATGAGGAGTACTGTTCCCCTGCTCAAGCTGTGGACCTGTGGGAAGGAAGTGAGATGACAAGCCACTGAAAGAGAGGACATCAACAAAATCTGTGTTTGGGGAGACATTGACAGGTCTAGGGGAGGTCACGCAGATGGAATGTGTAAGATAAAGAAGTGGATGAAGAAGGAAAGTGGTCTTAAATCAGGAAGGCTGTGTATATGTGGTGGAAGAAGGGAATATGGGAATTGACAGGAGTGGAGGCTGGTAAATGGTGTGGGGAATAAGAGAAGAGGGAAGGATGAAATCTTTTAAAATGTAGACTAAATTTACCAGTAAATTAATGGAAAACAATTTTGAGGACCATTTTAAAATAGACTGAACAGAATAGTAGAAAATACAGTTTAAGAAACAATAGCAGTATGTACAATGAAGTTACAGATGTTTTCCATATCTTCTGCATAAGAACATTTCTTTCTATATGATTAACAAGAGTTAGGGAACCAAAGACTGGGAGAACGCTTCTTCAGAATCCGCAGACTTTCTCTGCTTGACAGAGAAATAAATATCTGTTGTCATTAATTCTCATTTGCTAAGGAGCTAATTTTGAATAACAGAAAAAGTTCTTGTACTTGACTGTCTGAATATATAAAATGTTTAAAAAGAAATCATACTGTGATTGCTAACATTCATGTTGTGATGCAGAAACAAACATTCTGATCTCATTTTTATATTTGATTATTTTTGGTGATTATAATGAATAGATAATATCATGTGAATTAGTGAGTACCATTAATGTTGTTTTCTATGTGTCCATGAACTGCTATTTTGAGAAATGTTCCAGGTGAACACTGCCCATGGTCATTGCTGTGATGCATGGAAACATCTGAGGTGCATGGAAGGAGTGAGTTATGGGAATGAGCCAGGGCTACAGTTTGTCAGAGTGGAGCTTGCAATGGGAGAGAGGCGCATATGAATTAAGACTAGACCTTGCAAAATGGCTTGTCCTCATGCCAGAATGGAATATTTTTCCCAGTAGTGAACAAAATTTGTTTCATCATCCTTGTCATAGCTGTTGGCAAGTTTTGTATGTGTTTTAATGCAGCATTCAGATGGTACAGAGAATAAAAGATAAGAGTATCTAGGCAAAATGTAAATCTCCACTGTGTTTAACATCACTCCCTTTGCAATTAAGGCAGAGAATTTGTACATCAGATTAGCATTCTTGATTAATAATAATAAATTTACAGGTCTTAAATTAGCCTCTTGTTGGCTTCCCTATTGTTACTTAATGCAATAGAAACAAGATGATAATTGCAAGGAAAACAAGAGCACTGCCATAGTATATTGAGTATAGGGAATAATTTACTTTGACTAATACATGTTAATTTACATCATGACCCTAAATAGGTCTGTACAATCAGTAAAACACTGAGGCTTTTCCCCCCTTTGGGTGGTCCATAGCTGAACAATACATGTTTGAGGCACAGTCGTATTACTCTGTTTTTATATTGTTATAATCTGATTAGTGAAATACCCTGAAATTATCTATGAAAACCTAAGATATCATTAATGGTGTCTAATGAACTTCCGTAGCTGTTCCTAAGAACATAGCAGGCAGGACAGAACATTGAGATGGTGCAGGATGTGCATGTTCCCTCATGTTGTTATAGAACCATTGGAAGGGACCTTGAAAGGTCATCTAGTCCACTCTTCTGAGCTTATGGCAGGATAAGGCATTAGTTAGAGCATCCATAAGAAGTTCTTTGTCTACGCTGCTCTTAAAATCTCCTATAATGGATTCTGCAACCTCCTTTGGCAATTTATTTCAGTAGTTGACTACTCTGACAATTAGGAAGTTTTTGCTAATGTCCATCCTAAGCCACCCTTGCTGCAGTTTAAGCCAATTGCTTCTTGACCTGTCCTCAGATGTGAAGAACAATTTTTCCTCTTTTTCCTTGTAACAATCTTTTAAGTACTTGAAAGGTGTTATATTATCTCAGGTTTTCCTCTCCAGAGTAAAGAAATCCACTTTTTCAACTTTTCCTCATAGGTCATGTTTCCTTAAACCCTGTATAATTATTGTTGCTCTTTTCTGGACTTTCATCAATTTGTCCACATCTTTCCTGAAATGTGGTGCTAGAAACAACACTACGGTTGAGATCTAATCAGTGCCAAATAGAGAATATTTGCTTTTTCCTGCAACAGTGTGACACTGTTGACTCAAATTTAGCTTAAGATCCATTATAACCTCCCCCCACTCCACCCCCTAGATCGCTTTGTCCAATTCTCTTTCCTAGGGAATCATTTCCCATTTTGTATATGCGCAGCTGATGCTTTCTTCCTAAGTGTATTTTTCCTTTACTGAATTTCATCAGGTTTACTCCAGACTCTTTCTCCAGATCATTCTGAATTTTAATCCTATTCTTTGAAACACTTCCACCCCCTCCCAGCCTATTAGTATCTTCAAACTTTGTAAGTGTACTGTCTATACCATTATCTAGATTATCAGTGAAGGTATTGAACAGAACTGATCCTTGAGGGACCTCATTTGATATGGCTTTCCAAATTGACTGTGAACCTTTGATAACTACTCTCTGGGAACATTTTTCTGATCAGTTGTGCAACCATTTTATAGTAGCTCAATTTCGGTTTATTTCCCTTGTTTGTGAGAAGGACATGTGAGACACTATCAAAAGCCTTACTAAAGTTAACATATTCAGCATCAGCCACTTCCCCCATTCCACATAGTCAAAGAAAGCTATCAGGTTTGTTTCTTATAATTTGTTCTTAACAAATCCATGCTGACTTTTACTGATCACCTTATTATCTGTTAGGTGTTTGCAAATTGCTTAATTATTTGCTACATTATTTTTCTTGGTACTTAAGTGTAGATGATTGGTCTACAATTCCCTGGGTTGACCCTATTTTCCCTGGGCTCTATATTTGCCCTTTTCTAGGCCTCTGAATTCTCTCCCATCTTCCAAGACTTATTGAAGCTAATCACTAATGACTCAGATATTTGCTTAGTCAGCACCTTGAGTATTCTAGGATGCATTTCATCAGACCCTGTTGATCTGAAGTCATCTAACTAGTCTAAGAATTGTTAACTTCTTTTCCTAATTTTTCCTCACATCATGCCTCATTTTCACTAGCATTCACAATGTTAGGTAGACAGTTGTTACTAACCTCTTACTAACCACTTCTGCCATTCTTGCACTTTCTGTTGTTGTTTCTCCCCAGTGAATAACTAGCCTCCCCTATCCTTTGTTGTCCTCTTACTTCTAATGCATTTATTGTACCTTTTATTATGTATCATAGAATGTTAATTTTAATCCTCAGATGGGCTGTAAGTGGAGGTTGGCGTAAAAATAAGATGTAAATAATTCTGAAAAAATAGTTTTGTTTTTTCCTGAAAAATTCAGTGACAGTTCCTGGTTCAACAAACATGTCCCAATGCACATAATTTTGTGACTTCATTAGTACTAAAGGTGCCATAATCCATCTAATAAAGGATTTCAATACAGTGTTTATCAGTGTCTATAACTCATTTTACAAAGTCTTCTTTCAGCTATGGAGAACTTTTTAAACACAAGTCATCTCAACTATTCAGTCTGACGGACATGTTGACGTTGTGATAATTAAATGCGTTGCGTTGTACAACAAACAAGTGAAATGTAGAGATGCAAGTGTTACTGAACTGTTTTAAAACAGTCCCCTCCTCCCTCCACTTTTAAAATTGTATCTTCCATTTTATTCAAACTACATTTGCCTCTATAATTGTTTATATCTTGGATATTTATCAGACCTGACGTGGCTACATAAAGAATTTATTTCAAGATGTCATGAGAGTTAAAAACTTTCAGATACAAAGTGTCACAGAGATCATGCTAACAATGTTCCTTCAATTCTTGAGATTGTTAGTTTGTATCCAGAGATCTTTCATTCTGTAATAATAAATAGTAGCTTCCTGCAATAAGATATTCAGTAATGCTCACTTTTTTTTCTTTTCACATTGACCTTGTGATGGAAATGTATCATGCTGTTTCACCCCTCCTCTACTTCTCTAAGGACCCCAGTCTTTCCCTGCCCATCTGATCAAATAGGCCTCTGCTTGTATGTGGAAGGCTTTCGTTTTCTTTAGGGGTACACTTATGGTCTGTGAATGCACCAAGGCCTTTAAATATCTTTGAAACACAATTGTCCTTTTAAATAGTCTCTGCCCTCTTGTAATTTGCCTTAACATCAGAGAATGATAGTTGATTCATTGTCAGTTTCTTACACCTAAGGAAGGTTGGTGAATAAAATAAAGCAAATGAAGTGCTGACACCCTGCCCATTATCCTGCTAAAGCCGGGTGGAACACCATGGCCCATTCCTCACCTGCAGGAAATGTAGCTGCACTGCTCCATATGCTTCAAGAGGCATTTATTAGATATGGAACTGATTCTTAACCCTTCAAGCCCAGTACCAGAGTGTAGCCTGATTCTTTATGATTTGGATTGGGAATTTGGAATTGCCAATTGATTTTGCCAGGGAATTTAGGGTTCATGCCCAAATCTGACCAGAGAAAATATTTAAAATTTGAAGTGGGAACCACCAGGGAATAGGCAGGAGGAATTGTCACATGGATCCTCAAGGTATTTTATAAAATCATTTTATTGCCCAAAGCATAAAGCATAGAATTGAACAAAAGGGTAACTGAAGAGTGTTCAATGAAATAATTAGCTCATACGTACAGAGACCATCTAGGAAATCTTATGCAGTTTATAATTTGATAGATTATTTTTCCTGTTGAAACTTAAAGTTGATATACTTACACCCTCGAGCCAAGAAGGATGCCTGAAGCCTCGAATAGATATGGAGTTCACAGTCTAGCAACTTTAACTGATACATTTAAACTTATTAAAACAACAAAGGCTAGATAGCTAAGAAAGAGCAAGATGGCTCTGTGGTGTTATTTCTTGAGAAAGGTAGAGCTGGAAATCAAGGACTGGAAGCTTGACTGCTCTCCAAATACTAAGTCCTTAAATCCCCCCTTTTTTTCCACACTAGCAGCTGCCTCTACACCTTTATCCCCTTCTAAAACTAAGTTAGATTAGATCATCCTTTGTTACCCAAATATGGGTTCTCACCCCAGAAATTGTCAGACTATACCTGTGTTATTGGTTAAAGGGGTTGTACATACAATTGACATGATTTAACATATAATCACCATTCAGAATGTTCCATTATTTCCCCCTTGTCTTATTTATGAATTTTGCAGGTTTTGTGATTTTCGGCAAAATGTTAAAGGTCCTCCCTTGAGTTATTTAAGTTGCTACTCACCTGCTATCTGTGTGTCATAATCTGAAGTAATTTATCTGGGGTTTTCCATCAGACATTGTTGAACAAAGAAACCCACCCTGTTTGATATTTTCAAACCTCAAAATAACTTTTAACTACATCTTTTTACACACAGGCTTCTTGTAATTTCTTACAGTTGGCCTGTAGGCACTTTGTATTTCAGCTACCAATACAAAAGTTAAGCTAATTTATCAACTTAAGCAAAGTATACTACTATAAAACCAGGATTTCTTAAATTTGTAAAGATATACATGTATGAAATAATATATATGCATGCAAACAAAATAGAGGTAAAGTCAAGGGCTACAAGTGGCTGCTTGAGAACTCCTTGGATACTACAAACGAGACACCAGTGTTGTGCCAATGAGTCTTTCTTATCCATATTCCCCATCCCTGTGATCTATCATGCCCATGAGCTCTCCTTTTGGTCCTCAGATCTCCACTTTTGGTTCTCCTACAATTTAGTTTATATGCAAGTTGAGCCTCTATGGACATCCACTATGACCGTATCTGTGTGCTTTGACTTTCCATGATCTCTATACAGGGTAGCATGGGTGTGAGTCTGATTCACATGTGGAAAGTCCTGGGTTCAAACCCCAGGGGGTTGGACTAGATGATCTCATAAGGTCGTTTCCAATCCTATGATTTGATTATATTCTAAATATTGCTTACTACTTTTCCGGTAACTCTTCTGTTTTTTGCCAGTGTGGCCAAAGCTGTTGAAAACAGGTGAGTGTTCTATGAATTGCAGTTTGTTTTTTCTCTTTAAGTCTGGGGTTGGTTGTAGTCCACAAAAGCTTATACCCCCCAAAATGTGTTAGTCTTTAAGGTGTCAAGAACTCTTGCTGTTTTTCCTGTACAAAGATTAACACGGTTACCCCTCTGGAACTGATCCTCATAACTATCATGAGATGTATGCATAGACAATATGAGGAGTTGTGTGTGTATGTACTAAAAATGATGTTCTCTTGAGTTGTAGTAGAGTAAGATCAATCACAGCTAAAATGCCTAGAGAGAAACTCCTTCAGATGGATTTGGAAACACTTGTCTCCAGGGGAGTGTTGTGGGGGACTGTGGCACAAGAGGCATGAACCCCACACTGCAAGAGGGTGTCCCAATCAAGAGGCAAGAGACTAGACCACTCTTTTTTGTTTAACCACTTTTTATGTAACTTTTATTCAGGTAAATAGGGTTACAGAAAAGAAAACAGATACAATGAGAGGTTAATATTATTTAATTACTAATATTCCTATTACTAAAATTTAAAAAGCTTGCAATTCCTATTAAATCACACTTATTAAAACTCATACAAACTGATCCCAATCTCTGTGCCTAACCCTAAAGTAAAACCCCAGTGCCAATCTTGGTTGGTGCAATTTAGCATAGTGGGGTTCATGCGAGACAGAGAGAGAGCACAATCCGTGCGCGAAAGAGCTTTGCTATTTACCACACACACAATGAAACATCACATGTAGCCCAGGACAGCATGAACACCTTGCTTCTCCCCCTTGCTCTCCAGACACCATGGGTCATGGCCCAGTGAGGGTAGCAATGGGCTGTTTGTGTCTAGGAGTTACAAGCATCAGCTGGGGTGCCTTGCGGGGAATACAAGTGGATTTATTTTTTCATCACACTTTCACACTGCTGTTGCCCAGATTGGATTGTGTGAGAGGTGTTAGAGGTGACAAACACCAGCTTGATTTTAACCTGTGGGGTTAGTAAGGTTAGAGCAGTGATAATACACACACACACAACCCCAAAAGCATTTCCCAATTTAAATTCCAAATTTAACCAGGTTATATTTACCACATTTGGATGTTATCTCCAGAAGTGCAGACAGCAGACCTGCTTCTTTGAGAGAGAGAGATAGCAAAACATGATAGAACAGCCTGGTGTTAAAATGGCTGTGACCAACAGTGCAGCCTATGAGCTTTGCCTGTGGCCTTCAAATCGGCAGCCCACTGGTCTGGCGTCCACCAATTGCATGCTTTTCAAACTTCACTTTGATTGGCCCAGTGTTAAAACAGCTCAACCAACATTGCAGCTTACGAGCTTTGCCTGTGGCCATAAAAATCAAAGCCCACCACAACCAGTTGCAGTGGTTGAACACCTCCTGCCACCCTCTTTGGATATGCCAAGGGGCATAGTCCCCCACTCTGGGGTGAGCAGGTGAAAAAACAAATCAGTTAAAAAAAAAAAAAACAAAGAAAAGAAAAGAAAAAGATCTGCAAAAAGAAAAAAAGAAAACTGCAGACTCCCCCCTTGGTGATCATTCAAGGAGTTTCACACTTCCTTCTGAAGAGTGGAGAAATGCCTGGGGTTCGCCAGGTCCCTGGGTAACATGACAGGCTGCTGACCTATCATTTCTCCAACGTGTCTAGACCAGAACCCCAGCTTTATGGCTGAGATGCCAAAAATTAGCATATCGCCCATTGGCATGGAAACTCACTGACCTTGGTCAGTATACATGTTAGTCTAGTCCAGCAAAAAAAAAAACAAAAAAAAAACAAAACAAGGAGTCATGTGGCATTTTAAGACTAATAGATTTATTTTTCGCATGAGCTTTCATGGGAGAAAATACCACTTCGTCAGATGCTTCAAAGATGGGGGAACTTACAGAATGGAATGAAAATTCCATTCTGTAAGTTCCCCCATCTTCGAAGCATCTGACGATGTGGGATTTTCTCCCACGAAAGCTCATGTGAAAAAATGTTTTAGTCTTAAAGTGCCACACGACTCCTTGTTTTTTATTTTTTTTTTTATTTTGCTTGGTCAGTAGATCTTTCTCATGAGCTCTGCTGCTGTTCTTATCACTTTCCAGAGTCCAGTCTGAACTGGTTTGCGGTTACTTATAGTAGTTCTCTTAAAAAAACTGTTACAGTCTGCGGTCTTTCGACCTTGGAAGATAACACCACATAACTATTTCTTTTCTTTTAATTAGAGGCCTAACAAGCTGCATTCCAAAAGCCAGGCTGGAGTTTAGCCATAGCAAACTACTGGTGGGAAAATCCACTTTTCACAGGGAGATCACCGAGTGCTGTTTATCATAAAATAAGAGCCTATTAGCATTCTAAGTCCAATTCAAAATGAAGAAGTAGGAAGACTGGAGAAAGACACCTTTACAAAAAGGAGAAGAGAAAGACACCTTTACAAAAAGGAGAATGAAGCTAGGGTAGTGGGGAGTCTGGGATCTCTAGCCTGAAATGAACGTCAAATATCTGCCATTTTGAGGGTGCATTCTTCACCTAGGACATAACCTGAGAGTTTGATGAATGGAAAAAAAGGAATCTCCACCCTGTACAAAACCTGGTATTCATCTACAACAGTGGGTGGGAGCCTGGGTGCTGATCAGCCTGATCCAGGTAAAAGACTGCTCCAGCAAATGCTAAAGAGAACTTTTGGTGTGAAACTTCTTTAGACAGGAGGATAAGTTTTAGTTAAGTCTATACTTCAGAATGTGTATTATGATGTTCAGTATGTAACAAATTGGCCTCATCTCTTGCACTTTTATTTGAATCTCTATTTCTGAAATCTCTTTGTTTTACGGTTGAACTCAGGTGCTGAGTGTAACATGTGACCAGTGGTCTAAGGCAAAACTGGTAAACTGTGGTACACTGCTCCTTTTGGGAACAGAGGAGCTGGAATTTCTGTGGCTACCTGGGGAGCACAGGCTTGATACCATAAGCTATGTTTACATTAGGGAAAATTAGTTCAAACTAGCAAGTTGAAGGTTAGTTTGAACTAACAATTTGTACTAGTTTGAACTAACCTTAGTTTGAACTAGTCCATATTGTTAGTTCAAACTAAATGCCCTTAGTTCAAAATTCTTAAATTCAAGCTAAGGGTTAGTTCTAGTCTACATGACACTTAGTTGAACTAATGCTTGAACTAAGTGCTTAGTTCGAACTAAGCAATGATACTTACTAGTTTGAACTAAGGAATTTCTTAGTTCAAACTAAGGAAAGCCTGATGTAGATGGGAACCAATTTAGTTCTAATTTAGCCTCCTTAATTCACACTAAATTGACAGTGTATGCATAGCCAGAAAAGACACTTTGAAGGGAGTTGGGGGCTGGATGAATCTGTTGTCAACATGCACAGCAAAGACAAGAATAGTATACCCAGGAGGAGAATGCTTGAGTGGCTAAGAGCAGCTGGTTATGTTAGGAAGCTGACATCCAGCTACTACAGGCAGGACTCCCTTATCCACTGGAGTCAGGTGATAACTGGGTGGTTCTTTGCTCTGGGTGCCCTGAGAAGCAGTACACCTGCCCTATGTGCAAGGCTTCTGGCCCTCAGGGCTGGCTCAGCTCATGAGCAAATAAGGCAGTGGATTGGGGTGCCACTGCCTTAGGGGCATCTCAGTGCTGCAGGCTGGCCCAGAAGCCAGACCCATATTTCCGCACCTCCCCAAGCCAGCCACACTATACCCAGGGACAGAGCGGGCCGGCCCATGGGGCAGACTCCGCTTTCTCCCCCTACCTTTGGGCTGACCTTTCCCACCACTAGGGTGAAACAGCTGGCCGGGGGAGGATCAGAGTCTGCTCACGAGCCTTCCTGCTCCACCTCTGGGCTGGCTGTTCCCTGCCCTGGGGGCGGGGCAAGCTGGCCAAGAGTAGAGGCCATGTTCCAGGGGGAGGGGAGGGGAGACGTGAAAGCAAAAACTGGCTTGGGGAGCCACAGCTCCTTGAGCCTTACATCTTAGAGAAAAAAAGTAATGGGGTTTCCTCTCAAATATTTCTTACTCTTGGGACTGTTTCTTGTCCAATATCTCCCAGAGCCCTGTATCTATGAACAGATCTTTCAACTCTTAGTGCCCTATTGATAATATTTTGGGGGTGCTGATGTTTAACCTTAATTTATGAACTATTGCGTATTTTGGGTTCTCAGACATACACTGACTTTAATGGAATTTGGGCATACACAAGGAATGAAATATCCTGTACCAAATGAGCTTATCTTATTAATTCTGTCAGAACAGTGACAATAAGACTGTTCTTTGTGTACATGTGATAATCCATACTAGATGGTGTTTTTAGTTAGTTTTTCCAAAAGTTTATCTTACACCCACACAAAAGGCATATTTTGTTATACAGTGCTCTAATATAAATCCAGAGTAACTCCATTAACTTGAATTGATTTATTTCAGATTTACTCCCGTGTAACTGATAGTTATGTTCAGCACACTCTTTAGCTTGCAGAGTTGAGAGTCTTTAGTTTCTTAAAGACACATTTAATTTGAAGTATATTAAAGTTTTTTCTTCTATACCTTAGTTCTATACAGATTTAAGGGTAGAATTTCTGATTCTGCTCAACCCTTACATTGACTCCTACATCATAGCTTGTAATACTAGATTAAATTGCATAACTACTGTAATAATTTTGGTTATAGTTGCCCTGGAATAAGTTATCCTAAAAACTCAGGATCTCAGAAATCAGATTTTCCGATGCATTTTAAGAGTTGATTTGTTCTGAGTTATCACTATTACATAAACCATCCTCCTCTCCCCCTTTTAAAGTTTCTGTAGTGAAATTTGTGCTTTTTGTAGCTTTCATTTTCTCTTGATGGAAAATTACTGAGGAATAAGTCAAATGTTTTTAAGGATAGTGAAGCTGTCTAATGAACAGAGGACTGACCTGGAAATCAGTTGGCCTAAATTCTGGTCCTGACCCTACAATTTCCTTATTATATAATTTAACATCCATGCTTCAAGTTCCAGTTGTAAAATGTGGATGATAATGCTCACTTGTTTTTATAAAACATTTTTAGATTTGCTCAGGAGAAGTACTCCTGAGATTCCAAGTAGCATTAAGGTAATCAATGGTATAAAGATAAAAAGTTAGAATTTTAGCAGAAAATTCAAGGGCTAATTAGCCAAATGGTCATTATAGCATCTTTAAAAGGAGCTTGCATACTTGTGGTTGGTTCCCCCCCTTCAGTGTTTAATTTGTAGTTTAAAAAGTGATTGTGGCTTCTACTTGTGCCTAGGAAAATAAAGGATACTATAAGAACTAATCCAAAAAGATGAGACTAAATAATTGAAAATTGAGATCACTTAAGTTAATATAAATCTCTGAACATTATCCAATAATGTGCAATAGTAAATTTATTGTAAATAGTAAAAATATTGTCAATAATAAAAAATGATTTTTAGGCATATGACATCTTACTATTAGACAATGACCAGACTGTCTCCCCTTGTGCAAATTTATTAATGAAAGAAAGATTTAAGAGTTGTAGTAACACTGCTTAATCAATGATGTCAACAGGAGCTTTGCCTGAATAGATAGTGAGTATACACTGAAGAAAAAGGCAGTAAGGAGTAGTATCTTTCAGTTGAAACTGAAAATTTCATTGTCCAATATAGTTTTGGAATGTCTGAATCAAATTTTTAAAGAATTACTAAGAAAAGCCATGTTGGTCTCCGTTTGAAACTTGAAGTAAAAAAATACAGTAGTCTGAACTCAATAACTCACTATTGCAGGATATATTATTGAAACAAATGACCTAAATGGTTTTAAATTAACATTTAAATAAATAAAAAATACATTACCTGTAGCTACACTAGACAGGACAAAATCCCTAGAGCTGGAAATCCTTATTTTTCAGTTTATTATTACAGACCAGCATGTATGACATTTATTAACAATACATTGTTCAATTAGTAGTTATCTCTGTGCTGTGTGTTATCCCAAATTGAGTCTTGTTTCAGATAAACCAGAGAGAGAAAGCTGGAACTGAAGCTCTGTGACAGCCTTTTAGCTTCTACAGTTTAGTTGTTTCTTAAATACTTTCTGTTTAGAATTCCTGAGAGTCCACATGTCATGACAGAGTCCACAGAGACTTCTCTCCTTGCATTGCTTGTATGCATTACATTGCACAGTTAGTTTGGCACTGAACAATATATAACTTTCTCAGAAACATACAATTCCAGCAACTACTAAATAGACTGAATTGGTGGGTTACCTGTGTAACCATCTGTCTTCGAGATGGGTTGCTCGCATATATTCAGTTCTAGGTGTCCATGTGCCATAGCACACGATTGGTCGGAAACTTTTTGCCCTAGTCTGTCAGGGCAGGTTTGGTGGCCAACATCCCCTGTGGCTGCTCCTGCATCTATATATATGACCCCAACCCTGATCCTCCTCAGCCGCTTCTTTTCGGTAACTCTGAGTAGCAGGGGCAGCAGGAGGGACCTGAATATATGCAAGTAGCCCATCTCAAAGAAGGACAGTTACACAGGTAACCCATCATTCTTCTCTGAGCGCTGCTCACATTATTAAGTTCTAGGTAACTACTGGTTGCACCTTGGATGGTGAGTGGCATTTTATTTTCCCCACCATCAGCATGGCTACACTCAATGTTGCATCCCCAAAACATGGTTGGGTGCTAGAGTGATGCCATCAAACCTATACTAACGAACATGCTACCAACCTGCGGGTTCTTCTAAAAGACCACACAAGGGGTGCTGAAGAGGTTATCTGCCATTCTGTCGGGGAGACTTGAGGCTCTGGTGGGAGGGCGACCAAAACCCTTTAGGGATGTCCTCATTGTTGATCATTAGCTGATTCAACAAAGGAAATAGTTGACACTAGCAATGTTATGCTATCCTGTAATGGGACAAGTGATTGCTACATCCCGAAAAAAAGGGGGAAGGGAGACATGGCCTCTCCAATGTAGATGGGTTGGGATTAGTCACTTGTACATGTGATACACTGGTCTGGTTTGCTGTGACCAGGATCCTGGTGGACACACCAGCGGGTGGGTGTCCTAGTCCAGTGGGGAAGGACATGTGGTAAGGCAACCACTGAAAGAGTGAGTCGGTTCTAAACAGAGGGAACTATCCTCCTGACTATAGGTATCCAAAGGGAAAAAATCCCTGATTCAAGACCTGTCTATTTAGGTGAGGTCCACACAGAGGGATCTTTGGACCTCCAAAGGTACCCCAGTGATCATGGCTATCCAGAAAAGGGGGGGGGGTGAGTGGCCTCCAGGAGGGCCCTGCCCAGTGGAGATTACCTTTGCTACGAGTCATTAAAACAGGGGTGAAGGCCCCCCAAACAAAGGAACTCCCATTCTGAGTTCCAGGAGAAGAATTCTCAAGCCCTTTATGGGAAGAAAATAGGGGTTGTAATAGGAGAATGAGATGAGAGGGAGGACAGGAGGAAAGGCAGTGGGGTAGTTGAAAAGACGCTGCTTTAATTCATCCCTAAGGTCTGCAAGCAAGGACAGGTATATGACGAGTGGGGAGATAGGGAAATCCTTGTCTTAGGTCCTAGTAGATATTCATGCAAATTAGGTAGTTAGATGTGTGTTTCCCTCACTCCTTTCCTTCTCCGTTCTTTGGAAACAACAATGGGAAGAAAGGAACAAAAGAAGCTACCTTTACAGCCACTCTTCCAGGGGAGGCAGCCTTGTTATCCGTACGTGTCCACTTGCCCCAGCAGAGGAGTGCTCAATAGGCGTGCAGCTCCCATGTGACCAGTTATTGATCCCCTGTCCCAACCTGCAGACAGTAAAATGGCAAGCCTGTCCTGAGTCAGTCAGGCCGTCTCATGTCAGAGGCAGCAGATTAGAGCTGCTTGAGGTGGTCTGGGATCCGCAGTATGATGCCTGCATTTGCCCCTTTAATTCAAGGGGTTTCACGGGGATGTTTGGGAAAGGTGCATATCCCTTCTTCCAGGGGAGGAAGGAGGTTTCCCTTGATGAACACCACCATGTATCCCAGTAGTAGGACAGAAAATGGGGTAATCCTGGATTGGAAAGAAATAGAATGGGGACCTCAGGGGGCACCCCAGAGGCATAATAGTCCCCTTGAAAGGGTGCAAGACAATGTTCTCCTGTGTCCCTTGGGGGAACAGAACAAGGAGTGTTGAGGGGAGGACGACCTGTCACGGGGCCTGCTACCAACAGTAGACTAGGCCTGTATGGTTTGCTAGGGGCCTTGGGCCACTTCCCAAAGGCTAAGGATGACCCTGCCAATGGAGAGAGAGAGAGAGAGAGAGAGAGAGAGGTGGGTGCCCCAAGGCAGACTGTATGTGACATAACCTGTCCAACCCAACCAAAGCTTGGGTTTAAATCACCTTCCTGCCTCAGAAAAAAAAGGGGGGAACACCCCTGCATTAGTGGGTTTTGTGCCACATAGGGGGTAGGTCTACTCAATTTAGGAATTCCCCAGGGAGGGGCAGTCCGGACCCTAGAAGGGTCGTCAGCCAAAGCTGTACCTGGCCCTGAAGGCTCTGAGGAGAGCCTTTCTTTTATTGGACCAGAGTGTGGTGTTTTGGACTACTTAGGGTCATTGGGGTTGTCATAGTGATAAATGGAATGGTCATTTAGAGGCTAGGGAAACCTGTCTGTCAGGTCTTCTCAATCTCTGTTCTCTTTCAATAAAGACTCCTTACACAGCTCTGAATATGCTGCCTCTCATTATTGGATTATAACTTCCCCTAAAATTCTACATCTGGCGACAGAGGATGGGATATGTGATGGAGTTGGCTGTCCTCAACACTCCTGGCAACTGTGGAAAACCAGAATGCATTGTAAGAAACAAAACTTTATTTACTGCTTGCATGGGGGTTGGGTTGTAGCTGTGAAAGCTGATCTGTTTGCCTAAGGGCTAGCTGGCTATTCTAAAAGCTGATCTGCCTGCTGTTAAGTGAAGAGACAAACAATAACCACAAGAGAGCATCATGGCTTTACTTACTACAACCCTTGAATCATTTGATCATTTGTCAGATTCATGGCAGACATATACAGCCCAATTTCAAAATTTTGTAATAGCAAATGATATAACTAATGAGAAGAATGTACCAGTTTTTCTAATGGTCATTGGAGTTAAGACTTATAATTTGCTATATGATTTGCTTTATCCAGAGAAGCCAGAGCAGAAACCTTATGGGGACCAAGTGGAAGTTCCGGGAGCACATTGTTCCCTGAAGCCACTAGTAATTGCAGAGAGGTATAGGTTCTGCCAAAGGAACCCAGGTGAAGGTGAGTCAGTTGTACAGTTTATAGCAGCTCTGCGGAAGCTGGCAGCACACTGTGACTTCAAGAACATGTTAGAGGAAATGCTGTGTGACAGACCGGTGTGTGGCCTGCACAGTGAATCAGCATGGAAACTCACCTTGCAGAAGGCTGTGGAAATTGCAGTCTCTACGGAATGCATAACCCAAGACATGCAACAGATTGGGGTCAGCGTACATAAAGTATTCCTACAACCTGCCCACAGGGCACCAGGGAGACAGGAATGATACTGGTGAGGGAAGCAGGGTCACCTCGCATCAGTGTACCGGTTTAAGGAACTACTGTGTCGACAATGTGGTAAGAGAGGGCACATTGAATGTGCCTGCAAATGAAGGATGAGCCAAATAGAAGAGGCAGACCTAACAAAAATGGTCCATTGGTTTCGCAGACTAAGAGGGAAATTCTGCACGCAGTAGAGCAGAATACAGGTGATCATAGTGACACCCAATTGGAAGATGAAGATTCCTTCCATGTTTTGTCTATAACAGCTGGCTCACGTAAATTCTGGGTGACACCTGTGTTGGAAGGCAAACCTGTATGCATGGAACTGGACACTGGCACAGCAGTTTCATTAGTTTCTAAGATTGTGTATGAGAAGGACTTTAGACATCTGCCACTTATGCCGACAGTAGTTGTTTTGAAGACATATACTGGGGAGACTGTTCCCCTGTTGGGTACTATTGATGTGAAAGTAGAACTCAATGGACAGACCCAAAAGGTACCACTGTTTGTGATGAAGGGGAATTGCTCAGCCCTAATGGGAAGATCTTGGATCAGGGAAATCCAACTTGATTGGTCACAAGTGCATCAATTGACTAAAGAAGAAGTGAATCTAGCAGCGGTACTAACAAAACATGCTGCTGTTTTCGGTGAAGACTTAGGCAGAATGAAGGGAATCCCTGTGAAACTAAATATAAAGTCTGATTGCCAGCCAAAATGTTTGAAGGCCAGGATGGTGCCATTTGCCATCAGACCCAGGGTGGAAGAAAACTTGGAGCAGTTAGTCAAGGAGGGAGTCTTAGTGCCAGTTACTCACAGCCAGTGGGCAACAATCATTGTCCCAATAGCGAAGAAGGACTGCTCCATTCGGATTTATGGAGATTTCAAGGTCACTGTCAACCCAGTGTTATGTGCAGAACAATATCCTCTTCCCCACTTTGAGGACATCTTTGCAGGTCTGGCGGGAGGACAAAAATTTAGCGAAATTGATTTGAGTCAAGCATACTTACAGATGCATTTTGAAGAAGAATCTCAAGAGTTGTTGACAATCGTAACACATAAGGGGTTATACAGACACTGTCGTTTACCTTTCAGCATTACTTCAGCCCCAGCTTTGTTCCAAAGGGCAATGGATCAGATTTTGAGTGGTTTATCAGGAGTACAGTGCTATCTGGATGACATCCTGGTCACGGGCAAAAATGAGGAAGAATACCTTATGAACTTGCAAGCTACTCTGCAAAGACTGGAAGAGTATGGGCTAAGCGTTCACAGAGACAAATGTAAGTTTTTCCAGCCCTCAGCTGAATATTTAGGACATATAATTGATGCTGATGGTCTCCATAAGTCTCCGGCCAAGGTTAAGGCTATTGTGGATGCTCCACTACCTCAGAATGTAAGCCAACTTTGCTCTTTTTTAGGGTTACTGAAGTATTATGATAAGTTTACTCCACAATTAGCAATGCTTCTGAAAGCCCTGCATGGGCTTCTTGGGCCGAAAAAGGCCTGGAACTGGACTGAAGCCTGTGATGTTGCATTTAACAAAGCTAAATGCTCACTGGTAAACTCTAGGGTTCTGACGCATTTTGATGCATCTTTGCCCCCTACAGTTGGCTTGCAATGCCTCCCCTTATGGAGTTGGGGCTGTATTGTCATATATTACGGCTTCTGGTGAAGAGAGGCCTATCGCTTTTGTTTCATGCTCCCTGACCAAGGCAGAAACTAACTATGGCCAAATTGAATGCAAATCACTGGGCATTGTTTTTGGCGTTCGGAAATTGCACCAGTACCTATGGGGAAAGAAGTTCACACTTGTCACTGACCATCGACCCCTGACATCAATTTTGGGGCCACACACAGGCATCCCACATTTGGCTGCTAGTCAGATGCAACAATGGGCATTGATACTTTTTGGATACACATATGAAATCAAGTACAGGCAATCCTCTTTGCATTGCAACACTGATGGTCTTTCAAGGCTACCCTTACCAGCACACCATCAAGATCAGGGTCAGGAAGCAATCTTTTACTTTGAACAGGTGGAAAACACACCTGTCATGGCTACTCAAGTGAAGAAAGCAACATGGGTTGACCCAGTACTCTCATAAGTTATGGATTTTGTGATACATGGAACATTCTTACCTGACTCTCAGGTCTCTCCTGACCTCAACCCCTACATGTCTAGGAGGACAGAGTTATCGACCCAATCTGGGTGTTTGTTGTGGGGTATGCGTGTCATTATCCCACCTTCATTAAGACCACGCTTATTGGAACAGCTCCATTCAAGTCACTGTGGTAATAGTGTGCAGAAAGAAATTGCATGGAGCTCTTTCTGGTGGCCAGGCTTGGACAGGGCCATCGAAGAAGCACCTAGAGCTTGTACCTCATGCCAGAGTGTCTGGAACACACCTCAGTTGGCACCTCTTCACCCAGGGGTTTGGCCCGAAAGGCCATGGCAATGTATCCATGTTGATTTTGCTGGCCCATTTGAAGGATGTATGTTTTTAATTGCTGTTGATGCCCATTCAGAATGGCCAGAAGTCTCTGTAATGCAGTCCACTACTATGGAAACCACTATCCAGACCCTGTGTGGCTTTTTTAGTCATTATCGTCTTCCAGAACAGCTGGTGAGTGACAATGGGCCGCAATTCATTTCTCAGGATTTTGAAACTTTTATGAAGGCCAATGAAATACATCACATCAGGTTAGCACCATATCATCCTTCCACCAATGGACTCGCTGAAAGGTATGTACAGACTATGAAGCAAGCTCTAAAATCTGAAAAGGGACATTCACCTCTTCAGAAGCGTCTGGACAACAACTTGTTGTCCTACAGAAACATTCTGCAGGCTACGACTAAGGCATCTCCAGCTTTTCTTATGATGGGACGGCAGTTGCATTCTTGCCTTGATTTATTGAAACCACAAGACACACGGCAAGTGGTTCAACACCAACAGCAGGACCAGGTCAGCAGACAGTCACCAAGAACAAAGGACCACACCTTCAGTATTGGATAGCCTGTTCTCACTTGGAACTATGCTTCAGGAGCTAAATGGTTTCCAGCAACGGTCATTGCCCAGACAGGACCTGTTTCCTACTCTGTCCAGACAGTGAGTGGCCTAGTTTGGTGACGGCATGTAGATCAGTTGCTTCTCCATCGTACCCATCTGGAAGATGCATCTCCAGTGGATGTCCGTTACTTGATCCTTACTGATGATACAACATCAGAGCGCGAAACAACTGTTTCTGTCTCTTGTGCTCCATCCACCCCTTCAATGCGTTCAGCCTCCCTGGACCAACTGGACACAACATCCTCTCCGGTTCCAGCTACTTCCCCGGTACCTGTGGTGACACCACCACCAATACCAACTTGTGGTGTGGGCACACCAGAAGTTTGCCGTAATCTACCTCGAGACAGAAGGCATCCTAATCAGCTGGATCTTTAGCTAGTGGTGACCCCTCTTCATGGGTCAGAATAATTCCCTGGGGGTTCGCCGGAGATGAGGCATTCTACCCTCATCTCCTAGTTTAGTTCTTATTCTTTCTGGGGGGAGGGCTGGGCTTTATTATGGGCGGGGGGGCTTTTTCATTAGAGGGGGAGGAGTATGTGGTGTTTTGGACTACTTAGGGGTTCATTGTGGTTGTCATAGTGATAAATGGGAGGGTCGTTTAGGTGGTAGGGAAACCTGTCTGTCGGGTCCTCTCTCTCTTAGTTCTCTTTCAATATACTCCTTACACAGCTCTGAATATGCTGCCTCTCATTACTGGATTATAATTTCCCCTAAAACTCCATACACAGTACTTGTCAGGATTCCTACTGGGGAGCCAGGGCCCTGATCAGGAGCAGACAGAGAGGGGTTAGGGCAGCAGCGAGATGGGCTGATGAGAACAGAAGGGGAAAGACCCTTTCTGCCCAGCTATTGGAATGGCAAGGATAGACACATTCCGTAGGCCAGGGGTTAGTAATCAGGTTTGCCCTATGGAGCAGTGAGCCATTAGTTGACTGTATTGCTCCTGGGGAATGAATGGTCATCCCTGGATAGAGAAAAGGGGGAAAAAGTGGAGCCATTCCCCTTTATGGACCGCAGTGGGGCTCCACAAGACTTTCAAGTGGTTTGTAGGGGGTCTAAGGGCGAGGTGAGCAAGGGTGGCTGCATCTTATAGGGGACAGTGAAGATTAACATAACCAGGCTGTGGTCCTTCTCCGTGAGGCCGGGGCTAGAGGAAAGCATCAGTTCTTCCCTCATTCCCTTTGAAGTTCAGGGGGGTGACCTGAGACTGCTTTCTTACCCACCCTGGTATAAGAAGCGCATCTGCTGGGCACATGCTCATTCAGGGTCACTGCATAGGATGGTACATCTGACCCAACCACAGGTTCTATGGTGGTTGCAGAGGAATACAGTTGTTCTGTTCCTCTTCCCCTTTGCACCCCAGTGGGTCTATTGTCCAGGAGAGATCCCAAGGCACATGAATCAAGGGTTAAGGAGGGGTATCAGTAGGCCTCCTCCTTCATCCCATCCCTTCTGGGTTTTCCCACTAGGGTCCTAGAATCCCATGCATATATATGGGTCTGTATGCATGTGAAAATAAATCGCTGTTTTCTCCTCCATTCTTGGCTCTTTGATGTCAAACCACTTGGGGTATTACATCTGACAAGGGTTAGCAGATTGATAATTGCCATAAGAGAAGAAAGGAATCCTGAGACTGACTATTAGGGGGCAGTTTGAAGGGAGTCAGTTCCTGGGTACCGGTCACATGCGCCCAAGGGCTGGTGTGATGGGCCCCATGGGAGGAAAGGAGAGATGATTCTCAAAGGGGTAGATAGAGGAAGCCAGGGTCCAGTTTGGGGAGACTTTATTTGGGGTGTAGAAGGGTCCTCCACACCTTAGCAGGTGGCTCTGGAAGGTAAAGGGGATCTAGATCCCCATGTAGACCACTCTCCATTGCTGCCATGCAGGGAAGGTCACTGATGGACCTGTTGCTGTGGTTGAGCGAGGGGCTGCACAGGGCTGGAGGGTCAACTGGGCACCTGTGATGTGTTTCCGTGCCCAAAGACCTAAGGGGAGCTCTAGGGTCCCTTATGCTATGCAGCAAAGAGTCGGTGGCCCTAGCAAAGAGTGATCGCCCCTCGAAGGGGAGGTCCTGTACGGCCTGCTGCCAGTTGTGGGGCAGGCCCAACTCTTGGAGCCATGCCGCATGACCACAGCTGATGCGATCTCATGGCTAGCCATGTCTGAGGCATCGCAGGCTGCCATGAGGGGGTGACAGGAGGCTAGCATGCCCTCCTCTATGACTGACTCATAGTCCTCCAGGTGTTCCTGGGGAAGAAGGTCTTAGAAGCGCTTCATGGTTTCCCAGAGGTCAAGGGTATATCAGCCATCCAGCGCTTGGTAGTTAGCAACATGGAGGTGGAAGGCAGAGGTTGAATAAGCCTTCCTCTCCAGGAGGTCAAGCCTCCTAGCCTCCCTAGACCTTGGAGAGGGGTCTGGATGGTCCTGCCCCTCCCGTCTGTAGGCAGCCTCTACCACATGAGAGCTCAGTACAGGCTGGTCCACCAGGAATGTGAAGCTTTCTGAAGGAATATGGTATTTGTGGCCAGTCATCTTGGAGACTGGCAGGATGGAGGCGGGGGTCTGCCAGCATGCCCTGGCAAGGTCATTCACACTATCATGCAGCAGCACCGAAATTGTGGCTGAGAAAGCTATGAACCCCAGGTCAAAAAGGATCTACCTGAGGGGCCTGACCTCCAAGCCCAAGTGCGCCATCATCCAGCAGAGGAAGTCATAGTGGGTGCTGGGGTCCTCCTTGTAAAAGCATGGCTGAGGATTCATGACTTCATCCTGGGATGAGGACAACCATGATCTTGAGGTGCTTCCCCTCGGCTCAGCGGTACCATGGGGGGGGCTCCTCCTCTGATGCCCCTGGCTAAGGTGACTGGCTGCAAGGGCAGTACTGGGGAGGACCTAATGCTGGTGACCTTTCACAGGCAGGCCAGACCCACGCAGAGCTGGGATGGGTGGGTGAGCAAAGTGCTGGTTCCCGGGGACTTGGGGAGTGGGTTTTCTCTGTGTGGTTGGTGCTAGGAAGGTGGGTTTTGATGCCACTGGTGCTGGGGTGGATGGCACCAGTGAGGCACTAGGGTGCCAAGGTGGTGAAGGGTAGCACTTACGAGAGCTCTTGGGCCTGTGACTTGGCTTGGTATTGGGGAAGGCAGAGGTCTCTGGGGAAGGGGAGGATCCCGGTGCCTCTTCATGCTACAGTGCCACGTGATGCGGAGAAGCTCGCAGTGCTGGGGTGGGTGGTGACTGGGTGCCACTCTAGAGCAGCCAATGTCCCTGAGAGGAAGGCTGGTTTCCCTCTCAGCTTTGGTGGCCTAGGTGATGCAGGAGTGGGCGGGAGCAAAAAAGCCTTTACAGCTTCAAAGGCCTCCAGTGTGGATGGCACCGGGATGGGCTCTGGGGTTGTCCCCAACAGGGGTTTGGCCAGGGAGAGCTGGAGCAGTGATGGTGCTTCAGTGCCGAGGTTGACGCCGAGTGCAGTTTCCTGTGCTCCTCCTGGGAGCGGCACCAAGAGGGTCCTGGCGCCAACAGCTCTACAGAAATCCCTGATGCACTGGGGGTAGCCTGCAGGGCTTGCTCCATGGCCAACACATGCATTTCTGCTCTCTGTCTTTCACAGCCCTCAGTTTGCAAGACCGACAGATTGAACATTTGCTTGCCTGGTGAGATTCACCCAGGCATTTAAGGCACTTCTTGTGGGTGTCGTCCCTCAAGAAGGCCTTGCTGCAACTCACACAGGGTTTGAACCCTGGAATGGCATATGGCAGTTGGGAGCAGTGTTGCAGCTCCAGCTGTGAAGGCTCTGTAGGAGCACAGGGTCATGGATGTCCATGAATGGATCTTCTAGTGCAAATGGGCGGCTCATAAACAGAGCGAAAAAGACAGGCACCTGCACTAGCACAAGGAGTGGGCTGTTCTGTAACCATCACCGAGGGTGAAAAAAGGAACTGAGGAGCATCAGGGTCAGGGCCATTTATATATAGCCGTGGCAGCAGCCAGATGAGGCATTGGCCACTGACTGTTCTGTGACAGGCTAGGGCAAAAAGTTTCCGGCCAATCATGTGCTGTGGCATGTAGATACCTAGAACTGAATGATGCAAGCAGCGCTTGAAGAAGCAAGTGATGCATTTGTCTGTTCTACTATTGCAATTCCTGTGTCCCTGTAAAAAATGTAGTAGGATTCGAACAACTCTCTTTTTATGAACGTGAATCTTCTACAAGCCTCAAAGACTGAAAAATATTGTTTATTTTGTTGTTTTAATGCCCTCTCTCTTGTTTAGTACTGGATTGTCTAATATTAAGACAATAACTTTTAGCTATACTGAATTCCCATGGCTCTTATAAATAGCAAAACTGCAAAGTTTATTGATCTTTCATTTTAATTGCTCTATCATATTAACTAACTTTTTGTTTTAGCTTAGCATTGTTCTTTTTGTTCTCTTTCTTCACCTTCTTACATTTTGCTAAGAAGGAATTAAGAGAAATAACACCACTGCTCCATATTGCTGCAGTACAGAAAAACTTACATTTGTTTAAGAAGCAGTATCACTGGGCCTCACATTCTGTTAAACTGTATGTAATTGAAATTTTCCACCTCATCATGTCTATTTTCTAGAGAATCTGTAACATACTGAAGAAGGGTCTAGAATACTCCAAATGTATTGCTGAAGATTTGGGGCCAAATATCTTTGTGCGAAACTGGAGGAGATTAGGCAAAAAATGGCATTAAAGTCATATTTATGGACTACCTAAAACTATCAGGCTATTCCCTAGAGTAAGCTGGAGCAGCCTGAATGTTGAATGTGGTATGAAAACAACTGATAGTATCAGTGTTGCACACACTAAGGTATCAAGTTTAGTTTAAGTTCAGGTAGTGTGAAAAGACTGACTATGAAAATGACTGTTGCATATTTAAGGAAGCCAGAGCAGAGTCACAAGCACCTAATGAGAGCTCTTTGGGTGTTTCAGAAGATGCTGTTAGACCTGCCTAAAGGAAGGCATACAGCATAGATACAGGGTTAAGCCCAGGCCCATAACCAGGGCAGTGCCCTAGGGTGCAAAGCCACAGGGACTGCTCTGGTTGACAGTGCTAGCTGGGACTTGAGCCAACAACACCAGGCAGGTCACCCACCCTGCCAGGGTTGGAGGGGGGGATATATGACCTCCTGTAGTCCCTCTCCCTGTACATCATTGCTGGTAAGGAGGGCAAATATGCTTCCTTGTCCCAGACACTAAAATGTCTAGGTGCAGCTCTAGTGAAACTCACAGTTCTTTGGTTAAATTTGGACTGTTAGGTAACAAGAATGGGAGTTTAGCTACTGAGTGTGCAATGGAGACTGTAAAATGGAGAGGAATTGTGTGTGGTACAGCAATTATTAGACTGAACCTGCTCAAAATACAAGTAGAGCCTGATTGGTTTTAAATGGAGCCAGGGCACTGGGAATACAAACTTGTTCAAAAGCAAGGAGAACTGGGTTTGTGAATGCCTGGAACTTTGAGCAAGAGGTCTGGACAGCTGAGATAGTGGATGAGTTCACAATTCACTTGATTTCATTATGACTAATAACCATATAATAGATGTCAGAAAATGTGTTCTGCAAATTCTGCCTGTGAAAATTCCCATTAAAGAAGTGAACCAGGTGAAACAAATGCTTTGTAGGTGACTATTCTTCAGGGAGTAAGTTTCCTAGTCCTGGAGTTTGAATCTTTAATTACCACCAAATTACTGTATAGCCTTTAGGCAAAGAAAAAAGGGAAGGGTACTTGAACAGCTGCTAGAATTTGTGTGTATTTAGAGCAGAAACAGAAATCCAATTCCTTGTAGAATCTTTCAACAAAACTGAAAATAGAAAAGAAATACCAGTCACTTCTGTAAATTCTGGCATAGGGGTAAAGGGGTGAAGGTGAGCTGTGAGTTTCTTTATGCTGAAATGAGGAGAAGCAACTAAGTTTGAAAGTAATTCTGATAAGGAACCAGGAGGAGTTCTAATCCAATAAAGGTATAGGTCATACTAAATTAGTACAGCACAAGAGTGACACTTTGAAATGCCAGCCTATTATACAAAGACCTCATCAGTTATGAATTTCAAAGAAAGGAGAGATTTAAAAGCCATTGTTGAAATGCATACCAGGAAGTCACAAATGAGCCTTTAACTTTAACAGCTGCTAAAACTTGTGTGTATTTAGAACAGAAACTGGCATACAATGACTTCTTGTATCTTTCTAACAAAACTGAAAGTGGTAAACAAGTACAAGTCATTTCTCTAAATGCTGGCATAGGAAGAAATGTGTGAAAGTAAGCTCTTGGGCCTCACCCATTATAAGAAAAAAATGTCAGCACTACATTCTGCATAGACTACATAAATCTGTATAATTCTTACTCTTTGTCTTGAATAGATGAAATGCAGTGTGCTGTATTTGGTTCATTCTGACTTTGCACACTCTGTCTTAACAATGGGTTAAGTGGAAGTGGATTCGAAAGACAGGTTTGTGCAGATGTGGATCAGGGGACCAGGGCCCCCCTCCCTCCACCAATGGGCCTCCCCCCTGCCAGCGCTGGAGGAGCAGGCCTGGGGGGCAGAACCTGGGCTGCAGCCTAGCTGGTTGCCCCCCCCCCGGGGATGGCAGGGCCAACTGGTGCATGTGTTGTGGCTTCTGGTGTGAGCCACAGGCCACACTGCATACTGCACAAGTCAGTCAGCCCTGCCACAGCCTGGGGGCCAACCAGCTAGGCTGTGGCCGGCCCGCCTCATACTGGGGGCAGACTGACGGGTCCAGGTGCAGGCCAGGACCGGAGCACAGAGCTTGTCTCTGAACCAGCCCATCCTGCTCCCCAGTGCCAGCAGGGCAGAGGGCCCCCACATTGTGGTGGGCCCCTGGGCACAGACCCTATAGGCCCATGCAGTAATCCGCCCCTGGGCTTGTGGGATGTCACTGCCATGCAACTTTGACAGATGTATGGAGGTGGTGTTTGTAATAGATTGCTTTACACACTACTGGATAGTGCCACCACCTGATGGTTTTCTGAATTAGGTCAGTCAGACCAGTACTCCTTATAGTAGTTAGGGCCCCTGAATTTCAGCTCCATATCCTGTCTCTCCTGCTCCAGGAACCACAGCATCCTCTTTGTGAGTTTACCCTTAGACCAGCTCATATTATGGTTTCTCCTTCCCATGGCAAGTCATGGTAATCAAAGTTTCTGCCCTCCACCAGTGTCAGGCTGTCTTCCTCTTCATTATCACAAGTGCTATATCTGCAGTGGCCAGCAGGAGAAGCTGATCACCACTCTTAGCTGGGTTCCTGCTTAGGGACGCTAAACAGCACTCAAAGTCCATTCCCTGCAAATTGCTACCTTTTCCTCAGCCACTTCCTGGCCCTTCCCATGTCTTTAGGTTTGCCACTGTTTTCTCTTCCTCCTCCCTGTGACTAAATGTAGCCACCTCATGCCTGCATTCTCCTCAAACACGCCTTCCTTCTCCCAGGGAGGAGCTTCAAATTACTCTTTGCTGCTCCTGCTGCTTTCAATTTCCTGTCTTTTGTAGAAGCCTTGCCTATCTTTCACAGGTGAGCCTCTCTCTTAGGCAGCAAACCTCTAGTCTAAAGTTCCCTTGTTTGCAGTCTAATTAGCTTTCTGGTATCACCTGGTAGAACTCAGCTCTTGCAGGACCTAAATGGGGAGCTAATCTCATCACAGTATTGAATGGCATGTTACACTATTTTGCAAGTGTAACCCATGTGCATAAAAAAGTGCAATGTCTTTCAGGGATTCCTTACGGCTGGGTTACATTGCTGGGCAGATTTTGCAGCCCAGAAACCAGAACCTTCTGGTAAGAAGGTGTGGGAGCACATTGAGCATGCTCCACAAGTTTTATTGTTGTGTTGGAGTTGCATGCCCAGGGAGAAGACTGAGAAGAGTAGTCTGGAGAGGAACAAACAGAGAGCTGCAGAGTGCATCTGCTAAGGGACTCAGTGAAAGGAGCTGAGCAGGAGTGGACTGCAAGATGTTTTCTCCCTGCTTCGGACTGCTTTGCAGGGGAGTTGTCTGCAGTGGAACTGAGAGTTGGATGGCCAGTTGACCTGATTGCATGGTGCTGGCTACACAGGAGGAAGAAAGCACTGCATGGCATCTGCCTGAAGATTCCTGCAGCTAGAGAGGATGAGGATTGCTTATGTTCTGCATTTAAGCCTCAAGGAGTTAAAAGACTGCAATTGAGATAAGGGTGACTTCACCTGAACATTGGGACTCTTGGGTTTCTTACTGTTTTGTTTAAATGTATTATGGTTCCTTAGGATAAGGTGTTTAGTTAGGTAATAAAGTTCATTGTATGTTTATGCTGAGTGGCAGTTTATTGTGGGATGCAAACTCTGAGCAGTCTTCGCTGTGAGTCCTTTTAACAACTGGATCCTGGCTCTCCAGCTGCTTTCTGCAGGGGTTTTCACTGTGAAGCACTGGAGAGGGGCAAGTAGATGCATTTGAGCCCACCCTAGCAGGTTACACAAACAGGCATTCTACTTTCTATTTTGCAAGGAGTTCTTGGAACATGCTAGTATTTTCCAACAAGTACTGGCACATTTATGGAGGTTCTGATTGCTTATGTTCCTACTTTATTGTTTTATAAATATACCCATTCTTTTGTTTTGCACAATAATAACTATGGAATGTCCTACTGTAGTGCATTAGGCAATGTGATTAATATCTGTCATAGATTCTAGGGCCACAGAGGACCAATATGATTATCTAATCTGACCTTCTGCACAATGTGGGCCTCAGAACTTCCCAACCACTCCTTCAAAAGACACCTAACTTACGATTTTTGGGTTCCAAAGGGGCAGCCCTGTTGGTCTAGTTCAGTAAAACAAACAAAGGCACTTGAGACTGATGGGTGACCTTATAGAATTCCATTCGAAGTGGGATTTTCTCCCACAAAAGCTCATGTGAAAAGTAGATCTGTTAGTCTTAAAGTGCCACACGACTCCCTGTTTGTTTTTGCTGGACTAAACTAACACGGCTATTGCTTTGGAAACAAGGCTGAGCCACTGAAGTTCCCCAAATCATGGTATAATTCTTCAGCTTACAGATAAACAACCAGCAAGTGAACCACATCTTAAAAATGTAGCACTTCTTCCAGGCCAAGACAGCAAAAGCAAAGAGCCACCTGCTTGTCACTCCAGAGGCACCAACTCCTCTGGGCTTCATTCAGCTCTTTAGTGAATTCAACTCTTAGAGAGGATTTCAGCCCTGTAGTGATTTCAACTCCAGCCTTTAGAACACCAGAGACTCCTTCTCTGATAAAAATAACAAAGGGACTCCACAAAGAGCCATTAAGCCTAGTTTATACTTAGGACTTTTCCAGAGGCAGTCAGCTGCCATTTACTCAAGTAACATAAAATTCCTTGTGTAAATGGCAGCGGCTTTGTAAGACACCATTACACGTTAGGGGAAAGCCAACTGCAAATTGCTTGTGGTCAGCTTTCTCCTGTGCCCCCAGGACTTCTGGGTTTGGCTTATGGGAGCGGCACAGTGAGTTCATACTCACCATGATCTGATACTGGAAGTCCAAACTGAGGGCGGCAAACTATAGACATACCCATAGTCCCTTTTAACAATGGCAAGGGAATTAAGCATTGCCTAAGGCTCAGCTCTTCAGCAGAGCTGATAACCCCTCCCTTCTTTCTCTTACCAAAAACAAACAAAAACAAACAAACAAACAAATAAATAAAAGAATTGCTTACTCTTCTGAGTTCTGTGTTCCTGAAGGTGACTTTTCCAACAAGACAGGCTAACAGTTTATACCATCAAGTGATAGCCTATCACAAAAAGACAATATTTTATTTCCCACTTGAGTGAAAATACCAGATTTGGAAGATTTGAATCAGCCCCACATACCATTTCCCATTATGCCCAGCACCCAGGCAGATTCATCCCCTCCTTACACTAAAGGTGATGATGCACGTGCATAAAACTCATAAGCCAGACACCCAATAAGAATTGCCTGCACCGACTCAGAACCCATCCCATCTAACATGCTGTCACATCATGTTTTGTTCTTTCATCCTCCCCCTCAGGTGAAGAAATGCATGCAGTTGTGTTTTGGTTTGAGATATTTTATATTACCCCCCCTGCTCCTCCACATGTGTGCGTGTGCACACACATGCATGCATGCATGCATGCACACAGACACATGCACACACTTCTATTTGTTTGTCAGAGAAGGCATGGTACAAAATAATACACCTTGTACTTAAAGTGTAAGGTCTGGTGGGATTTTTTTTTTTTATCAGTCTTCTGTCAGCCCATAAGAAAGCTCTCCCTCATGCACTGATGAGTTTTTCCCTTATTGTAGAATGTTCTATTGCACTTTAGAAGTGGAGTTGTTGACCCTGGTCTTTAAGTTGGAGCCTTCTCAATGTTTTTGTTTGTAAATTTGAAACTGGATCCAAAGAAATGGACACTGTTTTAAAATTGGGAAACATACCTCATGTACACAGTAAGGATTTCCAGCAACAAAAGGAAAGTTTAGGGACAGAATGGGCAGAGTTAGCACATGATTGTAGATGTTCCAAGCTCCTTCAACATTCTGCTCTTAAAACAGATGGTTCTTCACCAGGGTAATCATAGAAAATTGTTGCATAGGTTGGTTGTGAAAAAGAAAAAGTTCAATGTCACTAGTGCATGATTTGGTATTGACAGTATTAAAAAAAAATGTTTGACCATGCTTATTTTAACACATCCATGTTTCCTAAACTTCTTTCGTATTTGAGCCAGATATCAGTGCTTATGGAGAGAGTTCTGTATTGGCACAAGAAAATGGAGAATTTGAAAGAGTGAAGTCTACTTGCAGCCAAAGCCTAAGTTTTGCTGAGACAAATGAAATCACCACTGGGAAGGAACTTTTGGCAGTAATTAAATTTACAAGCTATTATGTGTATGGCAGAAATTTGTATTTGGGGTAGACACTCTACTTTTACAATGCCTCTTCAAATTCAGGTATTCAAGGCAACTGGTCAGGTAGCTGGAGAAACTACAGGGATATGGTTTCACAGAGGCCTGGGGAAAAGCAGAGAATTGCTGATATTTTGTTTAAATGACCATTTTGGGATGACAATTAAAAAAATAACTGCTCTGAGGAAAAGAACAAGGAATTGATTGCACCAGGGAAAGTGTTATGCTTCCTGTTGAGAGAGCTGTATCCTCAAACCTCCAGATATGCTAAAATTAAATGTTTGTGCTCTTTACAGCTCAAGTTGTGAGTCTTTATCTGGCCTTGCAAATCTTAATTATGTACATGCTTACCCTACAAATTTTGCTGCCACAATTATGCTAACTAGGGGAGTTATAGAATATATACCCCTGACTGATATAGTTATGCTGGAAAAACACCCTGTGTGCCCTTTTGTTGTATATTTTATGTAGTTCAAGAAGGTGGTTTAACTGTATTGGCAAAAGATGTCCTTATCCTGCTGTAGGCTATGTCTCCAGTAAGGAGCTCTGTTAGTCTAGCTGTATTAACAAAGCCTTTCAAAACTTGCCTCAAGATGGGAGAATCATATCAAGATAGAATGGTTGGAAACAAGCCGTCACATTCACCCTGGCATGTAGTATCCCTTCAAAATAGAAAATGTAAACTTTATGGTTGGAATGAGAGTGATTAATTATTGTACAGAAACTTATTGTACAGGGCACACCACCATGTGAGGTCTTTCTCCAGGTTACAACACAACAAGCTAGTGTTATTTGATGTAATTATTTACAATATTATTTAATGTTCTTTAATCTTCTGGAGGCCCTTAAAATGAAATTAGGTACTCACTGCTAACTTGGCTCCTGGTGAAACTAGCGGTTCCATTGACTTTCATGGTAATAGAAGTATACTATCCCTGTGAACACTTGTGAAAATTCCACCTCGGAAGGTGAAATGTTAGGCCTTCATTCATCATTGTCACAAGGACTGCAAGCTTCTGGCAGGTGTGGAATTTGCCTCTTCCCAACACACAGTCTTACCAGCCTGATTGGAGCTGCTCCTCATGCTCCCAAATGTAGAAGTCAGGCAATCCCTATGAGTTTGGGGGTGAAAAAGCAATTCAGGAAGCTTTTATTATAGGTTTCACCACTGAGGTCAATAGAACTGTATAAATATCAGTATTAAGGAATTACAGATAAGCTGTCTAGTTTGTCCACCCGTCTGCCCCCCCCCAGGGAGTACCAAGTGTAGCTACACCAGGGCTGGCATATCCCCCCCCCCCGAGCTTGTTCATAGAATCCTCTAAAGACAGGACTCCACAACCTTCTTTGGTAAACAAATCCAGGGCTTAACTATCTGTATAATTAGAAGAAGCTTCCTAAATCTCCCTTGTTGCAGATAAAACCCATTGCTACATGTCCTACCTTCAGTGGAGATGGAGAACAATTGATCACTGTCCTCATTGTAAGAGCTATTTGAAGACTGTAGTCAAGTCTCTCAGCTGCCTTTTTTCTATGTGCCCAGCTTTTCAACCTTTCTTCAGAGGTCACATTTTCTAAACCTTTCATTATTTGTTGCTCTCCTCTGAACTCTGTCCCATTTGCGTACATCTTTTGTCAGTGCTCCAGCTGATGCCTATCAGTGCTGAGAAGACCAGAATAACATCACAATTTACATATGATGCACCTGTTAATACACCTCAGAATATTAACTGTTTTCTGAAGCTGAATCACCATTTTGATTCATTTCAATTTGTGATCCATTACAATCCCTAGCAGCACTACTACCTGGGCAGTTACTCCACATTTTGTGTTTGAGCTGGGATAGTTTTCTGCTGTGCCTTTAATATTATTTCTTAGAGAAATGATCCATTTTCTGCACTCCCTTTTCCCTTAAATTTTCTTCCACTGGGAAGAAATAAGATATAATTCAGAATGAAAAATTGGGGTGTTGAAAAGAACTCTAGTATAAAATAAAATAATGGCTAAAAATAGAGAAGCTTAAGTTTAGTTGTCATTTAAATTAAATCTAAGGACATGGGAGCTCAGAGTGGGATAAAAATCAATATTAGAACAAATGTGATTTCAGCTGAACAGTAAAGGACATAGAAGCTTGGGACGAGAATAAGACTGATTTATGTACAGTTGGGATTTAAGGAAAGCTAAGGAAATAAAAGACCTTCAAATAGATTTGCATATAGGATTTGCATATGATTATGAACACATTTTTAAGGGCCAATATACTCCCTGCACAAGCAAGCACCCCAATATCAACAAAAAAAAATTGGCCCTGATTCTTAATTCTGTTACAGTTTATGCATTCAGTTACTTATGTGGAAAGTGGAAGTAATACACTACTCCCATTGTTAAATAAAACATTCTGAATTAGTGCCAATTTATGCCACTTAAAATAATAATGCCCAGGTTTTTGTTTCAGGTAATTTTTGAGTGAGAAGGTGAACAACACTCTCTCTCTATTGTAACCACTAGGTTCAGTAGAAGGTATTTAAGTCTAAAAATTGGTGCAAACATGAAAACTAAAGAAACATAAATCAGTCCCTTTCATAACTCATATTTGCACAAATGAGAGTTGATGTAAATAAGAATATCATTTGGCGTGTACAAATGATTTTATATTGTACATGTCTAATGTTTCTCAAAATACAAATAAGTTGAATCCATATAGAACTGAATGTGATCCATTAAAACTTATTTCAACACCAAGTTGTTAAGTGCTATATATAGTTCAGAAGTAGATACAGCGTAAAAATTTAAAGCGTGCATAAGTAGTTTAGGAGCTTAAGCCTCATTAACATCCAAGGCTGTATATGTTTCTCAGTTATTTAGGTACATTTGAAAATTCTACCTCAATAAATCAACTCAGAATGTAAGCTTATTTTACTCCACTTTTTTATCATTATTTTTCTGTAAGCGCAAACATGCTATATAATATTTTTTTTAATTCTTTGATTTTTCCCCCTTATACAGTCTTAAAACTTTGTAATAAAAACACATTCAGAAATTATTCATTTTACAATATTATTATTGTAAACTAAGTGAATGTATGGTGGTCCTGAGCAGAGGGAGGAAGTATGTATGTTGTCTCTAATACCTACTCTTTCCCTACAGAGGGTAATAACACTAACTCTACTGCCAAGTAACAGAGATTGTCCTTCATTTCAAGTGATAAGGACCCATCAGTTTGGAGCAAAAGGTCCTAGAACTTATTTCTGAAATAATATGAGTGTAGTTTTGCTGCCTTCAGTACACAAAATAATTATCTATTTACACAAATTTTGTTTCAAACCACAGCCATAATTAAGTTTCAGGGCCAACGTAGCGGACTCATGGCAGTTTCAAATAGCAATTCAGCTCATGTATGATTGAAAAAGTGCTGGTAGAATGGATGGTGACACAGAAATGTGCTTAATGTTAACTGTAGATGATGCAGGGGTCCTAGGTTTCAAAATATATTATTTTGATAGGGTGCTATCACAATTTATAGCTAACTCTGTATCCATGTAGAATGAAACCAATGAAAGAATCCTCTTCTGCATGGAAATATGGAAGGAACTAGGAAGTATTAAAATGGTTAGATGTGACACTTGCATGGGCTAATCTTTAAATGGTTTCCCCCTAAGAAATCCACAAATTGCAGACAGACTGGTGGTGGGATGCAGAGATGAGAAAGTAAGTGAGCAGTTGGTCAGAGTCTGAACTGACTTCTTAAAAGTCTCATACAAATTGGCAACGGGTTGGGTTAGGTATGTAAGTAAAGAGGAAAGTAAAAGATGCATATGAACTTACTTTGAAGCAGAATCTGAAGGATGGGTGTGAAAGGAAAACATAGGGAAATTAGGAAGCACAAGAGAGGGTGACAATTCAAGCACCACCCTGCCCAACTGACTATGTGGTAGGAGTGAACACAAATTGTCAGAGGCACTAGTCAGTGTGAAGTAGATGTAAACAGAATATAGGTGATGATTGACCAGATTCCACTAAACCAAGTGCATTGACAACAGAAAAGTGAAAGTGAATTTGTGATTTCAGACTGAAGAAGACCAATATAGTTTGGAAATAAGCTAGTATGCTACCTGTTCCAAGAAATATGTTTTCCTATTCTTCCCAGAAAGGTAGATGGTGACATTCTGTATGTTCCTCTTCTTTCTGCTATTCTTTATTCCTGACATTTCTAGAAACAGAGAAACTAGAGACCATTAACCAGTCAGCGCAGAGCAGAGGTAGCTTCTGAACCTGAGATTCCAGAATTAAATGCAGCATTACTATAAATTATCTCTTTGCACATTAAAATGTCGGGTCATTTCTGTAGCTTCTCAGAGAGGGTGTATTGTTCCTTTTAAGGGCTAGTGTGACAAAATCTTTAGTCAATCAGCATGAGGACCCTGACCCACCCTCTCCACCACCAGGTGACCATAATAGAGGGGGCTATTTATGTCCACAGCTCTGCTGAAAAACCCTCTTCATCTGGACTAGGCTTGAGCACCCACCCTGCCTCACCTGAAGTAGTTAAATACTAGATTTCATCATGACCCACTTTGGGCATTATACTAGTCATTCCTTTCTTGGGGCACCAGAAAGGAATTTTTCTTTTCTCACCTTATTGTCCCAGGCAAGGTGGGATTGTTTTGCCTTCAAAAAGGCAGTTTGGTTCATAGTGAAGGAAGGAGAAAAAAGGGGGAGGGGGAGGGAGGTTAGTTTATGACATATCAACCCTTTATGTAAGTATGTAGATACCCAGTGTCTTCCAACCGCTACCTGAGTCATTTACTTAGATTTTACACTTCTTGTCAGTGCGAAAAGTTGATTAGTATGTTCTGTACAAGGGGATAAATTTAAGAATCCATCTGACATTTCCTGACTTTGCAACCTTAGTAACATGTGAGAGTTGTGTATGTTTATGGATATGTATTGATTATTATAGAGCAAGTTTGATTCTGGGGGGGTGAAGAGATTTACCATATAAAGTTTTGAAGAAGAAGAACACTTGTGTATTCATACATTATTGAATTTATTAATGAAATAGATAACCTCTCAATTAGACAAGGTGTAGTTTAAACTTGAGAAATCATAATTTTGTTTTTATCCTCAGTTATAACTAGATGAACAACCTGTAGGTTTGGGAAGCAGTGGAGTTCAGAAGATGCCCCTTGTTGTTTACATGTTCATTGTGGCTTTTGGGGGTTTAGACTGAAGCCTAAATTTAGTGTTTTCAGAATACTGATAGAGTATGAACTTTCATATCATTCATTAAATCATAAACAATTTATATCTATGTGTCATCTACTTGGATTTAAACACTTCTGGTCAGTACTGAAGATTGATTAGAACACTCTGTACAAGGGGATCTTGGTTTGATATTCAAAAATATCTGGGTTCTTGACTTCTTCTGAATTCTCTTTAGCTGTTTTTTTTCCCCTTCAGTTTAGGAAATTATGGGGTGAGCATGAAGAGAAATATGTATGCCCTTGCATCCTCAACATTATTTCAATCCGCTTTCATTATCATCTTGTACAATTATCACACTGAGTGCAATCAAAATGTATTATTTGCCCTTCTTCTCTCACTGCCCTCCAAAGAGAGGAGCTGTTGTGGAATATCAAATGCAATATGCAATCCCTGATAAAGGAGCTCTGTCTCATCTCTGGAGACTTCTCCTAGCTATGGAGTCCTGAAGGACAGATGTTAGCTTAATGCCATGGATCTTCTTTGTGGATTTAAGAGGACCTAAGAGGGGTGGGAAGAGACAAAATATCTTATGAATGCAACATTCAGAATTTGTTTTATGCTGGCTACTTATGGGATACAATAAAAATTCACAAATAGAAATTTCTGATATACTAAATCCTCTTCCTAGTTGACCGCATATGCATGAAATTTCTAAAATGTAATACACTTATTTATAAGTTTTTCATCTGCTCCTCAAAAATATTTAACTATCATTTGAAACAAAAGTGAAACAATTCAAGCAGAAGCAATGCCAGTGAGTTATGAAATAATTTTGCTTAAACCATGTATTAGGCTGTCATGATTATTAACTTGTGTCGCCAAATTGATAACAATGGTGCAGTAGTTCATAAGTCCCTTTTGAAGTTAATCACACTTAGTTGCTAGGTAGCATTTTCTCAGGTGTACTGCAAACACATAAAAGACAAGCAAATTAAATGAAAGTATGGAGTACTGGACAAATAATGCAGCCTTGAATCAGTTCAATGATGGGGATGGGGGTGGGACTGGAGGAACATTTTAATTAGCACTTCAAGTGAATTTAATTGACTTCACACTAATAAAACACAATACGTCCTAGTCAGCACAGGGAATCTGTGTTGCCACTTTAGTTTTATATCTGAGGTAAAGAAAGATGCACGGAATAGGTTCATGGAGGAACAGGATTTCTGAAAAGGCCTGTTGGGAAAGCAATCAAGATGTTTACATAATGTAAAAATGTTTATTAAAAATAGATAATAGCACTCTGATTGATTGATTTGATCACATTAATTATTACACCAAAGCAAAGTCATTGTTATTCTAGCCTGAACAATATTAAAATCAAACTTCATAATAGGTCCCATTTTTGGAAGGATACAAGATATCAGGGATAATTTTTCTTGTAGAATTAGAGTCCCAATGCAGCAAATTGCTGAAGTTCACATTGATATCAGTGTGCAGCAGCAGTCAAAAACAGTAACGTACTATTAATAACCATGAGAAAAGGGATAGATAATAAGGCAGAAAATATCATAATAATACTCTATAAACCCATGACCTGCATCTTGAATATTGCCTGCAGTTCTGGTTGCCCATCTTATGTATAAATTGGAAAAAGTATAGAGAAGTCTTTAAGTGTCAGAGGACTCCCTGTTATAATCCTGTTCACTTATGTTAAATACCCCCAAAACATCTAGCATTAGCTGAAGTAAGCTTTATATTAAGTAGGTAGGAAAATTATGTGTGTATCCAGAGTGAAAATAAAGGTTCTTCATGACTTGAAGATGGTGGGTTCATGGTACTTTTAAAAAGTAAAACAAACAAAACATAAAATAGTTAATCTAGTTTCAATGAAGTATATATGCAATCTTTTATTAGTATAAAAATAGAGAGTATAAAAGAAGGGTTCTAGGGGGGTAATGTTATATTCAGCTTACACAGGGTTATCACTGCACAGGATTATTCTCCAGAGACTGGTGTATAAAATCTTTTTCCTTTGTCATATTAATAAACCTGAGTGATGGTAATTAACCTGTGTGTAAGAATTATATATGGTCAAGCTATTGATTATACAATTTACCAAGAATTCTGTAACATCAGTAGCGCTGTTTTACTTTAGTTTATTTACATATGACTGCCTCAAAGTGCATGTGTTGAGAAACAATAGCAAAATATATGGATGTTTATTATAAGATCTGGTAGAGAGGCTAAAATGAAATTACAACATTTTCACATCACAGAAGTAATTTATTGGGCTTCTGCAGTTTTTGTTTGTTTGTTTGTTTGTTAAGAGGTCTGTTGGACATTATGCCCTCATGGTATGAGAACCAAGTAAGCAATTTGACATGTTGTTGAATAATGTTCATATTAGAAATGTTTGGCCAAGTGTTATGTTTATAACAATAGAATGAGTCAGAATTCTATTTGCTATGTACACAGGCTTACAAAGTCTTTCAAAAATGGGCTGCAGTTCTATTGGTTTGTGCAAAGAAAGAGGTTGATCCTTAAAAGTTGGAAACAGATTGTGTGTTCCACTTCTAAAGATTTGTATATTGACATACCAGAAATGACTTCATATGAGTATTTTAAGATTAATGACAACATTAAAGGGTATTATAAGTATTATATTATATAGGTATTATGAGTAAAATTTCTATTTTATCTGTACCAAAACACAGAAGTGCGGGTGAGAGGACCATGAGATGACTAGGGCCAGGTTAGGGATGTAATGCAGCAGTCCGTTGTTTGTTTATTAAAAAAAAAAAACCAATAACAACAACAACAAAACCATGGTTTATTGTGTATCCATGATTTCTTTATTCTTCTGTTTAGTTACATAGTGTGCCTTTAAAATTAGTAGATTTCTCTTTTTTAAAAGGTATATGTCATTATGGAGTAGAATAGGTCATTCTGCAGTGTTAGAGCACTAATCATTAATGTTACATGAATAAAGAGGTACCAATTCCTCATTTTTTACTTAGGCAAATCTTGCACTGAATTAAATGAACATTTGGCATAGTGTTGAATGAAGAAGTGAAGGCATATTAGTTTAATAGATACCTTTACTCAGATGAGTGCTACAAAACTCTTGAGAATGCATATCAGAGTGTAGATGTCTCATGTGACCTGAGGGAATCTATCCTCCCTCCTCCCCTTTTTAAGGAACTGTAAAAGTGCCTATGTGTTCAAAATGTTTTGATGACATTATCATCAGCAATGTGAAAACAACTCTAGGCAGTAAATAAATTCATGGACTTGATGGAGAATGAAAAGTCTGCCTCAACCATTGTGAAATATCTACCTTGTTCACAGACCTAATTCCAGTTTGTGCTAATGAAAGTTATGTATAAGTTATATGTATCCAGATGATACAACTGGGGTTATTCTATGGTTTTGTTTTCCTGACCTGTATTTACTAGCATCATGGGTGGCTGGAGTATATAGCAGGGGAAGCTTCTTTCTAATGAATAAAACAGTGGGAGAGAAAAGTATTATTTCTGACATATGATTTACCCTCTGTCCAGTATTCTAATGTATAATAAGTAAATGGGTGGCACATAACATGATGGGCCAGTACTGACACATGTACAATACAGATGTTCAGATATGCCAGGCGGATTTCATTTCACTAACCATCCAATAGATTTTGAAGAAGTTAGGATTACTACTGTTGCATCACAGACAAAATTGTCCTGTCTATATCTGAGTATTATTTAGAGGAATAGTTGGATGTCATAACAGGCATAGTGTTTGAATCAAAGCTTCTTATTCTTACCTTCTGTCAAAGAGGTGCTCAGCTGAAGTGCCTCCTTGCAGCCGTATAACAAGTATATCTGCTCAGTTTCCACTCTTGGATAGCCCAAAGACTTCAATCTACACGATTACTGCAGTACTTACTTTTTTTGGGGGGGGGGAGCCAGTTTATTACCAAAGCATAGTGAAAATCAGTCCATAATCAAAGTCGCCAGCATAGACCATTTATCATCCAGTGCACAGAGTCTGTAAAATCCCATAACATGACAAGATGCTGTACATCAGCATCTTCCGTCACACCTCAACTCCTTGTCAGTGCTCTTGTCCCTCTGCCAGGATTGCTATCCTGGCCCTTTCAACTGGAATGCAACCTCATTCTTACTAGCAGGAACCACCTGCTGAGAGACCATCTTTGCCATGGAAGTATCCTTCAGTCACCTTAGTTCTGTCATGATTCCTTTAGATCTAGCTGTCCAGTTGTGGAAAGAGCTGAGGTGCTTGCCTACTCATGCTCCTATGCCTTCAGCCTTACTCCATCTTAAATGGCACCTCCTTCTGGTACTGCCTTCAGCTGTTTGTATCCCTAGCTCTTTCTCTTCCATGATTGCGCACCAAGTCTTTCTCCATCTCAGGTTCTCCCTGATTCTGTATAATTCCAGGCACCACCTCACCCTTTTAACTGCCAACGAGGAACACTTGTTCTAATACAGGGGACTTGGACCTACATCATTAACAGAGACCAGCTTCCTGTGATGACACATTTTTGGATTTGAGAACTACCTGGAGTAATAAGTAGAACTTTATTGTGGCCAGTTCCCAGCACTGCAAAACTTCAAAAACTGCTAGTGTTCAGGAAAGGAGCCAAAATACTATATAAACCAGGGATCAATTTGGCCTAAGTTACTAACAAAATCTGTAAATTTGTACATAGCTGGTTATTCTCATTTTCAGGTTAAAAGTAGATGAATAGCACTAGTAATGTAACCATTTCTAGCTGCTTCATTCTTGATGGGAGAAGATCAGTTACAGTAGAAGTGATAGTAATATTGTCTCGTAATTTTAGCTTGAGTGATAACAGGAAAACCCATAAGAATGAGATGTGTTAGAATGGCTGCACTGTACTCAGCTTTTGTGACTGCAGATTTCCCCATTTTCATTTGATGATTTTGAAGTCAAGCTTTTCTTCAACACAAAGAGCTCCTGACTTATAGAAGTATATTGTTGTGCTGACTCCTCACCTGGCTATCAATCACACAAGCAATATATGAACATTTGAAATCACAGATCTGTACTGAAGTAGCTTGTGATGATGAGAAGTGAAATAGATGCATCAGTATTCCTAGACAGAATATAGGATGGTTGATTTTAAAATGTTCTTTTGTTGTTCTGTGCTCTTTTGAAGACCAGTGACTTTGCTGTCAATGCTGCCTAGAAAAAAATAAATTCATTGTGCTCAGCATTTCAACATGTTCCTGACCTATCCACTAAGTACTTGTGCTGGGGAAGGGTTTGAGGGATTTCTTATTATCTGAGCTTGGTAATCAATTTTATTTTTTTCTATCTATGGTTATATTTAGCTCAAAGTCTCTATAATTCTTTCACAGTGTAGACCAGCCTTCCTTTCCTTGTATTGTCATGAGATATCACTTCTACTACCATCTGTCATCATGCAGCTGGGTGCAAACTAAACACTAAATAATACAGGACCGATAAATCACAGTGGAACAATGTATTTTCATCTGTCTATTAATTTGTCCATTTTTTCAAAAAGTTAGCCACACTGTCTGCTTTAGCTCTTTTTCTCCTGCCTTCCATTTATTAAGCGAGAGGAACTTAACCTTTTCCATTATACATGTCTCTCTGCTGCCATCATGTTTCTCCTCCTTCCCACATACAGCTATAGTACCTAGTGGAGGCAGACAGTTGGCTTCTTCTGAAACAGGTGCCCAGGCTCTTCTTTGCAATAAAAAGTATGAATGCTTGCAAAAGCTGCATAAACCAAAGAAGGTCCTTGTAAAGTGTGGCAAACAGCAGGAGCTTCATGGACCACATTTGGAGAATGATGGAGTGACTGGTTTAACTCAAACACAGGTGCAAATCCTATCCCTCACCTCTGCAAAATCAAATCAAATTAGAATCCAAAATACTAAGCTTTAAAGGATAGGGGGTTTTGTTGTTGTTTCTGCTAGACTAGAATTTTAATGATGAGTCCTTTCTTGTATGACAGCCAAACCCTAAGCTTATCCTGTTCCCCTACAACGTGTACATAATTCAGAATGAAGAAAAAATTCCTTAATATAAAATACCTTTTCTCATTTTTAATAGATCTGTGACTATGAAAGGAAATGTTTCAGTTTTAGTTTGTCTCAAAGCCATAACAGGGTCAAGAGAAATGTCTAGAAGTAGGTCCTTAGCCTTTTGAAACTTTACAGGCTTCTTCTGATGCAAATTCAGTCTGAGTAGATTAAAAATGGTAGTATGACTATACATATCTTTGTAATATGTATACATTTTCTGGATCTGATAATGTACAAATTTTCATATAATATTTATTAGAATGTTTGATTGCAAACGTTGTAAGTTGAACATCTTGGGTAGAGATCTAATATGCTTCTTGCAGTTTGCATAGTTACTTGGGAAGATCCTCCTACTCTAATAATATTGCAGTTTTCAGGGAGTTTTTTAATTCTAATATGAAAGCATATTATGGCTGCGTAGTTCTGAGGGGTAACTGAAGTATAATTCTGGCTAATAGCAATGCAAGCTCCTTCTGGCTAGAAATGGCCCTTGGCAAAAATTAGTAATTAAGTATTTTAGCTGGTACAGGTAGTGTGTAATTGCTCATGGGGCTCCCAGGACTGAGAGTTACACACACAAGGCAGTATTTCTTATAGGTGTTTGTCAGCTCATTCACACCTTCAGTCTTTCTGCCATTCAAGTGCTATCCTCTGGGCTTGTGGTTCTCAACCTTTTCCAGGTAGTGACCCTCTCCTGTGACACACTTACTGCTATGTGGTGACACAATAGTGTGTCCTGACAGAGTGATTCAGGACCACTACTCTGGGCTATGCTTTCAACTTAACAATAAGGGTATCCTTATTACTGAGTCCGTTTGAATTACTCTCCAGTCAAATTCAGGTCTTGTCATTGACTGCTCATAGAAATTCCAGATCCTCTACACCCATGCAAACTAAAAAGCACTAAAAAGCACAAACCTGAGTCTACACTAATTGTTCTCTTTCCTATATAGTAAAATAGATTTTCCTCCCCAGTAACTCGCTGGATTCACAAGAACCAGGATCCAAATATTTCTGAATGTGCCCAGCTCCCTTAAGAGGTTTATTCAGTGAACAGATCCAGAGTACCTTTTCCTACACTCTATCATACAGAAACAATCTTTTGTCTTTACTCATGGTATGGACAATCTCTGGCCCAACCTGGCAGGGTCAAAATAAGAGCCATGGAAAAGTTGCTATTTGTACATGCTGAGTAATTTTAAGGGCCTGATCCTGATTTCATTCAACTCAATGGAATAAAGAAATTTTACAATTTGCTTTAATGACACAGCATCAAGTCCTAATTTCTCAGCCGTATTCCATCTCTAGCTATGCTGCACTTCACATAGTCAATTCCCTGAGTACGGGGATGGGTTGGTAACATATATCATAGATTTTCACTAATTCACAGTAATGACTAGAAGGCCAAATGCTCAGTTACTGAAATTTGCAAGGGAAATGAGTAAAAAAAAATCTGATTGTCTGTTTGACACATGCAATTAACTTATTATGATATTTTCCATGCTGCTACATATACTGTGTTTTATTTTGTAAAAAGAAATATTATAGTTGTAAGTCAGGGGTAGGCAACCCTCGGCACATATGCCAACAGTAACACCCGAGGCCATTCAAAGTGGCACACGGCCCCCTCTGCAGTACCACCAAAATTGCCATTTCTGCCACTGAAAGCCACTCTGGGCAGCTTCCTTTGGGTGCAGCTGAGACACAGGGGCTCCCGTCATGCCTATGCCTCCATGTGAGACAGAAAAAGGCTGCCCAGAGTGGCTCCTCTCTGCAGTGTGATGCCCCCAAAGAAGCCAGTCCAGGCAGCTTCTTTCACAGGATGTCTGGGAAGCCCTGAAAGGAGCTGCTTCCTTTTGCAGCATGCCTGGGGATCCCTGTCCTCAGGCACACCACCAAGATGAGCCAGTGTGGGTGACTTCATTCTGTGTCATGCCTGGGAAGCGCTCCCACTACAGCCGTGATCGCTACTAAATTTTAAGGCAGTTGCCACATTTTTTCAGCAGAGGGGGCCACTGGCACATTTTTTCAGCTGAGAGTTGGGGAGGAAGGACTGGTGCAGGGGTCAGGAAAGGTTGCGAACCCCAGTTGTAAATAATATAAGACCATGGTACAACACCTTGTCTAAACTTAGGTGAGATGTTGAAGGAGACTACGATTGTTTGTGTGTGAATGATAGGATGGCCAGTTCATCAATTTGCTATTAGTAAATCTGTCCACTTTGACTAAGTAAAATTACTCATTCATGAACTCAAAGAGATAGAGCATCCATAGTGTCTGTTTCAGTGTCTGCATCACATAAAGTCTAATGTAATCTCATTTTGAGTCAATAGGAATTCTCTTGTTATCAATAACGAGTAAGTAGATACCTGGAGCAAAACACAGTTTTAAGTAAGTGATATATACCGGTTAGTGTGGAATAAAATTTCCCCCTTGAAAATTACTGCTTCAGGATTTCACTGCAGCACTGATGCTTCCATTTAGCATTACAGTGAAGTGATTCTTCTATTTTTACAGCATTGTTTCTTTCAATTCTGAATGGATAGGAATTCTTCATTCCATCTTAACTTAGTCAGAAAGTATGCATCCATCAAACATGTTTAGAACAAAGTCAGCTTTTCATTTCTTAGTATTTGACTTTGGTTTTCTTTCAGTCTCTTTTCTAGCCCTCCAAACTGGAAAAGTTAAAAAAAAAAAATGAAGGAGGAATCTTATCCCTATATTGATGATTGTGAATTGTTTATGTACGTGAAGCCATTCAACTAAGTCTTTGATTTTTTTTGCTAGCTTTTAAAGGCAGTATCCAAAATTTCAATAAGTGTATAGTCCAAGGGAAAACTTACAAAAGAGCTACTGAAAACCTTTGTATACTTGCTGCTACCCATTGTGAAGATACCTTAGTAAGCGCAAGATGTCTCTTTAATCATCCATGATTAGGTCTAGACAAAAAAGAAAAAAAACACTAAAATCATACTACTACCTCACATATTCCAAAAAAGGAAATCACTGTGATTTTAGAGGGGAAAAATATAGTATTTCTCAAGATTTATGACTTGAAAAGAAGATGGGAAGTGATAGATTTAAATAATGGGCTTTCAAGATCATACTATTTTTACTATTCTGAATAACCCACCATTATCATGATGCTCACATAGTTCAAAATTAATTTGTTTGTACAAAAGCTCAACCACAAAAATCAGCTAACTAAAACTGTACCTTACATTTCTTTCAGTTATTCTTTAAAGTAAAATTTTATCACAAGGGAAAATAATCACAAATACTATTTTTAAAGGGTGGGATATTTCAAAATTCCACTCCAAGTCATTAAAACAAGAAGTAATAAAACTAGAATCTTAAGCTCATGATTATTGGTTTATGAAGAGCATTCTCAATTATGATAATAGGGTGATATAAAGAGCACATTTTGAAAATATAAAAATAGTGAATTAAAAAATTAAGAAAAACCTCAGGAATGACAATGTTGCACTTTGAAAGGATTTGTTTTTAGTAAAACTCTTTTCTGACAAGAGAAAGAGAGCCAGGCTTACTTCATATGTTTAGTAGTTTGATCTCTGCATGCCTGGCCAGCACTTGGGTCATAGTACATAGCAATGATCTTCTGTAGCTTTGAGAAAAAGACATTAATAGACTTAATAAAAGTCACAGGAAGAATGCCACAGACCAAGAAATTGATGAAAAAACAGATATGTAAGAAGTTTCCTTCTGAGGAAGAACCTCCCCTAAAATACATCTCTCATTCAAACAGTTACTGTTTGAGAGTTTGTACTGCTGTATGATATAGGATTCTCACTTTGTGTCAAGACACAAAGACCTTATTTCAGCAAATTTCCTATTGAGTTCAATGGCAGTTTTGCTCAGATAAATACTTCAGTATAGAATTTTTAGCAGGAATAATTTTTCTTGTGATGGTTGATGATCTACTGTCTAAACCTAGACAAAATGACCAATAGTACCTCTTAAATATTTCTTTAATAAAGCTTGGACAAAGGGAGGTGATATCTTTTAATGGAGGAACTTCTATTGGTGAGAGAGAAGCTTTCAAGTTTACACAGAGTTCTTCAGGTCTGGGAAACATACACAGAGTGTCACGGCTAAATACAAGATGGAATAGATTGTTTAGAATAGTAGTTAATATATATTTAAGGGACCATTCAAGCTGAAGTGGTCCATTAACAATCCTCCAGTCTTTGAGGAACTGGAAATGGGAACCAAAGCAATTGGATGGAGGGGGGCTATCAGTGGTTTATATGTTGTTGTAATAAGCCATAGATCTTATGCCTCTGTTCAGCCCATCATTTAAATGTCTTGCAAAGATAGGCATTTAAGCCCTGAGGCATTTCTTTTGGTGGTGTTCAGGTTTTGCTTGAAGATGACACCTGATAGGTCATATAAAGCAACTGCTTTGTGAAAAATGTTCACCCATAGATGATGTGGTGTTTTTGTCTTTTATAATTTTCTATTGTATGTTCATCTGAGGTCGTAGTTATTATACCAGTGGAGATAGGTCTGCAAGTTTTGCCTCCGTTGTTCAGGTAGGGTCACTTTGAGTTTGTGTGCCTTGGTCCATAGGGAGCTTACTTCTGATAATGAACTTGGGTAGGTTGGGGGTTATTTAAGACAAGAAAAGAGGTTTAAGGAAAGATTGCTTTCAGGTTAGGTTCCTTAGCAAATATGGGTAACAGTTGTAGCTGTTTAATGATACCAGATATGGGTCCAGGTCCGGGATGGTAGGTGACAACTAGGAGTATATGGTCAGAAGGGGTTTATTTCTGTATTGGAATAGATTCTTAGTGTATTTGGGTGGCCTGTTACATGATATGATTTACTTCTTTGGTGCAATGTCCTTTTTGGTGAAGGCAGCTTTGAGTGTGCTAAGGTTTATTTTCTGGACTTTCTCCTTGGAACATATTCTTTGGTATCTGAATGCCTGGATGTGGATAAGATTTCTCAGAATAATTGAAAATACTAGAACATAATAGGATAATAGAAGATTCTAGAAGATAGGTTTGGAATGGATCTCAGGAGGCTATCTAGTCTAACTCTGGGCTCAAAACAGGACCAGCTCAGACTAAGTGATCCCAGCCAGGGCATGGTCAAACTATACCTTAAAAACCTCTAAGGATGGAGATTCCATCACCTCCCTAGGTAACCCATTCCAGTGCTTTACCACTCTACTAGTGAAAAAAGGCCCCTCCTTACATATTCGATCTAGACCTTCCCGCTGCAACTTGAGAACATTCATCCTAATTCTGTCATATACTACCTCTGAGAACGGTCTAGTTCCATCATCTCTGGAACTCTGTTTTAGTTAAAGGCTGCTATAAAATCCACCTTTGTTCTTCTCTTCTGCAGATTAAGCAAGCCTAGTTCCCTCAGGCTTTCTTCATAAGTTGTGTGCTCCAGCCTCTAATCATTTATGTTGCCCTCCTCTGGAATCTCTCCAATTTGTCTGCATTCTCTCTGTAGTGGGGAGTCCAAAAGGGGATAACAATACTGAAAATGAGGCCTTACCAGTGCTGAACAGGTGGGAATAATTCCTTCACTGTGCAGTCAATGCTTCTCTAACCCAGCTCAATGTGCCATTAGCCTTCTTGGCAGTAAGGGATACTGTTGACTCATATCCAACTTCTTGTCCACTGCAGACCACAAATCCTTTTCTGCAGAACTCCTGCTTAGCCAGCTGGCTTCCACTCTATAACAGTGCATGGGATTCTTCCATCCTAAGTGCAGGACTTTGCACTTACCTTGGTTGAAAATCATCAGATTGTTTTTTGGCCCAATCTTCCAATTTATTTAGGCTGCCCTGTATCCTGTTCCTACTCTTCAAACTAGCTACTACTCCTCCCACCTTAATGTCATTTGCAAGTTTGTTGAGGCTAAAATCTGCCCTGTCCTCCAGATCATTAATGAAGATGTTGAACAAAACTGGCCTCAGTACAGGACCCCTGGGGCATTCTGCTTACTGTCAGCTGCCAGCTAGACATTGAGCCATTGATCACTACTGTTGAGACCAATGATCTAGCCAGCTTTCTATTCACCTTATTATCCATTCATCCAATTCATACTTCTTTAACTTACTAATAACAATATTAACAAGGAGTCATGTGGCATTTTTAAAGACTAACAAATATATCACATGAGCTTTCTGGGGAGAAAATCCCACTTCGACAAATGCTCAAAGATGACTAATTTACAGAATGGGAGAAAAACAAATGTATGAAAATGTAAGTCATAGGATCAGGTCAGACTGTAACAGCAAATCAAAACAGTACCAGATTGGTACCTAGAAGATAACTAGTACAGGAGAAGCCTGAGACAGAAGACAACAGAATGCTGCTGATCATCACATACAGCCCCTAAGTCATATCTCTATAGTAGAGCATCAAGGATCTACAGCCTATTTTACAAGATGATCCCTCTGTCTTGCAAGCCTTGCAGGCAGACCTCTCCTTCCTTACAGGAAGCTCCCCACCCCCCCAGCCTTAAGCAGATACTCACCAGCAACTACAGATCTAACAATAGAAAATTTAAAGTGGGCACATATCCCTACAATGAACCCAGTTGCCAGTTTTGCCCACATATCTGCACAAAAGACATCATCACAGTGTCTAATCAAACCAGATACTTCATCAAGGGCTCATTCACCTGCTCATCCACCAATGTGATTTATGGCATTGGGTCCCAGGAATGCCCCTCTACCTTATATTTTGGACAAACTGGACAGTTTCTGGAAAAAAAAATTGCAAATCGGGCGTCAGAAATAACATTCAGAAACCAATAGGGAAACCTAGGGGAACACTTGCTTCAGTGTCCCTTCTCACTCCCTTGATGACTTGACACTATTGCCCTTGGGTTAAATAAGGATTTTGGTTTCTTTTCTTATTATAACACAGGTGTGGCCAAACTGTGGCTCGGGAGCCACATATGGCTCTTGAATGAAAAAGTGTGGCTCGTGGAAGAACGTCAGCAAATCAATTTAGTAGGTCAAAGTATATGTCTATATGCCTCAGTGCAGCTCTTGAAGGTTGAATAATCAGCATGTGTGGCTCTTGAGTTCCATAAGTTTGGCCACTCCTATAACAGGTGATTTTGCCTTCTTTTTTAACTACCCTTCCTTTAATATGTTTTTCTCTGCTCTTTGAATCTAAACAATTGCTTTGATTTGCTGTCAAAGTCTGACCTGATCATATTACTTATACTTCCATGCATTTATTTTTCTCCCATTCTGTAAGTTCTACATCTTGAAGCTTCTGGCAAAGTGTGATTTTACTCCCATGAAATTTTATGTATTAAATAATTTTGTTAATCTTTAAAAGGGCCACCAGACTCCTTGTTTGTTTTGCTAACTAGGCTGACATAGCTACCCCTTTGGAACTAGAAAAGACAATTGTGAGAGGCTGTTTCAAAAGCTTTGGTAAAGTCAAGGTATATCACCTCTGCTTTCTCCACATCATAGTTATCTCAGCACAGAAGGCAATAAAGTTGTTTGAGCATGACTTGCCCTTTGTGAATCCATACTATTTCAGATCACTCTTTTCTAAGTGCCTCAGAATGGATTCCTCAAGGGCTTGCTCCATGATTTTTTCCAGGGAGTGAAATAAGGCTGACTACTCTGTAATTCCCTGGATCCTTTTTTGGAAGATGACCACTACGATGGCTTTTTTCCAGTCATCTAAGATATACCCCAGGCATTGTGTGTTTTCATAAACAATGGTCAATTTCTCTGCAATCACATCAGCTAACTCTTTCAGCAGCTTTGTATGCATGGCATGCAGCCAAGACCCCCATGGACTTATGCACATCCATTCTTTCTAAATGGTCCTGAGCCTGTTCTTTCAGTACTGATGGCTGCTTGCCTCCTCCCCATTCTGTGCTGCCCAGGGCAATACTGTGGGAGTTGACCTTGTCTCGGAATGCAAAGGCAAATAAATCATTTAGTACTTAAGCTTTTTCCACATCATCTGTTACTAGGTTACCTCCTCAGTCTGTAAGGGGTTGACACTTTCCCAGAACCCCTTTTTGTAGAAGCCCTTCTTGTTACCCTTCGTGTCCGTTGCTGGCCGCAACTCAGTTTGTGCTTTGGCCTTCCTGATTTCACTCCTTCATTCTCAAGCAATCTTTTTGTACTACTCTAGTCACCTGTGCAAGTTTCCACTTCTTGAAACCTTCCTTTCTGTGTTTAAGGTAATCAAAGGCTTCTTTGATAATATAAGTTTATCGCCTACCTTATTTACTATTTTTTCTTCTCACTAGGATGGTCTGTTCCTTCCCCCTTAATAAATTTTCTTTAAAATGTGGTTAGCTATCCTGTCTCCTTTCCCCCTCATATTAGCCTCCCAGGGTATCCTGCCCATCAGTTCTCTGAAAGAGTCAAACTCTGGTTTTCTGAAGTCCAGGGTCCATATGCAGCTGTTCTTTCTTCCTTTTGTCAGAATCCTAAACTTTATCATCTCATTGTCACTTCCGCCCAGGTGACCACCCACTTCTACTTTCCCTACCAATTCTTCCCTGTTCATGAGCAGCAGCTCCAGAGGAGCACAGCCCCTAGTAGGTTCCTTCAGCACTTGCATCACTGTAACACTCTCAGAAAGCTTCCTGGATTGTCTGTTCTCTGCTGTATTGCTCTCCCAGGAGATTTGTTGGTGTGGTTTGGGTGGTTATGGGATCTGTGTAGTTAAATAGTATGATCTGTGGATTTCCTGAGTACAGTTGTCTGTTAGGTTCCATTATTGAAGCTGATGGTGGAATCCAAGAAGTTGTTGTTGTGTGGGGGTATTCCAGAAAGACACTAATGGACAAATGGTACTTACTGAAGATATGGTGAAAATTTATGAGCATTTGTCATCTGTCCAAAGGATGAAAGTATCATCAAATAAATCAGGTATATAACTGAGTTCTTTTTGCATTTGTCAAAAAATTATTTCTCAAAAGTGATCCATGAATAGACTGGCCTACTGGGAAGTCATCTTAGCACCTGTCTGTGCCCATGACTTGTATAAAGTGTTTTTTGTTGATTGTAAAATTGTTATCAGAAAGGATAAAATAGATAAGTTTGGAAATAAGTATGAGGTGGACATCTGAGGGTTGTCTATTGTTGTGTACATTTTCAAGGAAGATAGCAGATTTATCATTAAGAGGGATATTGATGTATAGGGAAGAGACATCCATGGTGGTAAGGATGGGTTCTTGAGGGAGGTTGTTAATATTGCAGTGTTTGTAGAGGAAATCAGTTCTGTCTTCAAGGAAACTAGCCCTTTGTGAGGCTAGCGGTTTGAGAATGATTTCCATGAGTCTCAAAATTTCTTCAGGATTTTTTTTCCTGCCCAGATATAATATGTCTGGGTGGGTCCCCTTCTTTGTGTATCTAGGGAAGGTAGATGTAGAAGGTCCCAGAGCTGGGGTCTTGTGGGATGAATTTGCATAGTTTCTTTTAGAGGAGTTTGGGGAGAGAGTCTATGATATCCTTAAATTCCTATGTAGGTTGTGGTGCAGGGTCTTCTTGGAGTTCTTTATAGTGGATCAAGTTAGACAGTTGTTAGTTGGCTTCATTATTGTAGTCATTATGACTGAAGACTACCATGCTGCCCCCGCATGGTTAGCTGTACATTACAACTCTCCCCTACCCAACATGCTATGTAAAATCTCTTTGCAGTACTACTAAGGTCAGAGATTATATTAAAGCAAATACAAAAGTAATTTCTGCACATTGGAACATTCTTCTTTCTGATATCCTTTCATCAAACTTTCATTCTGGATTTTTTTTGAGCTTTAAACTAAATTTTATTAAGTAGAATAATATACAAAGAAAATTAAATTAGTGACTCCATAATGTTTTCATAATGTGCCTGTATAATATTTGCATTACTGCACTTCATCTCTAACTAGGAGAATTGTAAAAATTACATATTTCTTTCTTGTCATTTATACAAATGTTAATGTAATAACCTGATGTTAGACATTCAAATGCTATACAGCATCATTTCCCATGATTAAAAATCAGTGATTATTAATTTGTCTTTGTGATGAGGTAATGAAAATAATGCCTTTAGCATATTTTGACTGGAGTTTATATCAGAGTAGTTCATTATCACTTACTGTTCTGGAGCTACACCACATCCATCTGAACCTTCAACATAGTAGACCACAGAGGAAGAGATTAGGGAAAAGATATGTTGCCAGAGCATGACACTGCTAGGGCAGTTTCCTTGTGAGTAGCTTTTTGAGTGTTATATTTAACGGATGTAGGTGATAGCTGGCCGTGGCTCCTCTAAACTGTATGAAGGTCCAGCTCAGAAGTGCACAATTGATTCTTTGCTAATCAACCTCCACTTGTTCTCATCAGACACTGAAAGAAACAGAGAATCTGGCCCAAAGTCTTGCCAAGATAAAGGGCATAGTTTTGTACAGGACTATATATTTCCATTTTCTGATAGAGTGCTGCAGAACATACAGACTCCAACCAGTTTAATAAAAAAATACACAAAGACACAAACATGCATCAACAGTGTAAAAGTCTAAACCTGGTTGTTCACTATGAATTGTAGTTGTACATAAAGTAAAGTGAGGTTATTCTCATGTCTATTAAATAATCTATTTAGTCATGGAAACAGACATTTCCTGGGGTAAAAAAAGCTATTGAAAAGTAAATAGACCATATCTTAACAGGGATGTCTTCTCAGACCACAGAAGGGAAGGTTTCTTTTTTGAAAAGATCCTCTAAGTATAACCCACGTAAGTTTTGACTTTTAGAATTTCAAAAGAATAATTTAAAATGAGCAAATAACCTTTTAGGTATCTGTTCTGCAACTGTGCAAATAGTTGTAGTGGGTAGGGGACTAATTGTACTATATAGCAAGGGATAAATCACAGTCAAATGTAGCACATAGATAAAATTATGTGATACATGTCTTACTGTTCTCTGAGATAAACAGATGAAATACATTTAATGTGCTCTTGACAGAGTTTAATGTCTGGAAGAGGATACTAGATCAGAAGGCATGCCAACTCTGCCTCCTCCTCCTCTATAAAATATATGGGTTCTTTTTACCATCTGTGTATGACAGTCTGCACAGGAATGACTTTTATTCCTTGACCAGGCTCCTCTTGTTCATGCCACCCATTCTCTTCTCTTCATGCACAACATGGGCCACACACTCAATGGAGAACATAAGAACATCCATACAGGGCCAGACCAAATGTCTACCTAGCCCAGTATCCTGTCTTCAGACAATGACCAATGTCAGGTGCTTCAGAGGGAATGCATAGAACTGAGCAATTATCAAATGATCTCCACTGATACAGCTGCCCCCATAGTGTCCAGAAGCTTGTGAATGAAGGTAGAAGAAAAAGGAAAAAAAATCCCATGTGGAGAGAAAATTGGTATATGGTTTTATTAGCCTGGTCCACATCTCTTTAGTTACAGAGGGAATCTAAAAGAAAGGCATTGCTGTAATGAATGAAGCTTGGGAAAGAGGAAAGAGCAGAAATGACCAGAATGTTGTTTCTGCTCTTGAGAGAAATAGATCTTGCTAGAAGTAAAGCTGTGTATGCTTAATAGATTGTAAGTAAAAGTCCTGGCCTATAGCTCAACACATCAATGGTTAGGCTACCCATTTGATACAATATTATTTTTCTCTTGACTTTCTGTTTCTTCTCTGTCAAATATACCTTTTTAATCCAACTAATTTTAAATGGAAGCTCTTGCAAAAGGGATTATTGCTGTTGGACACTGTTTCTCTCTGGCTACGTTCACACACGGAGGGTTTTTTCGATAAAGTTGTTCCGAAACAACTTCTATCGAAATAACACCTTATTTCGAAATACCTTATTTTGAATTAACAAAATGTTAATTCGAAATAAGGAAAAAAGCGGGAAACGAAATAGCATGTTCACACTGCGAACGTGCCATTTCGTTACCTGCTGCAGGGGGCTGCAGCCCCCTGGGGGTGAGCCGCTGCTGCAGCTCACCCTGCAGCCCAGAAAGAGGGCTCCAGCCCCAGAAAGGGGGCTGCAGCCACCGGTGGGGGGGGTGAGCCGCTGCTGGGTGGCTCAACCCACAGCCCAGGCT
>ML682069.1:2017975-2099100 GCA_007922195.1 Podocnemis expansa
GCTGTGGGTTGAGCCCGGCGCCCTGGACCCACTGGTAGACTCGGGGGGCAGCCCGGTCTGTGGGCTGAGCCCAGCGCCCTGGACCTGCTGGCAGAGTCGAGGGGGCAGCCCCGCTGCAGGCTGGGCCTGGTGCCCCTGACCTGCTGGCGGAGTTGGGGGGCAGCCCGGGCTGCAGGCTGAGCAGCCCAGCAGGGGTTCATCCCCCCACCCCACCGGAGGCTGCAGCCCCCTTTCTGGGGCTGCAACCCCCTTTCTGGGACTAAGGGACAGCCCTCAGCACCCTGGCCAAGGTCCGAAGGGTTCCCTGGCCAGGGTGCTGAGGATCCAATGTTGTTTTGGAACACTTTGTTCCGAAAGAACATGTTCGCACTGCCTTGTTTCGAAACAATAGTTGTGAAATAACGTTGTTTCACCTAGAAACTAGGTTTAACTTGTTTTGAAACAACGCTGTTGTTTCGAAACAACAGGTTCCCGTTGTTTTGAAACAACTGTGCGTCGTGTGAACAGCAGAATTCTTATTTTGAAACAACCTCTGTTGTTTCGAAATAAGAGTGCTGTGTGAACACACCCTCTGATCCAAAGGAAAAGGCAAAGTTGGAGGAAGTCATTGTCTAAGTACTCTTTCTACGCTCTGGGAATACAGAAAATGAGGTACGCCCTGAGTTAGCTGACTTTGTGTGTCTGAGTAAAGATAAATTCTAATAGCCAGGAAGAGTGCCAGGTGACACATAGGAATTGCCATAAATGATAAGGTCAGTGATACATCTAGTTCAGTATTCTGTCCTTGAGAGTGGCTAGTACCAAGTGTTTCAGAGGAAGATGCAAGAAATATTGCTATGTAGGCTGTTAATGAAATAATCTACAGAAAGAGAACATTTTTTCTTAGCACCCCATAGAGCTTTGCTAATACCTTAAAGCATGATGCCATACATCTTCTCACAATTTTTTTCTGTTATAAATCTATTTTTGGTTGTTTTTGTTATCCATGTGAAAAATCTAATCCCTTTTTGAATCCTGTTAGTATTAACATCAGTGTTATCTTGCAACAATCTCTTCCATACTGACTAATTTAGCATTTTGTGAAAACCATATTTATTATCAGTTTTGAATTTGCCACTTTTCACTTTTGTTTACCATTCTCCCTCTTTCTCTAATTACAATCAAACTACAGCATAAGTACTAAGGTTGCAACATCAAGCATTGAAAATTTTGTAAATGAGTATAACATAGCATTATGTATGCTTACAGCAGAGCTGTCTTTAATTTTAGTTGCAGGTATGAGCACTCAGTTCTTCTGCAAGTCACATGCCAGGGTTTCTGGTTGGAAGTGAAAAAATGATAAAAACACATTTCCAGTAGTATCTGTGAAAAGTTTGGTTTAAGTGATTTGTCCATCATCATCTAGGAACTCTGTGGCAGAAACAGAATCCAGATGCCTGCCAAGCAGCTGGCAGCTCTTACACAGAGCATGGGTGTACAGTTCACAGATTTCCCTTTCACCTGTCCATTCTTCAACATGGAGGAGGCCTGGTGCGTATCTATTTATGGTGCCTCAGGCTTCAACCTTTCTTCTGTATCCTTCAGACCTTATTACTGGTATTCTCACTGCATTTTTCCCTGTATCTCCTGATATTTGCACTCTTTGTCTGTGTCACCAAAAAGTCATGAGACCTCTTCGTCAACCTCCTTTTGGCACTGGTAAAGATAACCATCCATCACATCAGGAGGAGGAAGCTGGATGTGGGAGTGCTCTGTGATTGTGGGGCCTATCTGTGATCATGTTTCTCAGCAGCATTTCACAGGGCGTATCCAATGACTCTGTAGATGCATATCAGGAAGTGGGTGCTGCTGGGGGCTCTCAGCTCAGTGTCTCTTTCTGGTTCTCTAATTTTCACTCTATGACCTTTACTTCTGACCTTCTTTTTTTTTCCCCCCACATGTTGTCCCCACTATTCATTTGTGGCCTGGGTTCATTGGCTGGTCCCTCTACCAGCTAAGGAGAAGGAATTTTTAGCTACTGGTTGATTTAGGCCACTGTTTCCCAGCAATAACAGTACACACCTTCTAATTTCTTCAACAAATGAAGCAGGGCTTCTGCAGAAAACAGCGTTCTTTGTTAAAGAAAGTAAAAATTATTGCACAGTAGCTCCATCCTGTATGCTGAACATAGGAGGGATTCTTTGAGAGAGAACCAAAACAAACACCGTGCTGATGCATTTAAAGACTGTATCATAATGCATATTCTCAGGAAGACTGAATTTAAGGTTGTACTGGCAACTTTAATTCTGGCATGTACTAACTTTTGAGTGTTTGACTTCACAACCTTAATAAAGTTCTTTTAGGGGTGTGTGCATGTATGTGCATGAGAAAGAGTAAGTGCCTAGCTATTTAAAAAATATGAAAAAAAAATTCATCATTTGGCATCATACTGACATTCTCTTAGGCAGGGGTTACAATATAATTTGGCAGGCCTCAAAATCCTCCTAATTGGGTTCCCCCTGCACCCCAGCTACTGCCCCCAATATCCATTCCCCTGTCCCCAACACCCACCCCCAGCTCAAGTGCCCCCAATACCCCCTCACCCCCATGCAAGCTGGGCTGCCCTGGTGCTCACTGGCAATGTGCTGGGCCAGGAAACTGCAATGTGTGCCTGTGCAGGGGAGCCTGCCCCCTCCCCTGTTTGCTGGAATGCAGCAAAATACCATTCCAGGGCCTACTATTTTTAGGGTCCCAGTATTTGGCACTGGAATGCTGAAAATGGTGCTGGAATGCCGCATTCCGGGGCCTGCTGTTTTTCCAATGGTGGGCCCCGGAATGCAGTGTTCTGGCACCATTTTCTATTTTTAGGGGGCCCAGAATGCTGAACCCCTAAAAATAGTGGGCCCCAGAACGTTGTTCTGGGCTGTTCTAGCCTACTTTAACCTCTGCACTTGGGTCATCATCAGAGTTGGAATCTTTAGATCCAACACACGTCTCTGTCACTTGAGCTATGGGAGTAAGTAAGAGCAATAGTAGGCTGTTATCCTCTTTGAGGACCTGTACTACAGGAGGAAGGATGCTTTGCCAGTGCGCTTTTGCTACCAGCAAAGGAATGGTGAGATTTGGGAACCTAGAGTTCCATTCCAGACTCTGAAGGGAGTGTATTTTAGTGATCAGACCTTTCTTAGCCATTTCTCCTATGCACAAAACCTTCTGCCTCGTAGTCCACAACATGTCCTGTCCTGTCTCTTCCCCACCCTTGACTCCCCATCTTAGTCCCATTCTCACTTAATCTACTTTGTGTTCTCTGTGATGCCACCTTACTAGTTGCTAATCCCAGTGTTCCTGTTTACCCAGTCTGTCTTTTCCCTCTACTCTCCATGTGGTCTCAGTTCCCCTTACTGGCCGCTGGCTCCCCCAACTCTTCCCCATTTCTTTCCTCAGCTCCCAGTCCCAGTCTCCTCTGCCCCATTACTCCTTAATCTTAGTTTTTCTTCCCACCAGCCTCTTGTTCTAGTCCCATTGCCATCACCAAACCCTTTGTCTGATATGTTTTCCTCCATCACATAACTCTGGCTCTTGAGTCATCTTTCTTGAACCCGACAGCTTCCTTCTCCACTGTTCCAGGACATCAGCAACAGAAACACAGGACAGACTATTTGTTTGTTTTTAATTTTGGAACTGACCTGGCCTCAACATAGCCCAGCCTGCAGGACACAGTCTCAGTTTCCTGAAGCACTGGGCTGGAATATATTCAGGATATATGGCATCTTCTGAATATTTACCTCCAAAGCTCTAGCATGTCTATACTAAGTATTTTGCAAACTAATTCCCCCCACTAGTCCCTGCAATACAGATTAGGGTGGATTTTCTTGAGGGTGGCAAAAAGCATATCTCTGACATAACAGCCAGCCCCTGACAAATTTCAAGCCTCTGCTTCAGTACACACACATACTAGAACTTTTCAGAAATGGGCACAAGAACATGGAAAAATCATGTCTATGTTGGAAGCATCTGAATAATTTCTGGCTGAAATTTACTGAAAGAATTCACTCCAATTTCAGCCCAAATAGTTAAAGTTACAATAAATGGAAAAGGGGGCCTTATAATCCAAAGTTTAGGACAGCCTTAACAATTGGTGATGCTATTAGCCTCCCTATAGTATGCATACAGTCTCTCTCATGCACCATTTCTCAGATTCTTCCTGTGTCTATGACAGAGAACACACGATTGAAAATATATGTGGCAATATTTCAACATTTTGCAGTTAGGATTTTTTGTATTTTGTGACACTTGACATACCTCCAAATTAAGTGTAAAGCATTCCATCAAGTGACTTTTTGGCTGTGACAGGCCACCTACGCTATGTCATAGCTCCATGGTAAGCAAGAGCATGACATTCATTCATTTCACCAAGAGGTGTGTTACTTGTCATAGAAGGATTTCATCATTTCTTCACATTCTGTATAAGCATTTTCACTTCAGTTCTGCTCTCCCACTCATGCTATTTTTCTAGAAGAGCTGAAAAAAATTAAGTTTATTTCTAAATTATACTAACATGGCATTGAGCAATGCTTGGATTACAGTCAGAACCACCCCCTCCACCCACCTGCCAAGGCCAAGTAACCATATTTAGCATAGGGGAAAGAGAATTATCCCCAGGTCTTTGATTGTAGAACAGCTATTCAGACAATCATGCATCAACCAAACTGCTCCACTACCTCTTTTGGGGAAGTATAAGAGTCAGTGGATCAGCTATTATGTTATGTCAATCCTACTAAACATTTGGAGCAGGAAAAAGAAACTTAAACAGGGCTGTGCTCTACATCACCAACCCTAAATTCTAGGTGTCTAAGAAATTGCTGTGATTCCAAAGCTAAAGTTAGGTGCCAAGTCTTCCAATATAATTAATGAGGAGAGATAGGCACCTCAGAATAGGATGCACCAAAGCTCATCATTAGGTGAGTCCTTAACAAAACTAGCCACTGGAAGATGTCATGGTAGACTGGCCATTCACATGCTCCCAGAGTATCCAACATTCCCCACTCACTCTTGTTCCCCAAGGATGGCAGTGGCTAATACCTTACTCAGACCTTTAGTTTGATGAAGATAAATACTTTATTTAGAAAAAGAGGAAATGTATGTTGTCTGGATTTTCTTCACAATTTATGCACTGTAATATTTATTGTTAAATCTAAGAATTCTCTAGCACCAGTCTTCAGCAACTAAACACTTAAATTATTATGTCAGGTACAAAAATAGATAACTGATTGCTTTAGGTTCTTTTCAGTTCCAGTTGTTGTCAGGACATAACTGAAGTGAATACTTGGCTAGCCAAATGAAATTCTGAAATCAATTCCATTTTGAAGAGAGAGCGAAATACTCATAACATTTTTTAAGACTGTTCTGTGTCAAAAGTCTATTTAAATTCAGACGCTATCCAACCATACATATTGGATATTATATACATGGTTCTAATCTGTAGCAACCTTGGAACATGTACAGACATACCTAGTACTGCACTAAAGACACCATCATAGGGCCTAATCAAGCCATCTACTCCATCAAAGCGTCCTTCACCTGCTTATCCACTAATGTGATTTAAGCCATCATGTACAGGAAATGCCCCCAAACCTTATACATTGGACAAACAGGACAATCCTTATGCAGAAAAATAAATGCACATAAAACTGATATCAGAAATCACAACTCAAAGAAAAAAACAGTTGCTGAGCACTTCCATTTTCTTAATCACTCCTTTGATGACTTGTTAATGATGGTCGTCAAGAAAATTAATGGGACATCAAGACTGCAAAGAGAAACAGCCAAAATCGAACTAATATGCAAATTAAACTGTGTGAAAGCAGGGCTGAATCATGACTATGGATTCTTTTCACATTATAACCAGTAATTTGATTTCACCCTCCCTCTGTATGCTCTCTCCTGGAGTTTGAATCCTTACAAATGCTCTGATTTGCTGTTGCAGTATGACCTTACACATCCCTGCATTTATGTTCATCCAATTCTGTAAGTTCTCCCTCTTCAAAGCGTCTGACGAAGTGGGATATTCTCCCACGAAAGCTCATGAAGTAAATAAATCTGTTAGTCTAAGTGCCACAAGACTCCCTGTTTGTTTGTTTTTTAATACTTAGTACATTGTAATGAAACTATACATTTCTAATGTAATCGGTGAAAAAAGTAGAAGTTCAAATAATAATTGTGGGAGCATATTTAGTAGGTTTTTGCACTACCTCTTGAAAAAAATGGTGCTATAAATTATACCTATCAATAAATATGCAAATAGAGAGGGAGCCAGCTACTGGTTATTCTTTACAGTTTGTTTTGAATATTTTATCTTTAAATATTAAAGAGCTTGCATATTGTCACTGTTTTTAAGGATCCTTCCCAGCTAGATGTATTTTGAAGTTAAAGTGACTCATTAAAAAACTGCAGTGAGCTAGCAAATGACTGGAAGTGGTTGAATGTTAGAATGACTAGTTAAAGTGTGATGTAAATAAATTGTATTGTTGTTGCCTAAATGTTCCAGATAGCTTTGGAGTCCAGTTATATTAGGTGCTATACAAACATGGAACCTTTTCCTATGACTTGCAAAACTTTGAGTAGAATAATCTGCCTATTTTGATCATTGTTTTCAGTGAAGTTCTATGAGGGGGGAAAATCTCTTTACAGAAGAAGCAGAAGTTGGCAAATGATTGTTTTTTTTTTTTCCAGTTTATGGGTTGAAAGTAAATATATGAAAAACAGTTGATTAAAGAGTAAAAAAATGTTTGGTGGCGTCTGTATTTTTAGCAAAATAATAAACAAACAAATTGTTTCAGGTTAAATGAAATATGTCTCTCAACACTGTGTTTTGGTGGTGGTGGTGGTGGTGGTGGTGGTGGTGGTGGAGGTTTTTTGGGTTGCTCTGTGGTGTAGCTCACCCACTCTGTTTTGGGGGTTTTGCGTGTGTGTGTGTGTGTGTGTGTGTGTGTAATTTCTAAATGGAATGCCATTTAGAAACAAGAAGTTGAAGTGAGAGTTTCAAAACAGTCAAAATGAAAACAATGTTTTGAAATGGTCAGATTAAATCATAGCTGCTTATTCAAATTGGTTTCCATTTGTTTCCATTTGATTCAGCTGAATGTATTCTTTGGGTTCCTGGGAATTCAAAATAATTTCAGTGCCCCTCAAAATGCCCCTTTTTTGGCAAACTCACTAATTGTTTTTTTTCTTTCTTTAATACTCTAGTTTGAACTTTTGTGTTTGGGGCAAAACACTAAGGCTATGTTCACACACAAACTGCTTGTTTCAAAACAAGATGTTTCAAAATAATGTTTTATTTTGAAACACCTTATTTCGAAAGACAAAAAAGTGTCTTCGAAACAAGGGAAAGGAAATAGCATGTCCACAGTGTGGACATGCTATTTCACTTTGGGGGGGCTGCAGACCCCCGCGGGGTGAGGCTCCGGGCTGCACTCACCCCGTGGGGGTCTACAGTCCTCTGCCGACCCCGACGGGGTGAAGCGCCTGGCTCTGCTTCACCCTGCCGGGGTCTGCAGTCCCCTGCAGACCCTAGCGGGGTGAGCCTGCCTGCGGCTCACCCCGCAGGAGTCTGCAGTCCCCCTCTGCCGGCCAGGGGACACCTCTCAGCACCCTGGCTAGGGTGCTGAAGGTTCCCTGGCCAGGGTGCCGAGGGGGTGGCCCTTCCTCCCAGGATGCTAAGCACCCTGGGAGGAAGGTCAAATTTTGTTTCGGAACAGTTTGTTCCGAAACAACATGTCCCCACTGGGTTTTTTCGAAACCACTGGTTTCGTAACAACCTTGTTTCAAAATGGAACGAGTTTAAGCCATTTCGAAACACAGCTTCCATTTCAAAACAAGGGAACCCCTTGTTTCGAAATGGGAGTACATCATGTGGACATGCTGTTTCTTATTTTGAAACAACCTCTGCTGTTTTGAAATAAGAAGCCTGTGTGAACACACCCTAAGACAGAAACTGGCCTGGAGAGCCTAATATCTAGCTTTAAGACAAATGATAAAATCATTTTTCCATTGAGTTCAATAACAACATTGCCATCGACTTTGGTGGAACCAGGATTTCACCTAAGATCTCCTTTTTTATAGACAGGAAGGAGAAGAGTTCAGAACAGTGAAATCATAATAAAAGAATGTGGGTACAGAGGTGGTTATTGTACAATTTGAAGCTTCTGATTAAATTAGATATTTAAATACATAGTCCTCTGCCTTTCCATCTTTTAATATGTTCACTTGTGTTAAATATCTCTGTCTTTTATGTCTTTATTTAAAACAAGTCTGTTTTCCATTTTTTTGTTTTTCTAAATTATTATTTTTAAATATTTGCATATTTTATATCTTCTATTTCAGTGTAAACCATTTTATATTTTTCTATTTTATAGTTGTAAAACAATCATAATTCCTGGTTCTTAAGTAGAGTCAGCCATGTATACTACTTAGACGTGTGCCTCGAGTGTATAAGGGTCTGAGAATTTGGCCTAGCAGGACTTGTACCTTGGGTGGTACTTGTACCTTGTGGCTAAAGCCTTTCTGCTGGCTATGTGAGGTTGCACTACTCCAGTCCCCCATCACTTTCTTCTAACTGCCTGTGGATGGAGTTGGTGGTCAGTTTGGTCTTAAGCTCATGCTCTCTAACTATTTTTGTGGGGTTTTTTTTGTTAGCAGTACCCTAATTATTTAATTAAATATTTCCCTGTGATACCCTCACTGGACTTTAAATATTGACATATCAGGGAGCAATCTCTGACCATGATCCCCAAACACTATGCTTCTGTGATGCCCTTGTGAAGGAGGGATAGTCAGCCTATAGATTGTTTATAAAATGAACTCAAGTGGTTAGAGATCTTCACCTAAAGCAGCACCTGCTGGAATAAGCCATGAGACCTGCTTGTGCACCAAGGTCGTTGTCGGATCAGAGGTTGCCCCCTAAGTCCAAGAGTGCTGCCTCTTAGTGGTCTGGAGTAGGCACCTTTCTGAAGAGACAAAGAAGCTATTCCCTTTGAGTACAGCAAAGAAAAGGTCACACAGGACCAACCAAAACTGCTGTAGATCTCAAGGGGATTCCTGCCTCCCCCCCTTCAACACTGTCATCTTCCAGCACTAATTTATTTGCTGCTAGCGGTACCCCTTCCATTGTCAGTCCCTAGTTGGTGTTGAGGTTGGAATCTTCCTTCTCACTCTCTCCATTACTTCATCCACATCAGGGAGTATTTACAGACTACCCTGGACACCAGAGTTGGCACTCATCTCATGGTTGTTTTGGGAGGCCCTAGCTCACTGCCTACATGCCATCAATGCTCTGTCTTTATCAGTGTATTCCACTGAATCCATGAGATGCTCCTCAGTCATGGAGGTCACACTCCTTCACTTTCTCTAAGGTGAAGTCTTCAGGTAGTCCAATCATGCCCTCTGGACAGATTGGTAGGAACTGCCTTTTATTCTTCAACCCTCTTCAGGGACCCCTCTCACAAGATATTTCTACTAGAGCAGGCCTGCTTGTGTCACTTCTCATTTTTCAAGAGCACAAGTCATGTCAATTGCATTCTTAAGTGGTGTCTCACTGTTGGATATTTACAGGCCTGCTATGTGGTGTTTATATATATGTTTACAAACTGTTATTCCATTACCATGGCATACAGAGCAGATGCCAGCTTTGGGAAGGTGGTCCTGCAGTCATTGTTTAAATAGACTCTGTACCCTTAGGGCTGTGGCATATGAGTCACGTAAAGAGTCTGTATGACTGCATCTATGCAAAAAATAAGAAATTGTTATTGCATTGTGATTTTTTGAAGTGTGGCACAATGTGTATTCCATAATCCACCTTACCTTCATCAGAAAGTAGTTTCTGAGCATTCACTGCAAAGGGACTGAAGGAAGTTCCAGGATACCACCAAAAATAGTGAGGCAAAGGGCTATGGCCACAATGTGCAAGCACTGCCTTTTTAGTAGTACAGATAGGCAAAATTCTCCATCTCCAGTTCTCTGGGAATGCATGCACCTCAGCTGAATGCACATCTGCATCACATCTCAAAGAACCACAGTTACAGAAAGTAACCATTTCTTACTTCTCATGCTTTGTTCATCCCAATGTCTCGATGTGGTCATTTCACAGTTAGTCACCATCCCTCCCCTTGATCAGAACCAAATGTCCAAGGGTGTCACATGGAGACATCACTGGCTCTCTTGAAGGGAATGAAGGTGAACTGTCCGGTCCTTCTATTTTCTGCCTCTCAGGGAAGGCCCAATACTCACGGTCACTCTCTAGGAGATGATAGAGAGGCTGATCTGGCCCCATGCATTTTTGACAGGAGTAGAGAAGATGCATGGGTCCATCCCCTCAGTTGTCTCTCCTTGGTAAGGTAGTGCATACTCAGCTGGGGACACTCATCTCTCTGTTGGCTTCTCTCTCCTGGAGACTGTAGCAGTGTGTTCATGTGGACCTTTAAGAATAATAATACACAATGAAGATACGGAGGGCTCTAAGAAATATCTTAGGGCTTTTTGAGTTGTAGTTCTGCAGATTTCCTTGTTGTGTGACTTTTTTTTTAGTTTCTTCATTTATTTAAAAAAAAAATAGAATAAGTGAATAATCCATGAAGAAAGAAGTGCATCCCATTGGTTTCTACTTATGGAATCACAGAAAAATATGTGAAGACTGTCTGACCATTTCAAAAGAAACATTCTTAAATAAGGGAGCAATGGAGGAATTCACTGGATTTTTCTTGATTTGTCCCAGAATCTGGCACTATTTAAACACATAATTTGCAGTGATTTTCTTATTACAGGAATCTGTTTTGTTTTAGCAATACTTTTCCATATTATTGACATTACATTATTATGTATTTATGTGGATATTTTATAACAAAATACTATTTGATAAAACACATAATAGTGAGTTTTCCCTATCTAAACCTGTCTGACTGCTATCCTGAACAGATCTAGTATTTACCAGTATATCTGCATTTGGAGATTCTGCTAATCAGGTTCTTTACATATGGCAATATACAGATTCTAATGCTCACAGATAAAGACATCCACAGCTTCACTTATGAGCACTAGCGGGTCTTTTTCTGTGTGGAGCTCTGAACAAATGGTAGGTCAGAATTTCATGATTAAGCTAACAGAACAAATTGAATTCATTTTCTAAAAGAGATGAATGTGAGGAGTGCACAGCAATGGGAGTCCCAAGCAGGCTTCCTGTGGCAAGTTGATGTATAACTTAATGAGAGCAAACCATTAGACAATGAACAAAAGAGTAGACAGTGAGCACTGGGAGTTTTGTTATGAAATCACTCTGGAGATACTGAAAGACGTCACCACCCAGGTGAGCATGCTAACTGCTCATTCAGAAGAGGATACCGCAGTATGTGCACAGAAGACTAGACAACTGCAGAACTCAATTTCTAACTTCTAATCAATTCTTTGTCACTTCAGTACTCTGATTGCTTCACAGAGTATTCCCCTGCCTCCTGAAATCTTGGATTTCTTCCTTCTTTTTCAAATAATCCTGCCAAGGAAAAATCTCTTTAATTAGCAGCTCATAATTTTAGATTCCTGCTGCGTGCTTCATACCAAGATATAAAATCTGCTCTTTTTAAATGCACAGGCCCCAATTTTCAGGTCCATTTAGACATCAGGGAATTCTAGAGAAAAGGTGACTTAATGTTCTCTTTGCAGTCCACTGTTTCTGAGGGCCAGCAGAAGGCTGCCTCAGCTAGAAGTATGGGTTAGTGTAGCACGATAGGTGATCTAACCAATGTTTGGTTACTCATTACTCGTGCACACGAGGATGGTGGTACTCTTGACATTAATGCAAGGAACACTCACATTGCACCATTGGGTTCCATTATAACTGTATATCCACCTAACAGAAGACAGGCCAGAAGCCTGTTCCTAGCTTCAGTGGGTAGCTTAATGCTCTATCAGGAGTGTCAAACTCTTTTGCTAAGGTGGATCAGATTTGACTTTGATGTACTTCAGATGGGTTGTACATATCATATATCAAAATACTGTGGCACGCTATTAAGGAGGGAGTGTGGTCCCACAAAGCACAGTCATGGGGCAGATGGAAGAGATTTGCACACTGCATCCAGCCCACGTGCTGCCTGTTTGACACCTCTGTTGGTATTCTGGGCTTTCTTTTGCTGTGTGAATGCTAGCCCTTTTGTGGTTTCTAGCTCCAAGCTTTAACCATACCAGATGCTCCACACAAAGAAGCGCCGGCACACACTACATTAGACTGGCCAGATGCCAAACCTACTGATGGGACATGTTGGTCATGACTGGTGGTATTTGTTTTAAGATACTTCCATTCCTTTGGGTTTGGGACAGATGCCCTCCCACCTGCCCCCTCTGAACATCTTGTCTAAAAGAGCAGTATGGAAACCTAAATGTGCTGACTTTACAGGTGCTGAGGTTTTTTGCTGATTTGTTTTCTATTCATGTTTTTTTAAGTAGAATGAGCATAAGGTGTTTCATTAATAGATCATGGAACAAGAATGAACCAAATGACTCTAGCAGGGAAGCCAATATACCTGACTAACACATTTTGCATCCATATTCTGGGAATGAACACATTCATTTTAATTCTTGAAAAGAAAATGTTTTACATATTTGAACTTCAGTGGTACTACATCATTTGTACTTTACTGAACCGCAACATGCATGGTGATAATTGTCAAAAATGTATAGGGAACAATGTAAATGGACAAGGTAGCACTGTGACTCTGTACAATACAGTCAACAGCTAGTTCACCATAATAGGAATGTCTCTTTGTTTTCATTATCTTTTGACACTTGTATGTATTTAAGGCATGTAGATGAAAGGAAAAGTCCAACCAAAGAGTGAAAATGGAGGCAGTGGATTTTCAGGATGTAGTATTGCGTATAGAAAAAGAAAAGCTAAGCTAAATACATGGTAAACAAAGAACGGGGAAAAAAAGCATACCTGAAAAGTTGAGAAATAAATTCCAGTAACTGGAGGGAGAGGGGAATAGGACTAGCTAGAGCATTCAGAATAATCCTATTTCAAATATAATTAGGAAAATAAACCAGAGTGTGGAAAGCAATCACTCCAGCACATTGGCATGTCAAGGGGAGAGACAGAAACACACTTTAGAATTGCAATGTTTTATGCCAGTACTTCCACTTTAAGAACCTGTTTTCAAGGGTTTAAAACTCAGCCATATACATTTGCACCAGGCTGAAATGTGGCATAAATGAAACTAGCCTTTGAGCACCTTTTTGTTTTTTTCCAGGGCTTCCAAATAATGCATTATACTGTTTTTGACCTCTTTACTGTAGTGCAATTGAGAAAATAGTCTCTTCAACCTAACGAACATGTTGCTGGCAAACAACAATCCCTTTACCTTTCACCCTCTGTCAAAGTGTCTGTGTTTTAACAGTGCATGAAATAATCTTATTGCATACAGTTTGTAAAGCTCAGAAAGAGGAAAGGTTTTGTATAAGTGTGAGGGATTATTATGACCGATGTACTTTTCTTGTACATCCTTGTGTTCCAAACAAATGGATAGGTGTTCTGCTAAGAGCTGCTATGGGGGAACAAGTGCTCATTGCAGCAGTAGAAAAGGAACTGAGGAACAGGTTAATGGTTCTAGTTAATAAACATCTAAAAAACTGTATTAACTCAGTGCAGTTAGCTGACTAAATTTTACACACATCCTACATAACAGTGTGTAATTCTCTCCTTCCACATGCAGTATTCCTATTAATAGCAATAGGAGCCACTCAGAAATAAAAGGCCAAAATTTTGAAGTCACTCATCTGGTCCAAATCTAGCATAACTCCATTAACTTAATGTCATAACTGTATTATAAACTGGAATAAGTTCTTTCTGGCTGTGACTATCTTTTTATGATGTGTATGTACTGCATCTAACTCAGTGAAACCCTGATTGGAGTCACTGGACACTCCATCCATAGAATTAATCCATGACAATAGGGTAAGGATTTAAAATTAAGCCCAAGGAAACAACCTCATATTCTTCATTATATATTTAGCTTCTGTGTGGTTTTAAACATTTTGTAAAATATTTGCGGGGGAACATCTTAAATGTCCACATTATACAAGCATACTCTTTGTATGTTATCTGAACCATTTTATTTTCATATTTACATTACCAATATGAATAACCATTCTGCGGGTGATTTATGTTGCTAAGTATAATTGATCAAATATTTCATTAGGCATGTATCACAAAGAATGAAATGGTTAAGTCTTAGTATAGAAAGATAAATGGTTGTTTTCTATAATGCATATGAAAAAGTACATGTGCAGAGTAACTGAAAGGACTCCCTTGGAACAGTTCTGACCTTTCAAGATAGATAACACATCTTAAAAACTTGCCTAAGAATAGGCCAGATTCCATAAAAGCTCCATTGAGTTTCTATGCTATAAAATACTGATGAAGCATAGCAGCAAGACAGAGTTTACCCCAAATCTTACTCTGTGATAAAGTAACATCCTGAAAAGGTGCTTGAATACTTGCTCCTGCTTTGAGGTATGCCACGTACAAAGCAATAGAAATATGCAACTAAATTCCTGCATGGTTGGGTATGAGCACATACTACATTTCAGTATCTGACAAAATGTATCTGACTGTTAAAACAAAACAAAACAAAACAAAAGTTTTGTGTTAGAACATAACCTTTTTGCTTACCTGTGCTTGTTTCTGCTGGGTTGTGTCATAATATAGTTTCCATGTTGATGCACTGAATCGAGGGGCTCATTTTTAAAGTGTATGGTTATTTCTGCAAAGGAATAAAGTTTGAAGATTACTCATATTAGCAGTGACATATTACTGTAGATCAACTTAATCTTTTTAGCCTGATCCTGCACTAATGTGAGACCTGATCCTGCCATCTTTAAACATAACACTCCCTCTGAGTGAAGCATACCTGTGAGTTAAAGATAGGCAGCTACTGTCCATAGATTATGCTATATATAGATTGTGGATGGGATTGTCATAAATGCCTACTGGACTTAAGAGCACAAAGCCTACAGACTTTCAATATGACTTGTGTTCCTAAGCCACTTAGCTGCTTTTAGGAATCCCACAAGAACTTGACTCCAAGACTGTATGTCATTCCATTTGAAGTCAATGGGAACTACTCATGCTTGAATGTAGGCATATCCTTATGTATCTTGCTGAATCAGTCAAGTAATGCAGATACAAATTAGAGGTTTAGAAATTGCAGCCTACTCACTAAAGGTTGCATATGTCTGGGAGACTGCCTATAGACTCATTGGCATGAATAGCAGAGACAACAAAAAGTTGCTCAAACAATTTGCTTTTTTGGGGGCTAGTGCGCAAACCCTAATAACTCTTTAAAATCTGCTTCTGCCATTGCATCTGTGGCGGGGAGGCATTTGTGCTTGAATACATCCAGATACTTATATAAGATTTAATTTTTCATTTGTTAATTAAATAATAAAAATTCCCTTAAGAAAACTGGAGCAGAGCTGGAGCCCTATAGACCATGTGAGCATAGGAAAAATACCCAAACTTAATGTGAAACCAATGAGCCATGACCATGCCTATGAGAGCTGAGACAATGGTTCATGATGAGTCATTTATTTAGTTAACTAAGCCTTACTCTTCTGCTTATGGTATTATCCATGAGATGATCACAACTTGCTTAAATGTTTTCATTATTTGACAGTGGATAAGTAGTGACTAATTTGGGGGTGAATGCATAAGCACATCTGGCATGTAAGTCTTGTACATACACATTTAACATTTGTTTTTCATGAGCGTTCATGGAATGCAACTTTGAATTTCTCTTTCTGCAAATATTTGTTCTGGTAAGACTAAGCCCTGTTAACCTTTCCTGAAAGCAGACCAGAAAACTAGAAGGGTAGGGAGGATGGGGCTTGGCTAATATAAATTCATTTAGGGTTAGATTTTGTCTCTAGTCAGAACCCTGAGTTTAGCCAGTTGTTCTAGACAGTACATAGGGAGATGGGATCAGAGCACTTCTAACCCACTCCCTTTCAGCTTACTTGTTGGAGAGAGTATGGGAGCACTGAGTGTTTTTCTCCTCACCAGAGTCATGGTGTGGATAGATGCTAGGCAAGTTGGGCAGGTTTTGGAGGTTTATTACCCTGTGCAGCCACACAGATACAGAACACAGTTCACTAAGTGTTCAAGTAAACATTCAGGGAAGTTGCACTACTGTATTCACTCAGCTCCTAGTTCCCAGTAGCCAAGAAATGGATGTTACAAAGCAGAGGAGAAAGACAACTACTGTACTACATGTTAGAGGACAACAGGTTGACCCAAAGGCAGATTGGGTCGAACATTACCCTTTTTTGCCTACTTGTTCCTTCTCAATGCTGCAAATGAGCAAGGGGGAAAAGGGATTACAATCATTTACAGGGCAGCAAGGCTTGCCCATAGTAACCCCTTTACCATGATAGCTATTATTCAGACCAGTGCTCATTTTAACTTTTCTAACACTTAAATAAATAAATAAAAGATTATGTTTGTGCATGGGTTGTGATTTTAATTCCACAGTGAGGCAGAACTTTTATAGGGTTTAGGACTCATTGGCTGTGTTCACACAGCCCTCTTATTTCGAAACAACAGAGGTTGTTTCGAAATAAGATTTAGGCTGTTCACACAATGCACGGTTGTTTCGAAACAACAGGAACGGTTGTTTCGAAACAATGGCATTGTTTCGAAACAAGTTAAACCCCATGTAGGGATGAAACAATGTTGTTTCGAAACGATTGTTTCGAAACAACGCCATGTGAACATGTTGTTTCGAAACAACAGTGACTTGTTTTGAAATAACTGTTGCCTGAACCTGCTATTTCGCTTTGAGCTTTTTTCCTTAATTCGAATTAACAGACTGTTAATTCGAATTAAGTTATTTCAAAATAAGGCGTTATTTTGATGCAAGTTGCTTCGAAACAACCATATCAGAATAACCCCCTGTGTGTGAACACAGCCATTTATAGCACACAATGAATCACAAATGCACTTTGTGTTATAGGCACTTGCCAGAATCTTTTTCTGGAAAATGTGTTTGTTTATAAACTGGTTCATTTTTTCTGTTGTTGTTGTTGTTGCAAAGTCGTTTCTCTGTATTTAAAATATGGCAAATAGTGTGCATTTTTAGAGTTGCCACAATGTGTTAATGTCCTTCAAATGAGGTAATTGGAACATAAAATATGGGGTGCTGCAGAATGAATGCAATAACATTTCCAACTTGGTTCTGATGCTTGATAACAACCTCACTGCACATTAAGCAGTGGTGGCCATTGTCTAGCTTGTAGGAAAAGGTGTGAGGCCCTGTTAAGGGCTTGATAGCCCAAAGATGAGTTCCTTAGGCAGCTTGAGACAAGGTCCGCAGGGGATGGAGGGAGAGAAATGCTGGTGACTAGAAGAGAGAAGGGACAATTTAAGTCAATAGTCATACAGGAAAATCCTCTTTTATCTGGACTGGGTAGAGTAGCACCCATACTCCCAGACATTGAATTAGTTCAACCCTGAGCTTTTGTCATGATCTGATGTGATCATCACATTAATCACTCCATTCTCAGGGGGCTGGAAAGGATTTTTCAAGGCAAGGGGCAAGGTGCGGCAAAACTACTGCAAAAGGAGATAGCTGTCCTTCAGAACAAGCCTCTTTCCGTAGCTTTGGACCTTCTTAGTTGCATAGGAATGAATATTTTCTCTGGCATTTTCTAAACATTTAGATGATATGATTCATCATCTGGAAAATACCAGCATTGCAAAAATCAAAAACAAAATACCATTGCAAAGAAAGTGCTATGTGGATTAACTGCATGGTCTAAATAGAACAATATCCTGTGTCCAACTTTTAAAGATTAACAAATTAATTTATCACTTGACCTTTTGTGAAAGAGATCCCATTTTTTCAGAGGCTTCAAAATGGAAAAATAAGTATAGGGAAGATGGATAAATGCAATGAAGAAGGTAGAATTGCAGTATTAGGTCAGATTACTTCATCAAATCAAACAGATAAATGTCTGATGAATTGAGATCTCTCCCATGAAAGCTCATGTGATAAATAATTTTTTTAGTCTATTAAAAGTGGCACAGAACTCCCTGTTTTGTTTTGTTGTTCTAGATTAACATGGCTACTCCTCTAGAACTTTATTCAACAGTTGCCCGTAACAGCTGCTTTGCAGCAAGATGTAAAACTTTCATGGAAATTTGTCTTTTACACAGTGTATATACAACTTGTAGAATTCATTGCTGTGGATATTATAGAAACAAATAGTGAGGTGTATTTGAATAGGAATCACATTTATTTTAATGCTAGATAGCTTGAGAAGGATATGCCTCAAGACATATGCCAATTGTCAACTGGAACAGGAAAGAATGATTTACATTGTGATCTAACTTACTTTTGGCAAGGAGTATTGTGGATGGAATTTGTTTACCTCTAAAGCAATAGAGATGGTACAGGATAGGGTGGAATATTATTCAGTTGGATTTCTTTGTGGTTCTAGTGAGTTTGCCTGCTAGTGACTCTGGTTGCTGTTCTCTGTGAATTGCAGGAGAGTAGAAAATATTGTGTGGAGAATTCATTTATGAGTTAGTTTTCTTCTGCTTCAGAGAGGCCCTTGAGAATGTACGGTTTAAATAAACTGGCTGTGTGTGGGCAGGGAACAACAAAACCAAACAATCTGGTCCCGTCAAATTTCCAGACCTGAGATCTCCCTCAAAGGCAGCTGGCATTTTGTGGTCCAAAAGACATTGTGGAGTTGTGACAATTCAGGTGGGAAGAAGAGGAGTTGGCGGACAATCGACTGTTTGGGATTTCAGTGGGGAGAATGATGCAGGGTGTAGATATCCTCTAGGGGATGAGGAAGAAATAAATAGAGCATTAGGGGTATGGAAGGATGTGGAATGAGCCCAGCTGGGCTGGGAGATGGTGTAGAGCAGGATGAGAAACAGAGAAGGATGAGAGAAACTTTGAAGAAAATCCACAAAATTTTCTCTTACTCTGAGAGTCAGTGTTATGGGGAAAGTCACATCAGCTCTCTCTCTCTCCATTTCCTCATCTGTAGCACACTGATAATCATGTGCATCCATATTTGTAAAGTGCTTTGAGATCCTAGAGGAAAAGTGCTATACAAGTGCAAAGTAATATTATTGAAATGGACTCCTACCTTAAAGTAGTCTTGAGGCTTATCATTAACATTTGTAAAGCATTTCTGAAATTAGATGGAAGACTCTCCTGTAATGAATGGTACTGTCTTTGTGCAAGTGTCTTTAACTTATGTAAAAAAGACAAAATTTCAAAGGAACATAGGGCATGTAGGAACCCATAAAGGCTTTATTTATTAGTGGAAATTGGCACATTATTGTGCCTGAACACACTTAGAAGATTCCCCTCACTGTCTTCAGATTTCAAATGTTTTAGTACCATCACTAAATTTAGCGCAAGACCACGAGCAATAGCAAAATTATCTATCTGTCTTTTTGAATGATTAAGGTAAATGAATCATCGTGAATAATGTGAAGGCTTTTATTGATCTGCATTAAAATTAAACAAATGTCAGGAATAATCTGTTGTCTCACTTTTGTAGGGAGACAAAATTGATTTAGTAGATAAAAGTGCAGTACATTTAGCTGCTTATATGGGACAGGCATATTGCAATGTAGCCAGAGTAATTTGCTGGCTAAACCAAAGGGGAACCTTTTAATCAACAGTCCTCTTTATATAAATTCTTAGCCATATTTTTTTTAGCTTCTGTGGACTATTTATAGGAACATGTTACTATTTTATCGTTAGTATTTTGCAACTTTTATATTATTGTACAGCTATTAGAAATGTACATTTATTTTCAAAGTAGACTTATCAAATGTATATTTAATAGGCAAAATCTCTGATATTCTCTTAAATACTGAAATGGGATAAAAATGTAAATTGTATTACAGAGGGCATTGATAATGTGAAATTGGAAAGACTCTTAAATTTCTTAACACCCCCTGCATATCTTTACTGTGTAGACTTATTTCTTTGTTTCAGAGAGAATTATTTGCCCTTCTAAACATTAAAGTAAATATCACGGAAGGCTGCATTTTGCTGGAGATAAGCTACTGTATGAACAGATGTGGCTAATCTATTTTATATACTGTCTTTTCTTTTCCTAAGTCTTCTGGAGCCATGCCTGCTTGAGATTAGGAAGCAGATAGCAGCCAAAGATTTAAAATATTCTCAGATTCCAGATTGGGTTCCAAGGTTAAATCAGTGTCCTACAGGAAGATGCCTTTAAGGATCTTCCTGTCTACATGACAAAGTTATGTAAGTGTTAAGGAGTTAGGTTTGCTAAGGGAGAAAGTACAGTACTGTACAAACTGTTCAGCAGTAAATGATTCAGCTCAGATTTCAGGAAGCATCTAAACCTGGACAAAAGTTATGTATGTATTAGCACTCATTATTCTCCAAGGTAATATAACATCATCTCATTAACATAGTCACACCCTAGTAAAAACATGTCATCTATGTTTGAAGCAAGCTTATTTTAAGTAAGGAGGTGGCAGGACTTAAAATGATGCTTCTCAGAAGGGCTTTAAAAATGGCACCTTCTTACTGTGAATATGTCTCTTCATGATGTGTACTCAGAGACTTATCTGCTTATTTTAGAGTAAGGCAAGTTAAATATTTTTATTTTCACTTTTGTACTTGCTTGAGCACTTAAGAACCAACACAGAATAGAAGCCAGGTCTGTCTTTTTTGTACACCCACCACTATGTTAGGTCTTATACATTAAACATTATAATCAATTACACCTGTGCAAACTCATTGAAAGAAATGGGATTTCACAATATCACCAAAGGCATAATTTAGAGACAGTGGGGTTTCAGATTTGTACAGCTGATTATGCCCTGGAGTTCCTTTATTATAAATGATGTATGAGAAGAAAGAACCCAGCTTGACTGCCACATGCCACATAGAGTTCGAAGGGCTGCCAACTTAAAAGAAATCACCTTTTCACTTGGAAATGAACTCACAATTTATACAGACTTGGAGAGGAAAAAAAATTTAAAAAGGATCCCCAGGATGTCATTTTTACTGAGCCGTTTTTTAAACTAAAGCAGTTAGGTGTTAGTGTGTCATGGGCTCTTTTGGAGGATAGCATAAAAAACTGAACAAGGAAGATATTCAGTACTAAATATGTATAAAATAAATCTGTAGGCATGAAGATTTCTAGAATTCTGAAGACATCTGCTGAACAGTGTTTCCACTCGCATTATTCCTGATGTTGATCTTATTTGATATACCACTTTTTTCCTCCCCTCCCGCAACCCAAAAACATGACTCAGTTTTTACTACACATTGTGCAACACATACTGCTGCAATGTTACAAAAATGTTAACCAGTTTTCAGAATCCATTTATTTTACTTCATTCTGTAATATAAGTGCAGACACAATCAATATCAGCAGTTTAATATCTTCCCCAATTGATTGTGGTGGTGTTGTAACCATGCTGAACCCAAAGTGGATGAGTTAATGCCTTTTATTGGACTAACTTCCATTGGTGAAAAGAGGTAAGATTTTGAGCTTACACAGAGATCTTCTTCAGGTCTCAGAAGCTTAAGTTCTTTGAACATCCGTATCCCAAGCCAGCTTCATTTTAGGTACTTTGGTACTTTGAGTTATAAAAATGAATTAGCTTAATCTGAGAAGTCTCTGCCTTGTGTTGTTTTCTCAAACAGTAGTAGCTTCATAATAGACCATTCACTTAGTCAAATATAACAATTCAATGAAGAACAAATGCATATTGTTTGATGTTCAGGAGTTCAATTTATGGAAATAGACTTTTGTCAGAGAATTAAATGGTAAGTTGGATGGAAAACTGAATAATACATTAGTTTCTAACATCCTTTGTACAAATTGTTCTGAAATTCATGACATCTGCCTTTTAGCACATTTACACTTAGAAACATTTTTTCTTGATCCTTGTAAGAGACTGAACAATAGCAGCAAAGATATACTACCAAAGGGCTTAATGTTTTACAAACCCCAATAGTCTATGTGACTGCAAAAATATAATTGCTCTTAAGTCTTTATTTAGGTTTACCTAGTTGATGTTTCTCAGGTGGCTAAGGCAAGACTGCATAATTATTTCAGGAAGATGAGCACCTGCTGTTATTTCAAGTGGTGAAATGTTAGTGAAGATAGACAATGAAAAAGATGCAGTTTTATTATATTAACTATTTAGCACATTATAGTATGAAAGAGAACAGTGTGGTCATTTTTAATAAAGTATTTTCATGTAAACATTGGTTTAAATGAAAGCATCCTCGCTGGCTATGTCTACATTAGAAAGCTTAGTATGGACTTGCTTAATGTGAACAAGGCAGTTCCTGATTAGTTCGAATTAACCAGAGGTCAGTTTGAACTAGCCATAGCTTTTTAGGTTGAACTAGCCACGTTTGTTAATTTGAACTAATTTCCTAATTTGAACTAAAGAAGCATGGCTAGTTTGAACTAACCACTTAGTTTGAACTTGTTTAGTTCCAACTAGCATGGCTACATTGCTTAGTTTGATTTTACTGTTTGAACTAACTAGTTTAGAATAAGCTTTGATTAATTTGAACTAATTTTCTTTTTTTTGGTTTGAACTAGACAAAGTCTAGTGTAGGCAGGGACCAAATTAGTCCAGATTAAGCCTCCTTAATCTGGACTAATTTGCTAGTGTTGACATAGCTACACTCTTGTATTTTGGATAATTTTAGACATCTTGTACTGTATCCTTTTTTGGAGCCAAACTTGATTTAATTATCATGCAGTTCCCAAAGTTCATATCTTACCGTTCTTGTAGGCCATATTTATTTTCTATGCATTTACTTTTTTATGTTTGTCACAATGAAAAAAAATCATTACCTACATATCCTAATGCATAGTTAAATAATCCAGGTGTGAAATTAGTGTCCTTTATATCTCATGACAACCAAATCAGATTTTTCAAGACTGTAACTTGAAAAGATAGAAGTCTTTAAATAGTCATTGCCAGTAAGATCTTAAATAGAGTAAGGAGATTACTTGCCATCCTATAACAGTTCTTAGCAGTATTGAATAGACATCAGTCCTCTTCAGAGGTTCAGTGATGTGCTTCCTATTCAAAAGAGCTGAACCTGAGAAGTGGTAAGTCCTGTGGGAATTGCAAGTGGTTAAAATGAGGCCAAAAGTCATACTAACTAGTGATACAGAGCAAACCACTTGTTCAGGAATAGGAAATTATGCACCAGCTATTAAATTTTTAACTTGATCATTGTATGTCCTCTGAGGGTCGCTTGCCTATTCCATTAAAAACCCAGCACACATCAAATTAATTATGTTAATGTTTACATTTGATGTGAACTGAGCCATTTGGAGTGAAAATAATCTAAGAGTATAACTTATTTCAGTAATTAATAAGTGACTTCTAATTACTGCAGAGACGAAGGCTCTTTTTGTCTCATTGGACTTCTTTAAGCAATGAGTTGAAAAAACACCACTGGAGTGATACACAACCATTGTGCTAAATATAATGATTAGGACAAATTACAGAAAACCAGTCGTTAGTTATCAATTTGTTAGTTCAAGGGACAAAAACATGCTGGAAAATTAGAGACTAGGTGGGAGAAATGATATCTTCTAAACCAACTTCTGTCACTGACCAGAAACTGGGCCTGAAGAAGAGCTCCATGTATTCTTAAAGTTTGTTCCCAGAAGTACAAACTAGTCCTCTACAGTGGAATTGTGCATTCCTCTACAGGAGTTTCTAGTCCTCTACAGTGAAATGGGGCATGCTTGGGATCATTTTGCCCCTAGTTGATGTTATAGAATTTGGTAGTGATCCATAAGACAATTCAAAGCATCTGACAAAGTGGGGTTTTCTCCCACAGAAGCTCATATTATAAATAAACTTGTTAGTCTTTAAAAGTGCCACTCCTTGTTTGTTTTGCTGAACTAGACTAACATGGCTGCCCTTTTGGAATAGGACAATAAAGTTCATGTTAAGAGGCAAAATATTAGCATAGTTGCCTGATCACAGGAGCTGTGAGAAATGTCATTATTTTATTTCATTCAGTTTCCAGTCACAACTTAAATTCCATCTCTGGTGTATTTTTGAGAACTCTGCTAGGTCATCTACTATTCTAGTCCATGACCTTATATTATGGCAGGATTGATTTGACTGGAGGCAGACAACAGTAACCTTTTTTAGCATCATGATAGTTCCAACACGTTGATGCCAAGAACTCAGAGAATGGGATCAGTCTCATGTACACAGCAAGGATCAAGTTATATTATTCATCAAAATATTAATAATAGCAATTACAGACTTTCTATATCCCTGCACCACTAGACAGTCAATACTTGCTAGAGGAGAATGTCAAATTTATGATTGTCTCTATTATGTAAAGGAATGTCTCATTGGCCTTTAAAGCACCTGTTTTCTTGAAGAACAAATAGATAATGGGTGTAGGTCCTATCACAGATCCCCAGCATTAATATTTACTGACATTATTATGGAGTTGTACTTTTGTCTTTTAACTTAACTTTTATTTGAGTTCATTACTCATGAAACACCTTGTTTTTCTTTTACTATGACCCATAGAAATTAAATATTGAATCTTGTTTTAATATACAATTTGTAATTTTACTATAAAATGACTTTCACTTTTTGTAGCTTAAGTTATTGATGGCAAAGTTTTCAAAACATGCCTTGGGATCACTAAGCATTAAGTTACTACATCTGGTTTAAATGACTAAGCATTGTCTTTTAGCTGAAGCAGCTGATTTAAAAAAAAAGTATCTAAAACTTACTTTCTTTTTACCAGCGTTCACAGGGTTTAGTAACTGTTTAGCTTATTTACATAAAGCTTTCTAAGGCTATTTGCATTTGAGTTTGCTAAAGGTGCATTAATTGCATTAGAACCTTAATTGATTTGAAAGGAATGAGAACTTCTTCTCCAGGAAAACTGAGCCTTATATTTCATGGCCAACTACTTAGCTGCATGAATAAGAATGTACATTAACAATACCAAGAAAAGTTTAATCTTGGACAAATTTACATTAATTGATCTTCAAAGATAAAGTGCAAGACTCAAGCTCTTTTTCTTTCACACTAGTAAAAAATTAATCTACTTCTAGGGAAAGGCTACATACACGGGTTTAAACCCTGCAACGTTAGAGCATGAAACACAGTAGCTAATTGCATTAGTTCTGTGATTATATGAATTGTGCTTGTGGGAGCAAATTTTCAAAAGACTTGAGGATGAGATTTCATGTGTATAGTATCCACAGTTGAATCTGGATATTCAGAGGCTTTCATTTCTCATGTAGGAGCTCAAATAAAGTTCATATTTTAAGAATGTTCAGAAATCAGGTGATGCTTTTTTGATATGACAGATTTCCTAAAGAACTCAACACCCAATCTTTTGAACCCTTTTGAAAGACTGGTCTACAAAGGCTGAAGTGCCATATAGATTCAGATGTTGGTAACGTTCACTTTCTACACCTAAATATTGTCTATGATTACAAAAGAAAATGTTGATCTCAAAATATTTCTACATATTACTTTCATTAACATTATTTTACTTGTTTTTATATTTTTCAGCAAGTAACAAATTGAATCTAGTTTAGAAAGTGCATGTGTTTGTGTTACAAGTATTTGTTGAGTATTAACCCATTTGTGTGTTCATTGCCCCTACTGATAGCTCAATTACCAATGAAGAATTAGGAACCACCTCCATCTCTTAATTCTGTATTGTACCTGCCAAGAATATCACTATCTTGTAGGTCATAATCCAAGTCACCCTAAATAGGCTTATGAAATTCTGAGAAGTCTAAGGGAATGTTGAGCAACCTGACCAAGACAAAATCCTGTGTTTTTTTGCCTGTTTGGGTTTAAGATTATGTATACATGCATTAGGTTAATTGACCATGTGTTTGACAATTCATTGCTGCATTTAATTTTGTTCCTTCTGGAGAGACTGAGAACAAAGTTTTATTTTATTTTATTTTATTTTATTTTATTTTATTTTATTTTATTTTATTTATAATGCTGACCAGATATGCATAATTTAGGAAAAGTTAAGAAAAATGTGAGGAATGTAAATTTTAAAGTCCACCAACTTCTGCAGGACATTCAGTGACGCAAAGAAGTGCAACTCTTAGTGATATGAATAAAAATGATATTCATGAAGATAAATAGTAAAAGCTAAGGAAAATTTTTAACTTAATATGTCCTGATTAAAAAAAAATTCTTGCCTTTACTGTATGACATTATATGCCAGATTGGACAAGTTTCCGCAGAGAATCATGGAAGAAGCAATGTCATATGATCATTAGCATTAAAAATTCAACATTTTTATCAGAAGAAAACATACCACAATATCTGATACTCATCAATTATTGCAATATAAAGCATAAGAAAGTAACCAGAGTGAATTATTCAGTGTTGGCTTTTTAATGGCAGCCACTGTATTAAAGTGAATAGGATAGTTGTGAATGGGATAAAAAAATCAGACACAGACTGGAGATTTGAGTTTACATGGAAACGCTTTAGTTCAGCAGTTTTCAGCATTACCTACAGTAGACAATAAATCTTACCACTGCTGAGAGTTTTGTATCCTTTTCTTTTCCAGTTTTTTTCTCCCCCCCACTTTCTCAATATATAGAGAAATAGCTTGCCTTAGCAGCTCTAGTTAAATGACTAAGCAAAGCAAGGCCCTACACTCAGTTTGATGGATTTTCCCTATTCACTGTCTGTCTGAATGCAACATGATAACTTTTGAACACCACAACTAATTAACTCCAAAATGTCACAGAATTTTATGGGCATCAGGGAACTTGGAATATTAGAAGGGAGAACTGAGGGCATACACTGCCTCTAGCACGTGGTGCAGAGGGAAAGTGGGGGCACACAAAGGCTCTGGAATGAGGGGAACAGGGAAAGGGAAAGAAGTGGAAAATGGGGGTCTGCAGAGCCCATGACTTGGGGGTGGGGATAGGAATCCTGGTGTGGGGGGAGGAGGAGGGAGAATGAGCACACATTGAGGCCCTGATATGAGAAGGAGTAGGGAAATGTACCGACACACAGAGTTCTACGCATGGGGAAAGAATATGGGATCATGGATTGGGGCTGCAGAGAACTTCTGGAATATGATGCTGGAGGAGTGGGCAACACATAGAGCCCACAGGCATGTCGGGTTGGAAGAATGGGAGACCTAGTTATGGGAGAAGAGTGTAGTGCAGGTGTACACAGAACCCCTAAAACAAGGATGGGGCAGAATGAGGAACTGTGTTATTTGAGGAGAGGGAAATGAAGTCACACAGCCCCTGGGATAAGGGAATGGATGAAGAGCATTGCTGGGAGTCTGAGAAAAAGAAAGGGTTATTAAATTTATTACATGCCCTCATGTCTTGTAATACATGAGGCAAACCAGTGCTTCTACCATTATCTAATCCCATATGTCTTGCTCCATTATGTCTGTTTCCATGAGAAAATATTTCTCAGTGGTTTCCTATATGTTATCTGTTGTCCTCCTCTTTTCTGTCTTCCAGCAGATAATATCCATTTAAGGCCTTGTCTAGGAATATAATTTGCTGACATCTGTAAAATGTGCTAATCACTTCAGCTTGCTTTCTTGAATTCCTGTCTTTACAGTCTTGTTCAGTTCTTTATAACAAATCTATCTATCCATATAATTTTTGCTGCACTAGTGGCCATGGAAAGTTCTAGAAACCCTGGAACCAAGGACACCACTGCGCCAAAGAATCATTTGGGGCATGGGCAGAGTCCCACCCCCTGCAGCATCACCCCTTGCCACATGCCCACTGCCCCCCCTCATGCCTATAACAGGCCTGATTCAACCTGAGCGCTGACAGCCCCAAGCCCTAGTGCCGGCTGCAGGACCCCAGTCTCCCCATAGCAGCCTTGGGTCTGAGCACTGGCTCTGGCTACCCCCCAGTGCCAGCACTGGAGCACCAAGCCACAGCAGCTCTGGGCCCAAAAACCAGCCCCAGCTGGCCCCTGCTGCCAGGACCCAAGCCACTCTGGCCCCTGATTGGCGCTGGCCCTTGAGCAGCACCCATCCCCAGGCTGTAACACTGAGCCTTGAACCGAGCTGGCCCCAAGGCCTGAGCACTGAGCCCCAAGCTAAGCCATCCAGGCTTGAGCGGAGATGGCTGGCCAGGCATGAGTGCCAAGCCATGCCCGCTGACTGGGTCCCAAGCTGAGCTGATTGGCTGGACCCACTCTTATCCTCCTCCCGCTTCCGTCCCCCAACTCCCCTTTCCCTCCCCCTTGCCCAGTGGGGTGGACCCCACAGCACTTATACTTGCTTTGAGGCCCCATGCCACAGAGATGACGATGGAGGGCTTTAAATTTCCCTCTTCTCCTGCCGTGCACCTTGCATGTTTGTCACATAATGCAGGGCAGGATGATCCCTTCAGCTAAGTTCTTCTCAAGGCAGGCACAGGATGTGAAACAGTCTGTCTGTGTCTGCTCCTGCCGGAGAGAGAAATTCAGGGAACTGGCTATGATAACCGGGACCCCTGCCCTGTGAGCTCCATGCCAGCAACTCTCATGCCTGGAATATTTCTAGAAATTTAGGGAGAAGGCCAGAATGTTCTACAACCTTCTAGAGAGAAATCAAAATTGAAGAAATGCATGGAACATTTCAAATGTATGTGGAAAGTTGTGGACTGTTACTGAATTCCACATAACTGCATCAAAAAAGTTCGGTTAAAAACATGGCATGCTGATTATGCTACTGCACATTTTGGCACCATTAGACAATCTTTGTAATGATACACTCCTGCTGGAGAACCGTGTTTTTAATGGCATACTCATGGTAGCAACAGGAGCAGGAATAAGTTGTATGCTGCTTATTCCACACTTAGCACTTCAGCCTACAGATCACACTTTCCCCTTCCAACAGCAAAGGCACAAATTCCCCATGCAGCTGGCTTTTGCAATGACCATCATCAAGGTGCAGGGACAAACGCTATACAGAGTTGGTATTTTCTTGCAAGATGAAGAGTTCACACATAGTTATATGTGGCAGCCTCTCAGGCTGGAAATCCAGATAATATTCACTTTTCATTGCTGCCTCATTTGGTCCATGAAACCAGGAATGTTGTATACACAAAGGTTTTCTAATATATATGTTCTAAAATGAGAAAATAAAACAATACTTTTCTTATTAAAGACGTCCCAGTCTGTAACACTTTATGAAATTCTGTACCTTGCGAGCTGAGCTGCAATCTAGTTATTGTTAGTTACTTTGTACCGCAGTATATGTCAAGCATTCTTTACAAGCATCTTGAATTCAATGTGTTAATTTTCCTGTTGTGGACTAGCATTTGCCAAATTTCAGATGCATATAACAATGAAGGAATCACAGTAAAATCATAGGGTTGGAAGTGGCCTTATGAGGTCATCTAGTCCAACTCTCTGCTAAAAGCAGTACCATTCCTACTAAATCATCCAAGCCAGGGTTTTGTCTAACCTGGCCTTACATATTTCCAATGATGGAGATTCCACTACCTCCCTAGGTAACACATTCCAGTGCTTCACCACCATCTTAATGAGAGTTTTGGGGTTTTTTTTATATCCAACCTCAACTTCCCCAGTGATATTGGATAAATATTTTGGTTCTTCTGTCACACTTTATTTTTTTCCAGATTTTTTTTTTAAATTAATGCCTACACTTGCCTCCTAGTTCTTGCTTCCATCTTTTTATGGACATGATCATCAGCACTGGCTGTTTTTTTTTTTGTTTGTTTGTTTTTGTTTGTTTGTTTGTTTTTTTTAGATCTACAGACTCATTAACCTTGCTGTATTCTTTGCTCTCAGTCACATAAACACCATCTTTGCTGACTTTTCTTTCAATGATCAGCATTTTTTTTCTGATTCCTAATCCTATTTTTTGTAGCCTCACATTCTATTTTGATGGTGGTGTTTTTTTCAGTGTGTGTGTGTCCAACAGAACAGTGTAAACATCATGAAGTTTCCCTGTACTCATATCTTCCTTTGATGTTACTTTAAACATCACAACATCTATCACAATGCAGGGAAGGCTGAGTAATAAGATGCTTCCCTGCCATACTCCACTAATGATCTCAAACCAATCAGTTTTTCCACTTTCTGTCTTCACACAGCATTTTGAATTTTCATACAGAGTCTGGACCAGTAAAACTGTCCTAAGAAGCTCATATTGTGATAAGATCTTCGATAATAAATCTCTGTGAATGCAGTTGAAAGCTTTGAAATCTATGCAGTTCAAGATTAATCTTCTCTGTTAAGCAAGCTGTGCTCAATCAATCATCTCAGGGTAACGATGTGATCTGCACAGTCTTTTATAATTTAAGGCCTGTTTGCTCAGTATAGTTTTTGATCTATGACCAATCTGATTCCCTTCAAGAGTACACTACAGAACATTTTTCCAGGTGTGTAAAGTGGTCTGATTCCTTGACAGTTATCACATGCTAGTTGATTACCTTTCCCTGGTACTTTACAAGTAACCCCTTTCTTCCAAATCATCACACTTTTCTTTTTTTTCTGGGTAAAATTCTTTCTTCTAAACTATATTACAGCATTTATGTATTCCATGTACTACTACAATCTCAACAGTTTACAGCATTTCGGCAAAGAACTTATCTCAGCCAGACACTTGGCCATCTTTTTTGTTGCTTAATTGCTTTCTCAATTTCTTCTGAAGTTTTTAGTAGTCAGATGTTATTTCTTCATCTTCACATCAGTCTGTTAGCACTTTTAAAGACTAACACATTTATTTATTGCATGAGCTTTTGTGGGAGAAAATTCTACTTTGTCAGATGCTTGAAGATAGAGAAGAACAGACAAATGCAAGGAACATGAGTTGCCTTGATAGTATGACCTGAGCCTATGACTTACACTTCCCTGCATTTATTTTCTTCCCATTCATCTTCTCCATCTTCAACTGTCTGACAAAGTGGGATTTTTTCCCACAAAATCTCATGTGATAAATAAATTTGTTAGTCTTTAAAAGTGCCACTAGACTCTTGTTTGTTTTGCTCTACTAAACTAACATGGTTACCACTTAGGAAGTTGACATCTATCTGTTGAAATTGTTAACTCTGGATGGTTGAATACTTGTTCTTATCACCACTCCTTTTGCTTTGCTTTCCTAAAATATTTTCTGTCTTTCACTTTTTTGATACTATTGTGAATATGAAATTGTGATGGCAATTGCTTACTTACTTGAAATACTTCCTTGGAGTCACTGCTTCCTGATTCATTTTCAGCTACTCTAACTTTTTGGTGAAGCTATTCTGTCTTATCTTCTGTTACAATGAGAGTATGTAGATAAAGGTAGTATGTGGTGGTGGTGGTGGTGGTGTGTCACCTGTGCTTGCCTTTGTTTAATTTTTTTTTCTTTCCTCATTCCATTCCCATGGGTGTGGCTGTCTCTGCTCCTCCCTTCTTTATTGTCTTGTTCCAGGTGAACTTGTGACTGCTGCCCAGCAAACATTTCAAAGAAGTCTATTGTTCCTCTGCATCATCATTCATTAACCATCATTGCTGAAATCCATCTGAGAGGTGGATTTTAAAATCCTTCCTGTTTCCTGGGTCAGAAGGTTCCTTCACATTAATTACAATATTTATTTTCTTATTGGGTGTCATAGGATATAGGATGGTTGATGACAAGGAGCTTGTGGAGGAAGTAGTGATTTCAGAGACCTTCGTATTGCAATGAGTCTTACCTACAGACACAATGAAGACTGTATACACTTTGTTATAAACATATGTTTGGCGAATAACTAATGACAAATTTGACATTTTAAATTTTATTGTGACCTTGAGAAATGTGAATCCATAGAAGTAGGACACTGTTTTCAAAGAAAGAAAAGATTTTTTCCCCAGTAACACCAGGTAAGGTTGGGAATCTTTCCTAGATAACTTCATTGTGCACAACTTCTCTTGTTGCAAAGACTCTCCTTTCCCTTTTACTTGTGTCATCCTCCCTTTCATTGCTGAGTCCTACCTAATTTCCTGGCATAAGAAACAAGATAAAGAATGCATCAATGAGAATAGCATGGCAAATAGGAGGTGTGAGCTGGGCCTCCTGGGATAACCTTCTGAATGTGCCAAAATCAGGGTAAGCTGCAAAACCAGGGGCCAAACCCCCAAACCACTGACAGGTGGTACTTAAACCAGTCTCCTAGTCAGTAACGAAACATGCTTCTGATTTCCCACTCTGGCCATCACCAACCATAATAAAATAGAAACAGTCCCCTTTATCACACATCAGCTCCTATGGTCCCCACCTGGCCACTGCATCTCTTAAAGAAATAGGTTCTTCTGACCTCAAAGGTTCAGCCACATTACCCAGAACAATATAGGCTTGGATTTTACCCAAAATACCATGCTGCCAGTCAATCCTTTAGGAACTACAACTAAAGGTTTAATATAAAGGAAAACAAACAAAACATGAGAGATGTTAAAGGGTCAAAGTGAATCACATACATACAAATTACTTAGATTCCATAGCAAGCAAGTCCTTGAAGAATCTGTAGTTTGCAGGTTAGTCCCATTCCTTTGATATGCACCCAGCACTTGGGTGAGTCTCACTCCTTTGTTCAGTGCAGCAGAATATTTCCAGAGGAGGATGTTGGTTGTAGACAGGCTGAAGACTCAAGACTAAAGACAAAATGGAGATGGAACTATTACCTTTTATCACTTTTGGCTTTCCCATGCTCTCAGACTCCTTGCCAAATCAAAATGGAGTTGAGTCATATAGTCAGTCCGGGTGACTGGCTGAATAGTCTTCCTAGGTGCCTGCAGGTGGGAGCTCCTAATGGACAATTAAAATGAGAGTGGTTTTGCAGACACCCAGCCTGGGATTGCCTCAGAATCAAACAACTTGGAACATACATAAAAACAAATAGATTTCTAATTTCTGATGCAAGCATAATACCTACATATAAACCATATAATCTCTTTTAGCAGATTAGAGCCTTTCTATTGATACAAAACATGGGATATAACATATGGATTATTACAAATATGAAATATTAATATGAAAAACAATCATAAACAGTCCCCTAGATCCAGACAGTGACACAGGAGGGACTCTAGCACAACGTTCAGGGTGAAGTAGGTGGGGAATCAGATCAGAAGGCCAGCAGCAAAAAAATAGGAGGGTGTTGTTGGAGGTTGTTTCCATGTCATTGCTGATGACAAAAGAGTCTTAGAGTGGGTGTACAGACGGAAATAGGAGAGAGAGGGACAAATTCAGCTTTTGTTTCTTTCGTTTCTGAGCAGAATATACATGAACCTAGAGTTTTCAAGTATAATCTAACAATTAGGGGGTTATAATCATGACAATCTGAGATTTTATTAGCTCGAACACAAGTAACACTGGGGCCTTCAGCAACCTTCTGTAATAAATGCAATAGACGTGGGGTAAAGCACCAAGCACAATGTATAACCTTAGCCTGTGGAGATCATACTTGCTTCTGACATCTATTCAAAGCTTCTGTCTCATATTTATACTTTGGGAATACTTCCCAGTAAAGCCTCGCTGACATGAACTGCACTATAATTGTAGTATTTAAAGGATTATACATGTTTGGAAAGAAATTGGGCCAGATTAGGGTGTGCAGAAAGTGGCATTAAAGGGACACAGGTCTGTTTTCTCAGTTGGTGTTGTGTTTGATCAGCAATAGCTGATCGGTACTGTGGTCTTGGATGATTTCATAGCTTACAAAAATTAAACTGAAGGTGCCTTTCTGTAGTCTAAATAAATCTTTCAAGGTGAAGATTTGTGGTGATTCAGTGAGCTAAGGGGGGACAGGGATGAATTCTGGGAAGAGGATATTGCTTGTAGATCAGGACACCAATAAATGTCCCATTTATCTCATGCCAAGGGACAATCTGATTCATGATGGAAATTCTGGCAGTCTGATCATTTCAAAGATACTGCTTGACATTCCTATAACTTTAATGATTTGAAGCCATTATATTTTCCCAATGTTTGAAAGTATAAAGTTGTGACTTGGCGTGTCATTTTATTCTGATATTTTATAAAGTGATATTGATATTCCTGACTTCAGTCTGCCAAAGTTTGAGCTTATTTGGCTTTTCTGAAGGGGTCTGCCAATACGGTTTGCTCTTTGCTTCCCTTGCCATTGCCCTTTTGAATGGTGATTTCAAGCAGTAGTTTATTATGTGATGTATTTGTTATGTAAATTTAAGAAAAAATTGTAACTATACCAGCAGCTGAAAAAAAATCTACATTTACTTGTTAAATGAGCCAGATTTAAGGCCAGATATTTATAGGTGAATGGTTGGTGCATTAACCTATTGAACTGTCTTCCCCCAGTATTTATTTAAATTTTATGGAATAGAAAAAAAGAAATAGAAAATGTAATTTGGCTACATATAATATTGCAAGAGGATTATCTTTGAAGCACGAAGAACATTAAGTTTGGATAAAGCTATTTATGTATTTATTTATATATATAGGGGCACAGAAGACCTTGTTATTCTCTAAAATCTACTAAATTCCCATTGTCTCTATCCATAATAATTTTCCTTCATGGTTTAATAGTTAGTGCTTGATATTTAATCCCATTTTTCTCCAGGCATGTGTACTTTTTTTCTGTAGGGGAATGAACTAAAGAATATAATTTGTAATAAGCATGACTACCTAATTCCTTAATCTTCTTCATTAGTCAGTCTTCTTGCTCTGTATAATTTTGGATCTTGTAGAAAGTCCTAAGGGATCAGCTGACTGTCTTCTCCATCCCTCTCAATTTTGAATGAGCCCTGAAAATACTATTTAAACTTGTGAGAAATGATAGGACCCAAACCACCTTTCATTTTATGTGGTATGGAAACGAATAGAAAGTCCCTAATAGTTTGCAGAAAAATGAAGGAAAAAGGTGGAGGGGAGAGAGAAAATGTGGCAAAAATGGAATTGTTTCCATCCACCATCACTTCCTCTGCATTTGGGTCTGATCCAAATAGATGTGAAATGGGAAGGACTCTCACAGATTTCAGAGATCACCGGATCTGGCTCCATGAAGGCAGCAGTACCCATATAAGAGACAAAAGAGGTACACACTGATCATTTTGGAAGATGGTCTATAGGAGGAGTTTGGCGCCATGGAATTCACAGATTTGGGAAGGTCAATGTGAGATATATTTGCCTGGGTAAATAAACAAAGACAGTGATTGAAGAACAGGAGTTCCAAAAGTTGTTTGTGGTAGCATCCCTACACATGAAAATATAATGTGTATTCTCATACTGATGACCAGCCTGTGTTTATTGATCTCATTTAATTCATATTTGTTGGTGTTTCAGTTTTAAAAGCAAGTTGATGGTTGCTCTTTTGGTATATCCATAAAAAGGGTTTTCAGATGTAACTGACTTCTGTTTTTTTCTGAATGGCTCTGGTGGTAGAAGAAAAGACAAACTATAAATTGCTACTAAAACTGTGAAAAGCTTCTGAGAGAATTAAGTCTTTATTTTATTCCATTTTTGGACCTACTCATCTATTGGAAATTAGTGTCACAGAATAGATGGTTCTAGATGCCTGAAATAATTTACAATATAACACTGTGATTCAAAATGTGATACACTGCCAAAAATATCATACTTTATGTAGTCAAATTCCAAAGGGGCAGCTGTGTTCATCTAGTTCAGTAAAACAAACAAGGAGTCCTGTGGCATTTAAAGACTAACAAATTTATTTATCAAGTGAGCCTTCATGACAGAAAATCCGATATTGTCACACACTTTGAAAATAGGGAAACTTACAAAATGGGGGGAAATAAATGCAGGGAAGTGTAAGTCATGGGAACAAGTCACACTGTAACAGAAAATCAAAACAGTTGGAAAAATTCAAACACTGGGGAACAGCATACAGAGGAAGATGAGGTCAAATTACCTGTCATAATGAGAGAAAAATCCACTGTCCCTATGAACTTCGAGGCAGTGCAACTGAATTTGCAAATAAATTCAATTTCAGCAGCTTCTTTTTGAAGCCTTGATTTGGTATTCATCTGTCTGAGCAGAACAATTAGTAAATCATCAATGGAGTGATCAGGAATATTGAAATGCTGACCCACTTGTTTTAGAATGTTATGATTTCTGATGTCAGATTTGTGTCCATTTATTCTTTTGCACAGAGACCATCATATTTGTCCAATATGTAAGTCAGAGGGCATTTCTTGAACATGATGGCATAAATCACATTAGTGGATGAGCTGGCGAAAAAGCTCTTGCAGGAGGAACTGGTTTTATTGGGTTCTGTAATAGTGTCTTTTGTGGACATATGTGGGCAAAATTGACAATATAGTCTGTTGCAGGGATATGTTCCTGCTTTAATGGTTTTGTTGTTAAGTCTGTAGTTACTTGTAAGCATCTGTTTAAGGTTGAGGGATCTGTCTGTAAGCATGGTCTGTCTTCCAAGGCTTGAGAGAGTGAGGGGTCTTTTTGTAGAATAGGCTGTAGATCCCTGAGGGTGTGCTGTGGAATTCTGACTTGGGGGTTGTAGGTGATGACTAGAGGCATTCTCTTGTTTTCATTCTTGGGCTTTTCCTGTAATAGTTGACTTTGGGGTACTTGCCTGGCTCTATCAAACTGTTTCTTCACTTCTGCAAGTGGGTACTGTAGTTTTAAGAATGCTTGATAGAGATCCTGAAGAAAAAAAAACAAGGAGTCATGTGGCACTTTAAGACTAACAGATTTATTTTTCGCATGAGCTTTCGTGGGAGAAAATTCCAGTGGATTTTCTCCCACGAAAGCTCATGCGAAAAATAAATCTGTTACTCTTAAAGTGCCACACAACTCCTTGTTTTTTTTGCTGGACTAGACTAACGCGACTATCCTTTGGAAATTGAAAAGAGATCCTGAAGGTTTCTGTCTATCTGAGGGATCAGAGCAAATGTGGTTATGTCTTGGGTCTTGGCTATAGACAGTGGATCATATGGTGTGTTTAGGAGGAAAGCTTGAGGGATGTAGGTAGCTCCACCAATCAGTGGGTTTTTCGTATAGGGTGGTGCTGATGTGTCCATCCCAAATTTGTACTGTAGTTTCCAGAAAGAGGATCTCCATGTGTAGTGTTCCAGGCTAAGTTTAATAGTGGAGTGAAAATTGTTGAAATCTCTGTTGAAATCTTCAAGGGCATCCCTACTGTGGGTCCAAATGATGAAGAAGTCATCAATGTAGTGTAAGTAGAGGAGACATGCTTTGGGATGAGACTTGAGGAGATGGTGTTCTAAGTCAGCCATAAAAATGTTGGTGTATTATGGGGTCATGAGGGAACCATAGCAGTGCCATTGACTTGAAGGTATAAATTATCCTCAAATCTCAAATGGTTGTAGGTGAGTACAAAGTCACAAAGTTCAGTCACAAGCTGCGCTGTGGCATCATCTGGGATGGTTCTTCTAATAGCTTGTAATCCATCTTTATGTGGGATGTTAGTGTAAAGAGCTTCTACATCCATAGTGGCCAACATGGTGTTTTCTGGAAGCTCACCAATGGATTGGATTTTTTTCAGGAAGTCAGTGGTTTCTCGAACATAACTAGAAGTGTTGATAAGCATAGGGTCTGAGGAGGGAGTCCACATAGGCAGATAAGCCTGCTGTAAGAGTGCCAACGCCTGAGATTATAGGGTGTCTGGGGTTTCCTTTTTTATGGATTTTAAGTAGTAGATGCAATATCCCAGATCGGGATTTTGGTAGTGTGTCTGTCTTTATCTGTTCCTGTACTGCCTTGGGGAGTTTCTTGATTAGGAGATGTAGTTCCTTTTGGTATTCCTCAGTGGCATCAGAGAAAAGTGGTTTGTAGAATGTTGTGTCGGAGAGTTATTTATAAGCCTCCTGATCATAATCCAATTTGTTTATGATGATGACAGATCCTCCTTTGTCAGCCTCCTTAATAATGTCGGAGGAGTTTCTGAGACTGTGGATGGCATTACCTTCAGCAAGGCTAAGGTTGTGGTTTAAGGGATGTTTGTCCATGATTTCAGCCTTTGTACAGTGGCTGAAAAAAATCAATATTGAAATCTGTTCTGTTGTTCCAACTGTCAGGAGGAGTCCATGAAGACTGTTTCTTCTTGTAGTGTTGGGAGGAAGGTATTGCTAGATCACTCATAGATCGTTGGTGTGGTGGAAATATTCCTTGAGTCTGAGATGGCAAAAGTAGTCCTCCAGGTCACTTCAGAATTTAATCTTATGTGTGGGAGTGGTGGGGCAAAAGGAGTGCCCCTGAGGTGGCACAGATTCCTCTGCTGCAGTAAGCATGTAGCACAAAAGCACATCCTCAGGAATCTACAGCCTATTCTGCAAGATGACCCCTCCTTCTCTCTAGTCTTGGGAGACAGACCTCTCCTCACCTACAGACAGCCACCCAACCTTAAACAGATACTCAACAGCATCTACAGACCTAACAACAGAAACATTAAAGCAGGCACATGTCCCTGCAACAACCCACGCTGCCAACTTTGCCCACATACCTCCACAAAAGATACTATTACAGGATAATAATAAAACAAGCTACTCCTTAAGGACTCATTCACCTGCTCATCCACTAATGTGATTTATGCCATCTTGTGCAAGAAATACCCCTCAGACTTATATACTGGACAACTAGGACGGTCTCTGTGCAAAAGAATAAATGGGCACAAATCTGACATTAGAAACCACAACATTCTAAAATCAGTGGGTCAGCATTTCAATCTTCCTGATCACTCAATTAATGATCTACTAATTGCTGTGCTCAGACAGATGAATACCAAATCAAGGCTTCAAAAAGAAGCTGCTGAAATTGAATTTATTTGCAAATTCAGTTGCACTGTCTCCAAAGTTCATAGGGACAGTGGATTTTTCTCTCATTATGACAGGTAATTTGACCTCATCTTTCTCTGTGTGCTGTTCCCCAGTCTTTGTATCTTTACAACTGTTTTGATTTCCTGTTACAGTGTGATGTGTTTCCATGACTTACACTTCCGTGCATTTATTTTCTTCCATTCCCCCATTTTCAAAGTGGCTGACGAAGTGGGACTTTCTTTCATGGAAACTCATTCAGTAAGTAAATTTGTTTGTCTTTTAATGCCAGAGGACTCCTTGTTTGTTATACTTCATGTAGATACTAAAACTGAAGCACTGATCAGTTCAGTGACCTGTACAGCTTCATAAATGATGAGTCAGTGGCAGAGACTGGATTAAACCTGAAGCCACATTTACACTTACTAGCTAACAGCAGCACAGATGTACCACTGCAAGAAGCTTATTTAAAAGAGCTCTCCTGTCAAGATATTAAAACCAGCTCAATGAGTGGTGCTAGCTATATCAAAGGGTATTTTTTTCACACCTCCGAGTGACAAAAGTTTTGCTAACATAACTTGTAGTGTAGATATAACCTTATAATCCTGACTTCAGTTAACTGTTACTACCCAATCAACAGACAATGCTTCTTTGCTTTGGTTAGAACTGCCCCCCCCAGCATAAATGGAAATTTAAATGTAACCTTTTTCTAAAATTCTGCTCAGAAGCAAAAATAGAATTGGATCCATACACTCTTAATAATCTCAGACTGAACACAATAGCATAATCAGAAAGAGATTTTTTTCAGTCTCAGACCCAGAGTTTATTTGTGCCTGTTTATCAAAAGGCTTCATTTTCTAAGGTTTTATATATTTTATTTATTTATTTTAAGTTGTTTATAATTTGAACAGATAAGGATCTAATAAAATAAACTATACTCACACTGATAGATATATAAACAGTTCTGAAAAAAAATTTTTAGTCCCTAATTTTTCTAAAGGGAAACCAGGCTTCACCAATCTACTACAATTCTTTGGGGGGGGGGGTTAGTAAGGGTGATCAAGGGGATGTAGTGTACTTAGATTTTCAGAAAGCCTTTGACAAGACCCCTGATCAAGGCTCTAAAATGAAGTAAGCTGTCATGAGATGAGAGACATTCCTCCCCGGGTCAGTAACTGACTAAAAGACAGGAAACAAAATGTAGGAATAAAAGGTCAGTTAACAGAATGAAGAGAGGTAAACAGCAGCATTTAAAGTAAGCCAGAACGCACAGGAAAGCTGTTCCAGGGGCCACTCAGCATTCTGGGGCCCCTAAAAATAGAATATGGAGCCAGAAAATGTGTTCCAGGGCCCACCATTAAAAAATAGCAGGCCCCGGGATGCAGCGTTCCGGTTCCACATTCTATGTTTAGGGACCTGAATGCTGGGCTCCTAGAAATAGCAGGGCCCAGAGTAGTGTTCTGCTACGTTCTGGTGGGCAGGCGCAGGGGCCAGGGGCATTGCTGGGGGACTCAAGCTGCACTCCAAACCCCTCCCCTTCCATGTCCTGTCCCAGCCTGGGGCCTATAGCCTCCATCCCAGCTACACCGCTGCCAGTGAGTGGGGACTGGGCTGGCTCATGCTGGCAGGGGGTATTGGGGGTAGGTGGTGGGGCACTGGCATAGGGGGGCAGGAGCTGGGGTCTGGGGGGGTCCACTGGTGTGGGGGGGCCCCAACAGCACAGGAACGTTCCAGGACCACCACCCCCCAAATTATACTTTAACCCCTGGTAAACAGTGGTATCTACAGGGGTCTCTATTTCATATAGTACTGTTTAACATATTCAAAAATGATCTGGAAAAGAGGGTAAACAGTGTGGTGGGAAAACTTGCAGATGATACAAAACTTCTCAAGATAGTTAAGTTCAAAGTGGTAATGCACATTGAAAAACATAATCCCATCTGTATATATAAAATGATGGGGTCTCAATTAGCTGTTATCTCTCAAGAAAGAGATCTTGAAGTCATGGATAATTCTCTGAAAACATCCACTCAATGTGCAGTGGCAGTCAAAAAAAGCTAACAGAATATTAGGAACCATTGTAAAGGGGATAGATAATAAAATAGAAAATATCATAATGGCTGTATATGAATCCATTGTGCACACACCAAAAATATAACATGCAGATCTGGTCACCTCATCTCTAGAAAGATATATTGGAATTGGAAAAGGTACAGAAAAGGGCAGCAACAATCATTAGTGGTACGGAACATCTTTCAGATAAGGAGAGATTAATAAAACTGGGACTGTTCATGTTATAAAAAAGAAATGACTGAAGGGATATATGATAAGTCTTTAAAATCATGACTGTTTCAGAGAAAGTAAATAAGGAAGTGTTGTTTATTCCTTTCAGGAGCTGGGGAGGGATCACTAAATGAAATTAATAGGCAGAAGTTTTAAAATGAACAAAAGGAAGTATTTCTGCACACAAAATAATTATTTGCCATGGGATGCTTTGAAGGGTAAGACTATAACAGGGTTCAAAAAAGAACTAAATAAATTCATGGAGGATAAGTCCATCAATGGCTTTTAGGGAGGATGAACAGGGATGCAAACTATGCTCTGAAGTGTCCCTAGGCTCTCTTTGCCAGAAACTGGGAATGGACTCCTGGGGATGGATCCCTTGATTGCCTGTTCTGGTCATTCCCTCTGAAGCACTTGACATCAGACACTATCAGAAGAGAGAATATTGGGCAAGGGGGAACATTGGTTTGACCCAGTTTGGCCATTCTTACCTTTGATTTAATACAATAAACTCCAAAGATGCCTACACTTTGTTGAGTAAAGTTTCCCAAGGATGTTGAAGGGAATCACTATATCTGCCACAGAGCATGAGAAGGAAGATAGAAAGGAGCAGTAAATCAGCTATTAATTGATATAGATTGGTTCTTTATGTGCAAGAAATAACACTGGAGAAAGAGAGAAAGAGAAAGGGAATAAATATGATAGGTGGGAATTGCAGCACACAGGAGGAAATAAGTGATGCTTAGGTATGAAATTGGTCCAGCAGGATGGGGGAGTTCACAGTTCTTCAGCCTGGTCTGTGGTCACAGAGAATAAGTAAGAAGGAACGAATTTCAGTGTGTAGAGAAAATAAACCATGTGGAGAAGTATTGGAAACAGAGGGAGCCATACACAAAATTGTAATGGAAATCTTTCAGTAATTATAGAAATTATAAGCCATATGACAAATTAAAAAAAAACACAATAAATCACCTCTTTAACAAGGTGGCTTATGCCTTCAGGGCTGAAGTTTGGGGCCTTGCCCATGCTGATTACAGGTACACTTGAGCTGAATCAGGCATCCAGCTATAAATGACAGAAGGTGACTGCAGTGAAGGCAAAAGCCCAGGAAACTGTGGCAGAGTCTGTAGAGACTGAGAAAAGGCCCCTGCAGGGAAGATCCTGAGACCAGGGGAGTTGCCTCATACAGAAAGATATGGAAGAGCTACTTTGTGTTATGTAGACTTAAGGGTGGACTTTGGGGATTTTGAGTCATGTGGGCAATTGATTGTATATTAATAAAACTAATCCCGAGAGAGCAGATTATTTTTGACAAAGAAAAAGCTTGAAGAAAATGTTTATTTGAACAGGTTCCAGGGGGACAGCCATGTTAGTCTATTTCAGCAAAACAAGCAGAGGGTCTTTTGACACTTTTAAAGTCTAACAAATGCATTTCTTGCATGAGCTTTCATGGACATAATCCAAGTTCATCAGGTGCATCATATGGAAAAGCATGTCAGGTATAAAAATATAGGTACAGAGAAGGGTGGGTCACAGTATTAATTCAAACAGATCAAGAGGGATAGACTGCTAGCCAGTGTTAGTAGAAGCCTTGTTTCACATGGCAGACAAGAAAATTCATTGAAATTGCTCCCCTACCTTCAATTAGTCCTTGGAAATAATCAAACTCTCTCTCAACTTTTTTTTACCAGCTGAACCCTGGGGTAAGCAGGTACAAGTTCTATAGAAGCCAAGGGGAGTTGTAATTGAGCATATCAGATACCTGGAATGAAGTTCTGTTTACTTAGGGCAAACTTGTGAGGTTTTATGTTTGTTTGTTTTCAAACATGCTTCTGAATGGTGCCTTCTGTGTGAAGTTTCCCTAATAGGATTTAAAATTATCTGGAATTCTGCCCTGTGCTTTATTCTGGATAGCCCTGTGTTATCTGAGTGCAGTAATTGCTTATTATATTTAATTGCTGATTTTGAAGGCAATGTGTGCTGGAGGAGATTGAATGGTTCAGAACCTGGATTCATGGTGCCCAGCAATGTTCCCTAAGCTGCGCTGGTGCGCTGCAGCGCAGCCCGCCGCAGCCGCCAGCGCAGCGAAGGCTGCCGGCAGCGCATCTCCGGCAGCCAGAATCCCTTCACAGAGCTCCTCTGGGGCTGGGAGTTTTCAAAACTCCCACCCAGAAAAGCTCTAACGGAGCATGCCCAGAAAATCTGGGCATGCTCTGTAGAGCTTCTCTGGCCCAAGGAGCTGTGGCTGGGCCGTCTGGCTCCAGCCACAAGGTAAGTTTCTGGGGGCCGCCGGGAGTGGGGGCGGGGAGGCTGCTGGGCAGCTGGGAGTGGGCCTGCGGGGCGGCCGGGAGCAGGCCCGCGGGGGCAGGGGGGGGCACTGGGAGCAGAGGGGGCTGCTGGGAGTAGGGGGCAGCTAGGACCAGGGGGTGAGGGGGGTGGCCAGGAGCGGGCCTGCGGGAGCGGGGGGGGCCGCCAGGAGTAGGGGGCAGCTAGGAGCCGGGGGCGGGGGGGGGGCGGCCGGGACCGGGCCGCGGGGGTGGGAGGGTGGCTGGGCGCAGGGGGGCTGCTGGGCAGCCGGGAGTGGGCCCATGGGAGTGGGGGGGCAGCCAGGAGCAGGCCCACGGGGATGGGGGGGCTGCTGGGGGGGGCAGCCAGGAACAGGCCCACGGGAACGGGAGGGCCTTCAGGAGCAGGGGCAACCGGGATTGGGCCCACGGGGGCGGGGGGGCTGCTGGGAGTAGGGGGCGGGGGGGTGGCCAAGAGCGGACCCGCAGGGGTGGGGGGGCCGCTGGGAGGGGGGGCAGGAGTGGGCCCACGGGGAGGGGCAGCGCAGCAAGCCCGCGGGGGGGGGCCGCGCAGCGAGCAACATGAGTTGCTCAGCTGCCACCATCTCTTAGAGGGAACATTGGTGCCCAGCATTAAAGACTTGCATCTGGTATTTCTGCCTGCCCAAGTAAACCAAATAGGAGTCCTACCTTCCAGATTAATCTAATCAGCAAAAACACCAATGTACCTGTAAGCACAACATTTCCTTACTGTTCTGCCTTTAAAGAATTTCCCACAAAATCACTAGTAGAATGGAAAAACAATTAAATAATAATTAGAAATGAGCATTTTGAGAATTAAGAGACTTCTATGTGTTTCATACTCAGTATGTGCATTTCACTTCCTGATGTAGCATTTAAAAACAAAACAAAACAAAACAAAATGTTCCCAGAGGTGCTATGTGTCATTTTCAGAGAGTCCTGGGAAAGCAAGAAAGACAGGAGTTTTAAAAAGATAATAAATATAAAGCATATATATGACCACAAACCAGCTCATGTATACTGGCAGTATGTTCTCTTCAAAAATGCTGAAGTGGATGCTAAATAGTCAAAGGTCAAGTCTCACAGATGGAGAATGTTTGTGTGATTCATACATTCAGCTTTGGTGTTTCCTAGATTTTACAGACAGATAGGGGCAATATTGTGAAGAACTGGTTTGCTAATTCAGAGGTTATATGCAGTGTTAAAGCAAATAAAATAGAGTGGATTTTTTGTGTGATAGAAACATCTTGCACTACTCAAAAGATCTGAAGCATTATGGTAAGCTTTGCAGCAGAGCTGTAGCATATGCTTATTTTCTTCGATGAGCAGTGCTCCTGACTGCTCCACTCTGGGTTGTCTGCGTGGCACTGCGCTCTGCATCGGAAGTTTTTGACAACAGTGGCTCAGGTGGAGAGAGAAGGCTAGGATGGCATCCAGTGCTGCTTCCTGCCACTGATGACATCATCACTTCACTCTCTCCAACAGTCCTTTCAGTTCCTTTCTACTGCCCTCTGGCTCAGCACGGATTCAGCAGTGGCTCCCTCTCAGGAAAACCTGAAAGACAAGAGGAACAGTTCCTTTACAAGACCTGAAGGAAGACAGGACAAGAAGGAAGAGAACAGAAGAGAACAAAAAAAAAAAAACCACCGCAGTCAGCGATGCTGAATTCCTCTGGCTTCAAGCACTGTACTGCCTGTAATGACCCCATGCCGGTTTTGGACGGTCATGAAACCTGTATCAAGTGCTTGGGTGAGGGACACCTGTCCCACAAATGTGAATACTGCCTGAGTCTTACCTCCCGTTCCAGAAAGGACAGGGAGAGGAAGTTAAAACTCTTACTCTTGGAAGGCTTTCTCCATCCTTCCTCAGATCTAGCTGCCTCCCCTCATGTTCCTGAGGGAGAGCACAAAAGACACTCTTCCCTTTCTTCCCCAATACCTTTAAAGAAATCAAAAAGGACTGGTGGAAAGAGTAAACCCTTGCAGCAGAAACCCAACCTTAATCGGGTGAACCTTGCAAGGGAGGATGCCTCCGCAGTGTCTCGGGCTGCCGCAGCACTGACAGCCGCACCGCGGGAAGCCTTGGCATGCAGCATGTTGCCGCCAGTGGCAGAGCCGCTTCTATCCTCACCCCTGGCACCGCCGCTTTGCCCAGCTCCATGTCAAGTCTCTCCTCAGACTCAGAGTGTTCAGCCACCTCAGGCTACACATTCCTCCTCACTGTCAGTGCCTCAGGCACCGCAACACCCGATTTGTACTCTATAGCCTCCGGCACTGCTTCTCCTTCCAACCCCGGTGCCTCAGATACTGCAGCAGGCGCCGTTTCAGATACAGCCTCCGGCACCACAGCCCAGTCCAGCCCCAGGGCACCAGATTACACAGCCTCCCGCGCATATAAAGCAGCCAAGGAAGTCTAAACACATAATCAAGGAGCACAATCTTTTAATCCACTCTGCTCCTCTGTCACCTTTATTTCAAACAGATTCTTCCAGTAGCAGCCGGTCCATGCAGTCTAAATCAACTTCTTCATCATCATCGCCAGCCACATCTTCCCCGGCTTCACTGATGAATCCACCTACAGCACCGATTCAGCCAACCAATAACACTTCTTATCCCTGGTGATATCTACCCTGGATGGTATTTCCGCAAGCTCCAGGTGTTAGCTATTCTCCTTGGCCATACCAACAGTTTTTTCCTTACCCTGCAAACTATACCACAATACAACACCATCAGACCAACCAGATGCAATCCATACAAACATGAAGCCGCAGCACAACATGGTAGAACCCTTGTCTGACACCCTTCAACAGTCATCTGTGGACCACCTCAAACAATTCAGGGATCTCTTCAAGCATTCAGCGGAAACAATGAACATCTCACTGAATGACAGTCCTTCACCACAACACAAGCTGTATAGGATTCTTCAGGCATCTGCTCCCAATAAACTGGCTCTGCCCATGGACGAGGGCATAATGCAACCCGCAATGGATATATGGCAAACTCCCGCTTCCGCCCCCTCATTGAATAGGAAATCAGATAAGAAGTACTTCATAGCCCCCAAGAGCAATGAATTTCTATTTAATCACCCGCAACCCAATTCCCTGGTTATTGAGGCGGCAAACCAGAGATCCAGACAACCTTATAGCAAAAATAGCTCAAATAATAAGGATGATAAAAAGCTGAATGCCCTCGGCTGAAAGGTTTATACCTCTGCAGCCCTCCATTTATGGGTAGCGAATTATACAGCCATGCTCGCAAATCATGATCACGAGCTATACTCAAAGCTTAGTGACTTTTCAGACTCCATTGCACAGGACAAACGGGAACAATTTGACCTTCTAATTAATGAAGGCAAGTTGGGGGCTAATACAGCCCTTCAAGCCTCAATTGACTCAGCTGATATTGCTGCTCGAACTTTGGCCACAGCTATGGTCATGCGGTGTGCTTCCTGGCTCCACGCCGCAGACCTGCCCAAGCAAATTCAGCCCACCATAGAAGACCTACCCTTCAACAAGGATAACCTATTCACTAAGACTACAAACAACATAATGCACGACCTGAAAGACCCACGTGCCACACTTTGCACACTGGGTATCTTTCCTCCAGCATCACGTCGAAAGTTCTACAGGGCTCAACCATCTACTGTTAAATATCAACAAAATCCATACAACTGCAAGCCAGACAACTACAGAAAGAAACCGAGACAAACTCGTAGAAACAAACAAACAAACCAGATAAACCAAATCCCACAATCTGCAGGGCTAAAACAACAATTTTGAGGTTCAGATCGAGGGATGTACCAGCCATACCCTCCCCACTCAACAACCGTCACCACCTACACACCTGATCTTCAGGGACAAGCTGTGCCCATTTCTACACCAATGGCAGCAAATTACATCGGACAGATGATTACTAGAGATTATCCAAAAGGGGTACTCCATCCACCTTTCTATTGAAGCCAAAACCTCAACCCCCTTCCCAATCCCTTTTCAGGGACCCAACTCATGTACATCAACTGCAAGATGAGATTCGCCACCTTCTTCACATTGGTGCAATAGAACAGGTCCTGCAGTACCAAATAAGGAAGGGGTTTTACTCCCCGTATTTCTTAATACAAAAGAAAACAGGGGGCTGGAGACCAATATTAGATTTAAGGCATCTAAACATGCACATCCAAGTCAGAAGATTCAGGATGGTGACCCTACCCAATATTCTATCTGCTCTTCAACAGGGAGATTGGCTGGCCTCCCTCAATTTAAAAGACACTTATTTTCATATCCGGCACGACCATCACATCGCAGATTCCTCCGATTCAGATTTCTTCATTATCATTTTCAATACACAGTCCTGTCCTTCGGCCTTTGTACCGCACCAAGGGTTTTCTCCAAGGTGATGGCACTGGTGGTGGCCTTCGTCCGCAAACAAACTTTTGATTTTCCCTTACCTAGACGACTTTCTTCTGAAGGCTGCGATGCAATAACAAATCAACCAGGTAATCTACACAACACTAGATCTCTTCAATTCACTAGGTTTAGAAATAAACTTTGCCAAATCATGCCTTGTTCCAGCTCAGGAGATTCAATTTATCGGGGCTCGCATCCACATGCAGTCTGCAAGGGCCTTCCTTCCTATGGATTGGTTCCTTCATTTGCGCCAGTTGGCTATCTCCATTCAAAATTTGCTGATTACCTCTGTACGGACTTGCATGCAAATGCTTGGCCACATGGCCGCTACCACTTACCTAGTTTATCACGCTTGGCTCCACATGCGTCATTTTCAGTTATGGTTTCTGTCCCAGTTCAAACAGGATCGACACTCCCTCCACCGACCCCTAGCTGTTCCAGCCATAGTCAAACAGTCCCTCTCCTGGTGGACCGACTGCAACAATCTCTTACAGGGGGTGCCCTTCCTTCCACCTCAACCAGTCATGACCATCACCACAGATGCCTCTCACACCAGTTGGGGAGCATATCTTCAACACAGGTCTATACAGGGCAAATGGCACGCAGCAGACAAGTCCGCTCACATAAATCTGCTAGAACTAAGAGTGGTCCTAAAGGCCTGCCAATGCTTCCTTCCTCTAATCTTAGGAAAGGGGATCAGGATTCGTACAGACAACATAACATGCATGTTTTATATGAATCGCCGGGGGGAACAAAATCACAGGTCCTATGTCTCGAGGCGATGAGACTATGGGATTTGTGTGCACAACACTCAATACATCTTTCTGCGGAATATCTCCCAGGAAAGGACAATATCCTGGCGGATTCCCTCAGCTGCTCCTTCCCCAATCGTCACGAATGGGAGTTACGCCACAACATTCTACTAGCAATATTCCATTGATGGGGCCTTCCCTTCCTCAATTGCCACAGAGGAGAACAGGAAATGTCCTTGATATTGTTCACGAGCAGGACAAGGTCGTGACTCAATCGGAGACATCTTCTCCCATGATTGGGGCCTATCACTGCTCTATGCATTTCCCCCAATACCACTGATCCCCTGGGTTCTCTCCAAAATCAAACAGAACAAAGCACAAGTCATCTTAATAGCCCCGACATGGCCGCATCAGATATGGTATACTCAGTTACACACCCTATTCACAAAGCAACCAATAACACTGCCTCTGGTGTCCGATCTCCTATCGCAGAATTGGGGAACCCACCTCCACCCTCACTTCAACAGACTTCACCTGACGGCATGGAATCTAGATGGTTCACTAGCATAGAAGCTAGTTGCTCACATAAGGTCAGACACATTCTATTAAATAGTAGAAAGTCCACTACATGCATAACTTACCTCCAGAAGTGGCATCATTTTTTCCTCATGGTGCTCCTCACGATCTGTTGATCCACGTACAGCGTCACTTCCTGACGTCTTGGAGTACCTAACTTACCTGAAAGACATAAATATTTCCATTAATACAGTAAAGGTAAACTTAGCTGCTATTTCCGCCTTCCACGATCTCATAGATGCTGTTTCAGTCTTCACTCACCCCATCTCCAAACATTTTATGCTGGAGCTACATAACCTTTACCCTGACATCCGCCCTCCAACGACCCCATGGGACCTGACCGGAGTCCTCAAAATGCTGATGGGGCCTCCTTTCGAGCCCTTAGCCAAGTCCACATTACTGCACTTGTCCGTGAAAGTAGCCTTCCTTGTGGCTATTACTTTGGCACGCTGAGTGGGGGAGATAGCCACCCTCATGGCGCATCCACCATACACTATATTTTACAAGGACAGTGTCATTGAGACTGCACCCAAAATTCGTACCTAAGGTGGCTTCTTCATTCCATCTCAATCAAACTATCAACTTACCTGTATTTCACCCTAAGCCACATACAACACCACACCAAAGAGCACTACACACTCTGGATGTGAGGAGAGCTCTTTCCTTCTATTTGGAGAGGACAAAAATTTTTCGACAGACTCCTCTACTATTTGTGTCTACCACTGAACGTTCCAAGGGTCAACCTATCTCCAAACGCAGGTTGTCTACTTGGATTTCATCTTGTATCAGGCCTGCTTACAACAACTCAAAGTCAGCTCCGCCCGCCTCTATCTGTTCCCACTCTACCAGGGCGATGTCATCATTGTTAGCCTTCCTATCAAGAGTGCCACTGCACATTATTTGTCAGGTAGCAACCTGGTCTTCTATGGACATTTTTGCTAAACATTATGCATTAGAATAGATCTCCGCCATGGACACTGCATTGGGGCGAGCAGTGCTTGACTCCATCCAGCTATCACAATCCGAAGTGCCCACCTCCATTGATAGTAACTGCTAACAGTCACCCAGAGTGGAGCAGTTGGGAGCACTGCTTGTCGAAGAAATGGAGGTTACTCACCTTCGTGCAGTAGCCGAAGTTCTTTGAGATGCGTGCTCCTGACATGCTCCACTACCCACCCTCCTCCCCTCTACTTTGAAATATTCCTTTGCTTCCAGCAGGTAGTTTTCGCAGTAGAAAGGAACTGAAGGGACTGTTGGAGAGAGTGAGGTGATGACGTCATCAGGGGTGGGAAGCAGCACTGGATGCCATCCTAGCCTTCTCTCTCCACCTGAGCCACTGCTGTCAAAAACTTCCAATGCAGAGCACGGTGCTGCGCAGACAAACCAGAGTGGAGCATGTCGAGTGTACGCATCTCGAAGAACTTCGGCTACTGCACGAAGGTGAGTAACCTCCATTTGTGGCTATAAAACATGCTGCATTTACAAAATCCAATTTTTACCTCATTGGATAGATCATCACCAAATATAAATGACTGAGGTTCATGCACACTAGCTGAAGATTTGACCCCATATGTTTTCTTACACAACAGTGTTGTGTTGGGGGACAGTGGGTGGTGGGGGCAGGAATAAACATGCACACATGAGTGCTGATTTGTTCCTCCTAACATATCTTTGTTTCCAACAAAACAAAACCCCACAAACAATAAGAGCAATGGGGGTTGGAGGTGGGTGGAATTCTGCTGTTTAAATTCCAAAGAATAAATAATATTGGGAAATAAGAGACCATCATTATGCTTGATCTTCTGTTCCTTTCAGTAGACTTCTATGTACCATAAATTGCATGCATCTGTTTGTCTGATACTAGAGGTGAGAATCTTCTTCTGCAAAAGGGAGAAAAGGCAAAATTAATGTTAATGTTTAGTTTGAAAGACCCTGATGATGCAGAATGCTGAGAGTCCCATGAGATTTCTTTTTTGTTGTTAAATAGTGTATCTGTACCTTTTAAATCTCACTTACATTTTTCTCCAGTTTAAATTATTGTGTGGATTTTGAGAGTTATTAGGAAGTGATGTGAAGCATAGATAGAAATATCTAAGACTCTCTGGAAGGTTAGGCTTGATAATCTTTTCCTATGAATTCTTCTAGGAGTATTTCCCAGGGTTGCCTGAAGAACTATCTGCATTCATTTATTATGAATGCTAAGCAATTAAAAATATAATTTATCTCCTCTATCAAACATATGTTTTCTATGTATTTTTTAATTAGCTTTCTAATTTAAGGTGCTACTCTTGTGTCTTTCCCAAACACATTTCAAAACCTCATGAGGGAAGAACCATTACAGCTTTAAAAAGAATTTAAAGTAGATCAGAACTTGTTAGTTATAAGGGTTCCTTAACAACAGTTTTTTAAAGACTCAGGGTTTTTTTTTGTTTTTTTTTTGTTTTTTTTTTTGTTACATAGGTGTATGATTAAACTTAATCCGAGCCAATAAAATCTCCAATTGTATTCTTCGGTAATTTCTTGAGCAAGGCAAAGTCAAGGGGCCTGAAGAAAAGAAAGTTTTAAAAGTCCTGAAAATTCTCATAGCCAGTTACCTTAACTTTTGTAATGCCAATATTGTTATCCTTTCTTTTTGCGAATCAAATACCCAGTGACTTGAAAATTTCTTCCTCCCTTTTTTGCTACATGTACGGGCATTTAATCAATAAACAAAAACATTGTCATCTGACTAAAATGATCAAAAACAACCCAAAAGCTGAACTGTGTTAATACAGGTGCTGAACCTGCAAAGCATGAATGCAATGCATGTCTGACATTATGCTAAATTGAGTTTTTTGTGCATAGTTACTCACTTATGTAAATGTCTGCATAGGCTCAAGGTCATGGTTTGTCCATAGAACAATTAATTGCAAAGAGAAAAAAATAAGTCAGAACAAATAAAGCTGAACACATTTATTGAATACATTGTTCAATATGAGTAGTTTTCCCAGCAATTCTTTTGAGATCTGGGAGAATTACTCAGCTTTTTTGTTGGTTTTTTTTTGTTTTTAAACATTTAACTTTTTTATTAACTTTATATCAACTTGTTTTAACATATTGATTCCTATTATAGTTTCTAATTTCCAAGAAGTCCCACTTGGCTCTTTGTAAGCCATTGAGATATCTCAGATCTTTAGGATCAGCACTGAAGAGCCTAATATCTTCTCAAGTATTGGATTGACAGCCCGGATTAGTGAGGTGCTCAGTTTATCCAAAGAACACATTCGGCATGTCAGGTAGAAATACAACATGTTCCTCACACTTCTCCCTCTGCATGTTTTAGCCTCTTTTGACTTCACTAGCATTAGATCAGTGCATTCATTCAGCTCTAGATATTTCTGCTCAGGCTGTCACAAAAGTTGTCGGTTTCGACTATTGCAGAGTTGTTTATTGAGATGGAAGAGGTTTTTTTTTTTAATTAATTACTTTTTTTGGAATGGTAAGTGTCTTTAATTTGTATTTTCTTTTTTTTAGTAAGAGTGAAGTGCTCTCAAACTATCACCTTTGAGTATCCAGAATTAAATAATATGTTCCTGTATTAAAATCAAACTAACATATTCCTGGAGTTCTTGTAACATTTTGTTGGGATTATAGTTTTGAATTTACTTTTCAGAAACACAAATCTATGTGAAAGAAAGAAAATGAATCTCTTTATGGAATCCAGAGAGGTAGCTGTATTAGTCTATTTCAGCAAAACAAACAAGGAATCATGTGGCACTTTTAAAGGCTAACAATTTTATTTCTCACATGAGCTTTTTTGTGCATATATGCATGCATCTGATGAAGTGGGATTATGTACACTGCAAAAATGTGATTGCAGTTGCAATTAGGATGATGCATCCTAGTAACAAATACATTTTCAAAAACACTATCAGGATATCTGATGATTAATAATCAGGATCATGTTTGTATTTAACAAATTCCCTAGTAATGGTCTGAAACGCTCAATGAAGCAAAAAGGAGATTTCTTTGTCATCTTTTGGAGAGTCATCATTACAATGAGGAATCAGAAGGAAAGGTGGAAGATGTAGACAGTTACAAGGACCTGGGCCTCCTTTCTTCTTGACCAAAAACAACAACTATAGAGAGAGGTAGATATCAAAATCCATACTCATTTGTGCAAATGAGTTATCCACAGGGTTTCTGGTTCTTGGATGCTGACATTAGGCAGATGAACATGGAAGCTACTGGAGGCTCTCAAGGCTAAATTAAGACAACTTGGAGGTATAGTAATACCACTTAAACTCGTCAACAAACGAAACTCCGTATGTACTTTCCCCTGCCATGTGTCACTATGCCATTTTAAGGAAGAGCTACAGGCTTCAGATTTAAGATGAATGAGGCAATTTGCATCTCTCACAGATACGTCCACTCAGGCAGACATCAGTTACATTTGGCTCAGATTTTTAAAATACTCTGTTGGAGAGGGAAGTAATCCCCCACCGAAAGCTGAGATTTTGATTCCATGCTGTGACTCAAGGAGCTTGGACCTACAATGCCATGCTTTAAAGCAGGGGTCTCAAACTCAAGTCACCATGAGGGCCATATGAGAACTAGTATGTTAGCCTGAGGGCTGCACCACTGAAACTTTTTGATACAAAATATTGCAAATATTGATAAAGTTAGTGTCATTGCAGGCCACAGAAAATACCTTTAGGGGCTGCATGCACCCTGTGGGCTGTGAGTTTGAGACCCCTTTTTTAAAGGAACCTCATGCAGTCTGGATTGGTTCAAGGAGTTCTATTAAACCATCTTTAAAAGAAGCCAGTCATACAGAGAGCTTACTAGTTCCTTTGCTGGTGGAAACTTTTCATGTTCTTTGCCTCTTCCCTCTAAATTTGTAAAACATGTTAGTTTGCCATAGACTACATATGGGGAGGAAAAATAAATTATTCCATGTGCAAAGCTGTTTATGGCTGACTGATGTTTAGGGGAACTTGGAGGTTAAGGTAAAGCAATTCTTGTTCAGTTGTGCAGGGCTTGTCCATCACCAGACATGGGTTTAGGCAGTAATTCAGTGGACTGTCAATATGTTGGGAGCACTGTGATCATGATGGTGTTTAATACCTCTACTGCATCTTATGGAGATCACTGAATTTTCAAGAGGGATGAACAGTGAGATCTTGTTTATTTATTTCCTTGTTGGGCAAATAATACTCTTTTTGGTTTGTTGTCAATTTGAAAAAATAAAAAACAAAATGTTTTGGATCAGACTGAAACTAATATTTTTGCACATTCAGAAGTTGAAAAAAATCACTTTGAGTTAATTAAAATAATTTCATTTATGACCTCAAAAAGTTTGATATTTTTACAAAAGGAAAGGAAAGTAAATTTTGAAATAAAAAGTTCAGACCAAAAAATCAAAAAAAAAAAAAAAAAAGAAAATTTTTAAATTAAACAATTTTTACTATTTTTTGCTTTGGCAAAATCAGCATGAACTCACAAACTTTTCAACATCAATGAAACTGCATTTTTCCTTCCTCCCATTATTTAGGTTGCAAAGTTGAGCACTTGAAAGGAACACTTTCCTACTATGCTCCCTAACCAAGGAGATGGGTCACTTGGTGCATACGTAGAGTTTGGGAGGATGTGGGTCAGGAGTAGAATCTTGACTTGACTCTCTTTTCCCAGAGCGTTGTTATCTATAGCTTCTTTGAAGGCTGGAGTTTGAATGTTCATGTTCAGTTACTGCAGTAACAAACTTTGATTTCTAGAAGGTGTTTGACTTGGTAGTGCATGACATTTTTATGAGAAACAAAAAGTGAAAAATTAGAATGGTAGAAAATTTTCACAGCACACAATATATTGATTAAAAATTGACTAACTGGAAAATCTCAAAATGGGGAATCATTGAGCAGGAATGTTTCCAGTATAGTCCTGCAGGTACTGGGCATTGGCCTTATGATGACCTAGAAACCTATTCAAAATAATCTTTGATAAAGTCTGCAGTTTACACAAAACTTGGGGAAGTGGGAGATGAATAATGAAAAAGGATAAGTCACTGATACAGAGCAATCTACGTTGCTTGGTAAACTGGGTGCAAACAAATAATTTGATTTTTAATATCGCTAAGTATAAAATGTATGCATCTAGGAAGAAAAAATGTAGGCTATGCTTAGGGGCTAGGAACTCTATCCTAGGAAGCATTGATTGAAAAAAAAAAAGAGTAGTGCTGGATAATCATGCGGTCTTAAGCTTCCAATATGATGCCATGGGTGCAAGGGCTAATGCAATCCTTAGATGTATAAATGGGAATCTCAGGTAAGAACAAAGAAGGTATTTGATTTCTCTCTATGGCATAGGTGTGACCACTATTGGAATATTGTGTCCAATATAAAAAAGAATGTTGATTAAACTGGAGGGGGTTCAGAGAAGAGTCGCAAAGATGATTAAAGCAGTAGAAAACCTGCCTGATATTGATAAATTCCAGGAGCTCAATCTATTTAGATTAACGAGGAGAAATGAGTGAGTTATGTACAGTGTATAAGTACCTGCTCAGAAGCAATATTCAAAAGTGGGCACTTCAATCTAGCTGAACTTCCAATAACAGGATATTTTAAACTAGACTATTTCCTTGAGAATAAGAGGTACATTCTTAGCAGTCAGGGTAATATAATCATTGGGAGGATTTACCAAGGGTTGTGGTGTACTCTCCAGCTGGACAATTTTGAAATCAAGATTAGATGCTTTTCTAAAAGAGATGCTCTGAGATTTATTTTTGGGAAGTTCTATGGTCTGTGCTATGCAGAAAGGCAGGTTAGATGATTATGGTGGAGAGAATGCACCAACATATGGGTTGATATAATGTACCTTAATTGTAGAAAAAAATGAAAATGCTCTTTCATCAGATTAATCCTACATCAAAAGCTATTCCGGCTATCCTCTTTGTATTTGGTAGTATCAAATAAAACTTTTAAAGCTGATTTGGAAACAAAGGATGCTCAAAGAATATCTGTAGGCTATGAAATCGCCTTATAGTTTGGTATGCTATGGATAGGTTACCGTACTTCCAACTTTTTTTCCTTGATGAGGACTCCTAGTTATTTCATATATTTAGTCTAATAATTGTCTAACTTTGAAGCACTTTATGCCCTTAAATTTAATTTAGTTTTCTTTATCAGTGTTTAAATGATTGGATTTTTTTCAGCAAAATTGTATGTAGTGGAGTTATACAATGCCTGAACATTTGAATTGATTAACCATCTTTGAGCACATCTTAATCTGCTGAAAATAATATCATTGTAAATCAATGAAGCTGATTAAATCAAATCTTATATAAGACCTGTCCGTCCATGCTTTTCTTCTTGTTTTGTAAGTGGTTTTCAGCTGCTTTCATTGAGGGATGCTACAGCTCACAAGATTGAAATACCGGTTGAAGTTTTCTTCTTTTATGTAAAGTTAGGCTTCTAAATACATATTTACAGAGCCTGATTAAGGTACCCAGTGGCTGCCCAATTTGATGGAGCCCACCAACTGCAGGGGGGCCAGGTGGACGCTAGTGGTTGCACAGACCCCGCCAACCTGTGGGGCTGGTGCTAAGCATGGGGGGGGGGAAAGGGGGCCAGCACTGGGGGGCATGGCTGTGGCCCTCAAGTTAGAGAAGATAGGGCCTGCAGTGCTCCTGCCCCATCCCCAGGCTGGCTGCTCTGTCCTAGCAGGTCCCAGATGACTTTCTGGGTCCTAGGGCACATCGGCCAGCTGGCAGCTCCCCTGCGAGCTCTGTTGAGACAGCATGGAGACAGGCAACAATTGGAGGGGAAGGCAGGGGGAATGAGATAGGGCACAGCAGCTGCACTGCACCTTTCAGTCAACAGCTGCAGTGCTCTGCATGGAGGTGGAACAAGAAGACTAGGGGATGAGGCCCAACTAGCAACAGACGGGGATTCAGAGCCAGATTTTTCCAGGGAAAGGAAGCTCCCTTTAGCTTTCGGCCTGGGGCTCCATCTCCTAAAGCACCTGCGTTAATCCAGCCCTTCATATTGAGACATTAAATAAGCAACCTGATTACATGAGATGTTGTGAAATGATCATCTCCCAGCAGCACCCATTAAAGTTAGTTGATGCAGCTGGGTACCCAGCCTTCCTGAAAATCAGATGACTTATAAAAGTGCTTAAGTAGAACCTAGGTTTAGGCAGCCTTTAAAAAAAAAAAAAGTCTTGCCAATGGAATATCATAAAAAATACATTTTATAATAATTTTAGTGAGTTACTTTCTATATTAAACTGTAGCATTTTTGCCTCCCTGATATATATTTGAACAATTGAGAATCCATAAGAAAAGACTTTGTTGAAGGAATGTGCTGTATTAAAACTGAATAATGTCTCTTCTCCAACACAATAGTGGCCAAATTATTTCCATTTTACTGTATGCCGCCCAGGTTGTAGTTAACAATGTTCAGTACAGCATTACCATGGTTACAGATCAGACTATGTTTCAGAATTTATAGCTGTTATTGTATAGACTACATCAGAATGGGTCTCTCTGATCACCCTTTTCACACCTGAGCCATCTGTAATGTCCCGTGGGGCAGAATGAACTTTGTATGACTTCTAGCTCTTCTCATCAGGGAAAGTAACGTATTGTAACAGATGTTGATAGTATGACACAAAAGCTCCCATGTTTACCTACAAATTATATAGTCTTTATTCCACAAGGAACCAGGTATAATCAACTAATCATCTTTACTGAACAACTGAAAATCACTCTTACGAACTTCATATCAAGACTTTGTTTCCTGCTGATAAATCCAAAGCAACTACACATAATGACCTCTAATGATAAGATGATGAAGTGGAAAGTTATCCTGTATTGTTTAATTAATCCTGAAACTTGATATCAGGCAATTAAAAATGTAACAAACATCTTTCAGTACTTTAATACTCTGGAGGAGAAATATATAATGATCCAGTTATCCAGCCAATATGAAATCAAAGACTAATCACTAAATCAAAACCTTACTAGAGTTTAACATTTTTGTTTATTGAGACTGCAGGTATACTTTATACGATTTGTAGATATTTTCACACACCAAAGTACACAAACAATCAAGTCACTTACACACTTGGATCGGTGACGTAGATTATCATTAATGCACCTGAGACTATTCATTAGGTACAGTGCTGGTGCTGTATCACTTCATGGGACATAGATTTCTCAAGAATGGTGTGTTTTTGTTTTTTGTTTTTTGTTTTTGTTTTTGTTTTTGTTTGTGTGTTTGTTTGTTTGTTTTTGTTTTTTAAGATTGAAAAATTTAGGGCTGATTGTATAATCCTGTGTGCCTGTGACAGAGGTATAAGGGATACGATTCTGAAAATACAATGAACTCTAGTCCAATGTTATGTTTTAAAAAAATGGAGAAAGCCACATTCCAACTTAAAACATAAAATATGCTCTAAATTCCTTCCAGTATAACTTACTTGGATAGGCTATCACTTCTACCTGTTATGTACAGGGATTGAAGTACAATTTGGGGGGACCCTCACACCAGGCTGGGCCCCCCATGCCAGTGTGGTACCCCCCTCGTGCACCCCAGCTACTGCCCCCCCAAATACTGGCCCCTCCAGGTACTGCCCCAACACCTGACCCCATCAGACCCCTTTCCCCATGTTCTTTTTAGCCCCAATCCCTATTCCAGCCCTTCTAACCCCCCCAGACCACGATCCTACCCCCTGCCCCCACGCTTTCACTGCCGGCTGCCTGACCGCCCCAATGCCCCCCAGCCCTCTTATCTGGCCAAAGAGCTGGGTGGGGGGCAGGAGGCCACGGCTCTGGCAGGCTGGCAAAAAGAAGACTGGTCAGGGGCTGGGGCCTGGCTGCACACACAGCCAGGCGCCGGCTGGAAGGGTCAGAGCCACACAGGCTCCAGGGAAGAGAGGGAGGGGAGGCGAGGCTGGCCCCAGCCTGCAGCCCCTCTCTTCCTCTGGCCTAGAGGGGATGCGCTGGAATGCTGGTTCTGGAGCCCTTCTATCTTTAGGGAGCCCCAGAACTCAGTATTCTGGTGTATTCCCCTATTTTTAGGGAGCCAGAAATGCTTGCTCCCTAAAAATAGGGGGTTCTGTAATGCCATTCCAGGGTGTTCCACCTTACTTTAACCCCTGGTTATGTAGTGAGAAATCTAAACCCATCCAGCTCAAGCCCCAATGGAATCTATCACAGACCTTTTCCAGTGCCCAATGGAGTAGCTTGTTTCCAGTTAAGCCCCTCTGAAAGTGCTGAATGACATGTTGTTGTATGGGCCAAATGGGTGTGTTTTTCTGACTTATTTTTAAAGTATTTGATTACTAGGAGTAAAACTGGCTAATGGAAAAAGAAATTAGTTGGCCTTTCTCTACCAGAAAGAGAATCGACTACTTGTTTTTAATGTTCAGATTTTTGTGCCAGTTGTGTGCTACCCTTGCATGTACTGACTAGTACTTTACGCAGTACAATTTTAACTTATTAGTCTGCAATGTGTTTACCTAAAATTGATAAGATTGGAACAATTAGAAATTTAGTGGTCTGTCGTTATGCGAAGTATTGATACAGATTTTAGCTAGAAGGTGAGAACATACTTTAGCATTAAATTGTAGTGTGGAATCCATCCCTGCCCTGAGACTTTGTTCATTCATTCCTTTAATAATAAGTTTTATTTCTATAGAGTCAAAATTGTGTTAGGTACTTTGAATTGTAAGAAGACAGATCCTTGCCCTAAAAAGATTGCGCTTATGGAAAATACAAAAGAGGTGGTGTGGTATGCAGCAAAATACTTCTTTCTGATGTGTTGTTGTTTTTGCTTGTTTGTCTGTTTGGTTGCTGTTAAACAATTATGATGGTGTTAGTCTCCTTTACTGACTTTTATATTAATAGCTGTTTGATGAAGCCAAGAAACTGCCTGCCAGTTTTTAAGTGGGAGGGCTTAGGTCTCAAATCCCCACTGCTTGAAAGATGGAAGTATCTTGTCCAGGCAGAAATCAGGAGCACCAGTCACTAGGCATCCTGGCCCTCCAAGCACCCTGTTAAAAACTGACAGTGCTGTCATCTTTTCTCCAACATGAGCAAACTCTGTAAGCTAGCTGATTTCATGATAGAAGGAAACCTGCACCCTTGACTAACTTATCTCTGACGTAAAGAAGTTACTGCCTATTTTTCACTGAGACTCACTTTAGTATTTTTAATCCATGAGGCCTTTCTTTAATTTCAACTTTATTTTGGACTGGAATTTTAAAATAGAATTCTTCAGCATAGATAAATTTGTTTTATAGCTGTGTGATCTCATCCAGAAACTTCTCAGTTCATATTATATCTTTTTGTCCCCACCCTATACCCTTATAGATCATTTGTGTAACATCTTTGCTGAATTAATCTGAGAAATGAATTAACAGATTCAGATGAAACCAATGAGAATGCTTGCCCTAAATTCAAAATAATTTTGAACCATCTCATGTACAGTTAACATTTCATAGTTCCTTTCTATTTCCTAGCTTAAGCCAGGAAACCAAATGGAAATCAAGTATTCCTCCCCACCACATACACAAAACACCCGGGGGAGGAGACCACTAGCAACAATAATCAACCACAAATTCTTTTGATGTTCCTAACTGTATTTTATGGTGTAAAACACTTATCTACTGGGACTGATATCAAGACCGCTACTCCCATAAATAATACAGAGTGGTATGCAGGACTGGATTTAGAAGCAGGTGACCCAAACCATGACCTGGGGTGTTGGTCTTGGGGGGGGGCACTGGGGAGTTTGGAATGCTGTTAATAACAAATGGCACAATTGTTTGAAGTAAAATGTTCCGGGTATTCTATACGTAGCTTCATTTTTCAGTAACCTTCTAGAATGTTCTGGACTTTTGTAGAATCTTGTGGAACCTTCTAGACTTTCTGAGAACTAATTTTACTCAAACTGCCTAAAATATTGTCACCCATGCTCTTGCAGGTATATAAGGGCAGGGTGCCACCAGTCAGTAAGTGAGAGATGAGGATGAACTGAAATGAAGTGAGAGCCTAGCCGTGATATTGTGAACCTTATTTTATTATGTAATTGTAAAAATGTACCTGTGTTTTAAGACTTAAAGAGAGTAAGTAGTGACTTATAAAGGTTATATTTAATGAGGCACAAGAGATATTTATTGAATCCTTTTCTGTGTAACAATATAAAAGAAATACTGTTACTTCTTGTGCCAAGCTTAATGTATACTGTTCGATGTCTTTCTAAGATTGTAGAATATAGACTTTTGCTCTTCTTAATACAGTACATTTTCCCCTATAGAGTATAAAAGATGACCCTGAAGAGCCTTCTATGAGTTTAGAAGAAATGAATCTTTTTAATTTGCTTATACCTGACATGAATAAATGCAGATTTATAGATCCTATAACTTTATATGACAGGGGCAAATTATGCGTGCAAATTGTGCATTAAAGCTGTGAAATGGGCCACAGTTGGATGGGGCATTGAAGCCATTCCTTGTTTGGGACACCATTTGGTCTAGGGCTGTTCCTGGTAGTACAGATGGTTTAACCTCTTCCCATATTTACAAGAAACAAAGACCATCTGTCAGTCTTCAAACACTTCTTTGGATGTGACTGTATAAGCAAAAGAAAATCCTCTGTTAATATAAAAAACAATCCCCAGCTTCTTCTTGGAATCTAGTGAGAGAATCTCCTATAGTTCTGTCTCCCTCTTAGTTCCCTCTTGAATAAATCAATATCACATTGGATGGTTCCCAAACCTGTTCAGTAGATAGCTCAATGTCAGAATTCTGCCACCCTGTTACAAAGAGTAATAACTCTGTTACCATCAATAGCAGGTCATCTGATGATCAGAGTGGTGGGAGGGAAAGGGAGCAATTCCTCAGGGGCCCAGTAATTTTTATGGGGACCTGGGGATTTTAAAAGGGGCCCCAGGCATCAAAGTGAAAGTTTCACCTCAAGCAGGCTAGTTCCACATCCCACCTTTTCTGTCTGTAGCCCACAGTCATCATCCAACCCGCTCCACCCCAGGCCCTGAGCTACTCACCACCACAATCTCACACCTGGCCCCATTCCCATCTTCCAAAACCTCCTTTGCCTACTTTGCCTCTTATCACCCACATCTCCCCTCCCTGCTCAGCCCCCACACTAGTTTGCCTCTCTCTCCTCCTGCACTCATCTCCTGCTGTTGCTTACCGTATTCCTCATCCTCCCCCCCCCAAATCCCTCCAGCTGTCTCTCACTATGTGGGAGAGAGGGTGAGTGTGCAAGAGAGGAGGAAGGCTGAGAGATGGAGGGGGAGGGACACGGTGGCCAGTGGGCCAAATGGGGGTGGAACCTTGGGTAGTGATCTGGTGCAGACTGTGGAAGAGCCATGGACTGAATGGGTGGGGTGGAACTATTGTGCCTGGGGACCCAAAATTCCTGTTGATGGGGCTGATCAACAGTATTATAGAGTGAAGAAACTGAATATCCCATGCAGCTTGCTCTCATACCACTTTAGTCATTGCTGTAAAATGATACCTCCCTGAGCGGGTATTTTGACTTCTTTTGCTATTTCCTCACAGCAGTTGATGTTATGGTAGGAGTGTATTTTTCACAGCATTTTGCCCTGAAAGCAGTCAGTGAATGTTCCCCTGAAAGCAGAATGTACAGGAATGTATTGTAAATGTTCATTGGTTTGCATTGTAATATCCTTCAAAACATGGGAGGAAACAGTATCTTGCTGGAACCAGCAGGTAGTAACTATTTGAATTCTGGTTTCTCTGTAAACACTTATAAACATACCCTCTGCTGGCTGTAGTCTGTGGAACAGCTTCATTGACCCATTGGACATAGTATTCACTTATGCATCCAGAGACCTTGAAACCAGCCTTGATACAAATTCCTGCCTGTAATTTAATGTATTAGCTGTTGATGTACAGTAATAACTTAAAAATATGCATGCTGTTTTATGTTGGCATCATAAGGTTAGCTAATACTTTACATGTTTAAGTGGCTTCTGTTGAAATAAACTTGGATGAGATGTAAAACTTCTTGTGCTCTGCCATCTCTTCATAATATTTTAGTTTTAATTAAATGTCACACTCCAAGTAAGTGATGAGTGAGCTGTTGCTAGCTTAGTAATGGACTCTCTGCTTGACTACCTCATAAGTACAGATTGCTAGACGAATCACTTAGACAATGTTTTCCTGTTCTAATTTACTTGAAGGAATATTTTTCTTTTCTATAACCAATGCCAATAAAGGGCAATGTTGGCTAAGCAGGAAAAATGGGGCAGATGGTCTGATATTTTCTTATTTTGTAAATATTAAAGTACCATATGTAGAAACTGTAATTTCATTTGATTCCAGGAATATAGCTACTGAATCTCTATAGAGTTTATTATTGGGTTTATGCTTGGAATTATAAATATGGTTCAGCATTTTGCTAAAGCTGCATTGTATTCTCAAAAGTATAGTTGATTCTTGGAGGAAAAGCATGTCCTATTTTTGCTTTTGACCTTTTATAGAAAAGTGTTCTTTTCATGTCCTATCCTGAACATATTTCTTAATATACTGAATATGTGCAGTTCTGTCAGTTTATTGCATTTAAGAATATGCTGTATATCTAAACTTTCCAAACTGTATTATTGAAATGTTAAGATATATAATTCCTGAAGAAAATTAGCAAAACTGGAAGACTATCACATGATTTAAGTGTATATTGAGCTTGTTAGGGGACAGAGGAGCTCTATAATTTTCTTCATAATTGGGATATTCATCCAAACTCTGGCTTTTTGAGGTTCACTCAGTTACCAGATTTATTTGTAGATTGACCTATGGTGAGAATAGTTAACGTGCTTTTACAAATACTTTGATTAAAGTGAACCTGAGATTTACTTCCTATCCCCTCTAGTACTTATTATGGATAGATTAATTTATCAAGGAATGCTTTGGGTATTCCTTATTGATTTTGTGCTCCCCTATATGGTAACAAAAATACAGATTATACACTTGGTCTCAAACTCTTTTCCTTTGCTCTACAATGCTTCTGTCAAGTCACATTGCTTCTAAACATTCACCTCCTGAGGCCTGCCATATCTCCATGAACTGCAGGGAAGAAGGATGAAATTTGGTTGCAGTTCTAGCAGTGTCAGGCCTACATCTTTATATTATCTTCTGGTTTAAGAACAGTTAATGGACTTAGTCATTGGCTGTGCAGGTACAGGAGACCTCATGGTAGTGCAGGCACACTCCTGAGGTGCTCAGGCAGTCCAAATGACAGCATGGCCACAGCTGCTGCCTGACCCCATGCAGCAGAAACTGAGTAACCACTCATGCCTTACCCAAGAATCACATTTTTCTTGGCTGGACGACAGAGTGGTTAGTCTAAGCTTTTTTGTCATGAGAACTCTGGAAAATATATTCTCTTCATGTAAGTGTCCTGTTAGGAGCTGAACCCTTGCAAATCTGTCTGCAGAAGATATGTTTATACTGCAGCTAGGAGTGTGAGCCGTAGGCTAGCCACTTCAGTACAGCGGGGACCCATTAATGCGCAACTGGTTTGTGCGCAGATCAGGTTAACACATACTCTGGTCATGTCCCCCGCAGCCACCAAGTTAATGCATGGGACCCAGTAATATGTGGTGCCTAAAGGTGGAAGTTGGCCTAGGCACGGAAACATGCAGAGTGAGTACCAACTTAATGAGTCCTGCACACTAGCTGAAAGCAGAAGTTGGCCTGGGTGTGGAAGCAGGTGGAGTGAGCCTTATTAGTGCTGCACAGCTATGTATTTATTCGCCATGATCCCATTTACGCACGGTCTGTTTAACATGCGGTTGTGGGGGCTTGTCCCCCAACACCCGCACGTTAACGGGTCCCCACTGTACAAACTTGCCCAATACTTTGAGTCTCACCCATCCAGTTACAAACGCCACTTGCCACTTTTACCTCAGTAGCTTGAGCACGGCTATTCTGTCTACCCAGGCTGAGCGGCGTGCTTCTAGCTGCAGTTTAGACATGAACAAAAGCATGCATTTGTGTATCTTTTCTGCTCCATTTAGTCAAAAACTTTCTTCGGTTTCTTCTATATGTAACATTTGCTTCTTAGTCTCAGAAGACAAGCTTTCTTGGTGAAATGGTTAAAGATCTTTTCAACATCTTACTTCATTTTATTTCATGCTGTGCCATACAAACTTAGTTTCATTTGTACTGGGCTCAGCACACTAGACAAGAGACAGAGCTCTTTTCCTTGTTAAGAATTATGAGCTGGTATGTATGGATCTTCTGGCATATGAACCTGTATCTCTGTGTTTCCTCTTGATGAACCCTCAGAGTGCAGCAGTTTGGGAATTAAGCATGCTTATTTCCATTTTAGGTAAATTAGATTTGTTCAAGTCCAATTTTTATTTTATCATGCTAAAAATGTTATAAAGAACATCAGTCATTGGGCATATGTATGTAGGAGAAGGGGCGGAAGAGAGAGGAATTAGTTTGATGTCATTTGAATTAGTCTGGTGTGAGACTGTGTCTGCATACAAAACACAGTTCCTCAGAGTGCACTAACTCCATCCTTTTATTAAGAAATTTGGAGTCCTCTTTCAGAGAATACTAAGATTGAAAAAAAATGTGTGAGTTAATTCCATTATTTATATGCATGCAATGCTGCCATGCGCTGCTTTGGCAGCCCTCCAATTGCAATCCCACAGAGCTCTGTGGGTGTCCATTACTGATCTGTCTGTTTACCTGCATCTCTGCCACCACTCTATCAAATTGCCTCGGTGTCCTCTCCCTCATTCAAAAACTGACATGGAATCAGAATTTGCCCATTTGCTCCTAGACTCAACTGCATCATAACTTCTGCAATATTACTCCAGAACTTTTTACATCAAAGCCAAAGCAGCTATTTGGTGCCATTCTGAGATCCATGCTGAGATCTTTCCATCTTGGGTAGAGTGTTGGTAAGGCCAGTCATTGGAGAAAACATAGTTGTTGACGTTTCTGGACAGATGTGCACAAGGGGTTTATGTTAGATAAAACACAAACAGCTCAGGAAAACTTACCTCAAAAACAAGGCTGCCAGGCAACTCTACCCAAACCAGCTTTGGAAATCTAGCCTGTCCGTGTTTTGAGGAGCTGCCCATCATATTGGGCAATTGCATTATTGCTGAACCCAAGGAAGTGTGGGCCCTGCAGCTTCCACTCTGCCACCCCACCTTTAGAGGATGAGCTCTGATGACTCTTTGTGGAGGAACATGAGAGATGTAGTGAAGAGCTCTCCTTAGAAAACCAAGCTGTCTTTGGGATTCAAGATCCTGAGGGCATTTGGGTAGGAATCCAACCTGATTCCCAGTCAGTAACCCAGACTGGGACTAAAGACATAGATCCTATCAAGGGAACCTCTTCATATTAAGTGTCCATCTTCACAATTTATATATAGCTGTACAGCTGTGCTAACCTGTGTTCCAGGTGCTGCAAGGCTGCAGTTACTTCTATGGAATGAGAACTTAGAGCCTTTCTGAAACTCTATCCCCACCTGCCTGCTTCCCTACCTTCCTCCCTCTTTCAACCCACACTGTCTGTCCTGTACTCCCTCTGCATTTTTTCATGATGTTGGCTATCCATTTAGGTAATTAGGTTCTATCTCATGCTAAAGGCCTGACTGTCAACCATTTGTAAGCCAATTCCATGGGGGGTATGCACCCATTTATCTATTTTATTTTTCCCCTCCTCAAATCTTTCCTGCCCAAACCCAGAAAATACCTTCCCCAACCCAGACACATTCGTTTACTCAACACTGTAGTATGGTGTAACTGCAACCTGTACCCCACCTCCTCTCGCTCAGCATATTCAACTAGTGAAAACATTCACTTGTGTGAAATTGAACATTTTATTGATTTAACAGTTACTGGAAAAGGAATTTCATCAGTATTGTCAATTTACACGGCACAGACAAGGGCATTGTGTGCCCATAAAAGTACTAAGACTGAAGCTCTTTGCTTGTGTATATATAAGTGTGACAAGCTTTAATATGGGGATGAGAAGTTTTTCCTAGGGTAACGTAGCTGTATATGAGTTAGTAGTTTTTCACACGTTTGCATAGAAGCGACTGGAGTCTGGTTTCAGTCACTCAGTGGAGAATCCAGTCTGTTTTTCTCTAAACCTTTACTATGTCTGCATACAGAGGGAAAGCAGAATCTAAGACAGAAATATTGCTTGATTTAGGTCTGAACTTACTGTGTGAAAACTGAATGGTCATTGACCGTAGCTTGAAAATTCTCTTCCCTTCCTACAGCGCTTTGGGAGGGGGCTGTTGTTTCTGAATAGCTTTACTGTATACCTTGCTGGTCTGCCCTTAGAAATTTCCAAAGGGATAGCCATGTTAGTCTAGTCCAGCAAAAACAAACGAGGAGTTGTGTGGCACTTTAAGACTAACAGATTTATTTTTCGCATGAGCTTTCATGGGAGAAAATCCCACTTCGTCAGATGTTTCGAATATTCAAAGCACCTGACAAAGTGGGATTTTCTCCCATGAAAGCTCATGTGAAAAATAAATCTGTTAGTCTTAAAGTGCCACACAACTCCTTGTTTGTTTCTGCCCTTAGAAGTTTTGAAAAAGGCTATTCTTTGCATCCAAATCACTCACTTCAGTGTAATATCACTAAGATTCAGTACAGCCTAAAGGTAGTCTAAAGGACAGTACTATCCAGCCCACCCCCAGCACCATCCTGCTAAATCCTCTGATCCCTCATAATCACCTCCAAGGCAAAACTTCAAAGTCAAACTGGGACCATAATTCCCAACTCCCCAAACTCACCTCCAGTCTTTCAAGCACAATTACTAACCCAAACATTATATACTGCCCATTCAAAAATCCTACTCTAGCTCTCCTCACATATATACTGCACCTCAGGGATCCCTCTGAGATAGGGGAAAATCTCAGGGAGGTGAGATCAGAAATGCATGATAAAAAAGCTAACATAACCTATCTGGAATATGAATGATAACTGCTCTTTATTTCCCCCCCCCCCCCGTCTCGCAGCCACTGCTTCTTCAGCACCCAGACCCTCAAGGACAAGACCTTTTTAAATGGTTGGAGTAGCTGTCTAACCTGAGGGGAAGGAACAGAGAATTCAGAATTCAGTTTTCACAGATCTCACTGCAGACCCCCTCCATCCCCTAATAATTGAAGACAACGGAGAGGCGGAGGTTGTATTTGAGTTTGGAGAGGGAAAAAGACAGGCAGTTCTCCAGAGACGGTGTTGCCATGGCAAAAGACACTGTAGAGAAAGACAGGAGCATGCAGTGATGCAATACGGAAGCAGAGTGTTCTTCTGCCGCTCATACTGATTGTCGACCCACAGACAATCCTGTGCCGTCAGCCAGGATCCAGCCATGTTTTTCAGCCCCTGGACAATACTGAAAACATCAGTATGCGTTCCCTGCTGTACCTCTACAGCTGCATTCCCAGAGACCATCCCCTTCCCCAGCTCCAGCTGAGGGCAATGAGAACAATGGCAACTGCTATCCCAGCTCTGTCAAAACATCTTGTGTCCCTGATAACTTTGAGACCAGACACACAACACCAGAAGGTCTAAAACCAGAAGCGGCAGAGGCTAAACATTTACTTGCCTGTGAATGGAGCTTCCTCTCCCACCTTCTTGTATGCGGCCCTCAACCACACAGTGCCACTTTAAAGCTGTGCTCCTTGTTGTGTTTGTGCATTTCTCATTATATAATTGTTCTTTATGAATGCTTTGTGACAGCTTTTATTAAATAGTATTGTATTTTACTGTCATTAAACCATAAGTCTGACATTGGTTATAGGCTAGTGAAAATGACAAAGTTATAAAAAAAGATGGGGGTGGGGGAGATTGCCATGGCCTATTAGTACTGCCCATAATACACTCCCCTCAGGATAACACCTGGATATACAGCTTCACTCTTTCACACCTGAGACTGGAATTGCCTCATGTGTTTCTGTTTCCTAGGGCATTCCTTGCTGGCTGCTCAAAACTCTTATTGTTTCTCCCCCTCACCCTCTCACCTAACATTAAGGCTTTATGCTTTACACTCCTAAATACTGGGCAAAGTATCCTATTATTTTGGGCAAGGTCTTTTAATTTTGCTTTCCCTGAACCTTTCATTCCTGTTTTATAAGCATAACTTTCCTTTCAGGCAGCCAAATACACACTTCACTGCCATTCAGCAACTATTGAGGCTATAGTTAAAATAACTTCTTCTCTCTGTCCAAATGGCCTGTGAACAGCTTCATTAACGAGGAAGGATAAACTGGATTATCAGAGGATTATCCAGAGGATAAACTGGATCACCCAGAGTAGCCAGAGCAAGCTCCATATCTTTAATGTCCATGGTGATCTTGGGGGCAAATTCCTTTATTCATTAAGGTAAATTGAGCTAATTTGTTTAAGATCATAGCACTGTGAACCTTTCCAGGTCACTCTGCATTTAGGACTGTAAACTTGCCATGGTCATGAGCCAGTTCTTGGACCTACAGACATGGAGAATGCGGTGTTTTGGACTACCAAGGCACATTGGGGTTGTCTTAGTGATAAATGGGAGGGTTGTTTTAGGGCTAGAGAAGCCTGTCTGGTTCCCTCTCTCAGTTCTCTTTCCATAAAGATGCCCTACACAGCTGAGAATATGATGCCTCTCATTATGGGATTATAATTCACCTAAAAATCTTAAAATGCATGTTCAATGCAATTTTGAAAAAAACTCTAAAAGAATGGGTTTAACTGTTTTAGATGACTAAAACAGGAGTTTCATTTCTTATTTCCTGGGTCTGTTTTGTAGTCATATGTAGAAACATATAGTATCTTATTTTTTTATTATTTATTTCATTTTTCTTATTTATTTTTTCAGATCAGTAAGTATCCCAGCTTCTTCAACAAACAGAACTTATAGCTGTGTTTGTACGACCTTTTCTCATTGTCTCTTTCTAGGGTATGCCAAATACTGTCATACATAAATGTCTGATGCAGTATTTAGACAAGCATATGATTTCACCTGAAATAGGCTGTGTTCTTGTTTGGGATTTGAGCACTTATACGATAACCATTTTATTAATATTATTAATATAGTCATCTTCTGTTATTGTGGCAGGACTTTTGTGAATTTGGCATCGGTCTCTGAAAATGGGTTGTCTTGATCACATTCTGATGTCCTCAACAAGGGGGTTCCACAGCTGAGAATCCCTCACAGAGCATACCCCATGTCTAGCACTCAAATATTTCATCTTGTTGAAAATAACTGAATAAATTAAAAGTAGTTGGGTAGATAATGATGTGAATCATCCCCACTAGTTATCCTTTGAAAGTGTAGGGTACATTTTAGGAGCATTTTTGCTTTGTAAGTGTTTAGGCCACTGTTGCAGTTCTGTAAAGAGATTTTTCTTTGAAATTACATGGATTTCTGTTCTATAGCTTCAGATGTGTTGTGTAGCTTTTTCACCTAAGCCGTTTACACTGCAGATAAGAACTGTTGACTGCACTATGTCAGCTGACTCAGGTTCATGGAGTTTGGGCTGAGGGGCTGGAATGACAATGTACACATCTGGGCTCAGGCTGGAGACTCGTTTTAGTACCTTGCCATGTGGAGGTCAGGAGAGGGGAGGGGAGGGGAATTTGCAGAGCTCAGACCCAAACATCTACACCAGGGTAACACTGCCCGTTAGCCCATGGCTTGCACACCCAAGAGTAGACATGTCTTCAGACACTAATTATAATGGATGTACCTTCAGACTCTGATGATAATGGTGAGCAAAGTAACGAGTGAGTTGAAATCTTTAGTCTGTTTGGCAGTCTTATCAGTCTGTTTGGCAGCCTTTATCATTCACTGTACACAGTGGGTACTGATCACAGCTTTAAAGGAAAAACAAAACGGAGTCTGGTGGCACTTAAAGACTAACCCATTTATTTATTGCATGAGCTTTCGTGGAAGAACATCCCATTTTGTCAATTTTCTTCCACAAAAGCTCATGCAATAAATAAATTTGTTAGTCTTTAAGTGCCACCAGACTCCTTGTTTGTGTTACTGAACTGGACTAACACTGCTGACCCTTTCAAACTTGTTTTTAAAGGAGTTCAACTATTACACACACCAGTGAGATAGATGAATCAACTGTGTATTCCAAGACTAAAACCAAAATATTGAAAGTACCCTATCTAATCTTTTTTAAAGCCCCAATCATATAATTTTCTTGTTTATAATACTCTTAAGAATTTTGTTGATACAATTTCCTTCCCCAAAATCATGATTCCTTTCTATCTGTCTGATATTTTATTTTTTTTCTGATTCTAATAGAGCTTGAATTAATATGACTTTTCTTTTTGGTATTCCATTTTGATGCATGTGTATACGTAAGCCAAATTCTTTGGGCCGAATTGATTTATGGAGTTGCATCTATTTACGCTAGGAATCATTGTGGCACTGTGTTCATTTTAGTTCACGTGTGCTTTTAGTGCTGCATCTGCAGTAAGTGTAAAGCGTTGGTTTGTTTAGGTCCTTTATACAAAACTGACTATGTATCTGTGATTTTTTTTTGTTTAATCTCTCCGTATGAGGTCTTTGTATGTATGTGTGTCTGAGAGAGAGAAAAACTGAATATTTAGGATCTCCAGGATATTCTCCATCAAGTTAACTTTACAGCATCTAAAACATGATCTCTAGGTTTCTTTTCCCCCACTGATATACATACTTTGGAAGACACTAGGGGTAATGGACACTCTTTACCCTTTTAGTGCAGTTTGTAAAATAAATATTGTACTGTGCGTAGTCATCTTTTAACTGAAACATGCCAAATATACTCATGCTGTATTTAAATTGTATTTTTCAGCTCTTCTTCAAGTGACAATTTCACTTAGCAAGGTAGAGCTTAGTGTGGGTGAATCCAAATTCTTCACGTGCACAGGTATGTATTACATTGTACCTCTGGATGTATTTTGCTAAATTTTTAGATCGACCTTTTGCATGATTTGACTACAATAATTGACTTAGAAATATTTATGCATAAAATATACTGTTTCAGTATCTGCACTCAATTCTGATGACTTGCATATTGTGATAAATAGCAGGTCCTGATTGGCTTCACAGAATGTATGGCTTCAGCCTACACTGTGTTGATTTTAGATGCCAAACAGACTAAATCGCTTATTTTTAAATTGACTTCTATTAGTTTAAGTTATTTAGGTATGTTAATTTTTTGCTCTGTTAAAATAATTTTACTTATCTAAACATTAATATTAGAATGAATATATAAGATCGTAATTGAATCGTTTTTGGTAAATAGCTAATGAATAAATTAGATATAGCATGCTACTCTGAAGTTACACCTGAATGGCTGTTTCAGTATCTGAGAGAGCATATGTAAACCAAAAAGTTGGAATTATTTTTTCTCATAAAATCAACTTTTTTGCCAGGGAAAGATTTATCAAAAGTTTAGTTAACTTTGCCAACTAGATTATTTCTCTAGCAGAGGACCTGAACCTGAAATGTACTGAAAAAAAGAAATTCATGCATCAAAGATGTTCTCATGTGGGCTTTGATTGGATTTATTTTATCATCTGTCAAAATAAAGGTTTGCATAGGGTTGTTAAAGAGGGTTAGTGTGGGTGTGGCAGGTGAAATCCTGACACCCACTGAAGTCGATGGAAGTTTTGCCAGGCTTTATTCTGTAGTATTGAATTGTAGAATGATGTTAACGTCCAGCTTTTGGGTAAAATTCTGGCTCCACTGAAGTCTGTGGAAAACTATTGCTGACTTTAAAAGGTTCAGGATTTCATTCTGTGTCTCTGTCTTGTTGCATTCAGTTAGTGAGGTCAAAGGTCCTAACCAGTGTCAGGTTGAGACTTATACATATGAAAGACAGTTGCTTTATTGTTATGGATGAAACTGAGATACTTGCCAGAGTTATAGTTCTGCTATTTACTGATTGTAATTTTTTTTTTTAAATCAGGTAACTTGGAATCTTTAAAGTGGTTTATAAATCAAATTAGTGACTGATAAGGCCAGTAAGATGAGGCCAGTAATTTTCTGAAGGGGATAGTTTTAAATATAATCTAAAATATGCATTTAGAATTATACCATCCTCATGGTCACAACTGTCCATGCATAAAGATGAGAATATTCATATTTGTATTCTCAGCATGCTTAATCAATAGTCTGTAAACAATGTTTCAGTTTTGTTGCGGTAACAGTGGAACTGCTGGATCTTTTAAATGATATTAGGTAAGAATTAATTATTCTGTTCAAATGACTCATCAGTGGAATGACTAATGCTATGCAAAATAGTGCATTGTGATGTCCTCAGAAACCTTGTTAACAACTATTTTTAACTCTGTTCAGTAAAAAAGCAGAGGACCAAATCAGGATCCTCTGTTCATTCTGACTGGTCATGTGTCTGTCCCCACTCTTATCTCACAGGGAGCCATCTTAAGTTCACTGGCATATCCTCCTGTTCATTCAATCAGGTCTACTAAAAGTTTTTGGAACTCAGCTGTCATTCCTCATTGGGGCATGCAGCCTCTTTAGGATTCTCCACAGCTGACTGTCGCTCACCTGCAAGAATCAATCCCCATAGCCAAAGGTCCAGGTATGCTTGCACATGCTTGGAAGCCTCACTGATGTCATTCTTATTATACATTAGGTCAAGAAGGGTTCCAGTCTCCTCTCATTTGGCCAGGGTATAACTGATGTCACATAGATGTTATAGAGCAACTTCTGTGAAGAAGTGACCCTCTCCCCTTTGAGATTTTTTACTTTTACAAGACAGGAATGGTATGTGTAACTCTGTGGTGCAGAGTATGGTAAAACCAGGATTTGATATTGAATCTGGACCAATGTTATCTCCATATATAGCATATAGTTATATTAGAGGAGATTTGTGCCAACCAGTGAGACTGGTGGATGAGCTACAACTTATTAATGGTGAGTTTAAGAAAAAAAGAAGTGTATGTGTGTGTGTGGGGGGGTCAACCAGCTGAAAATCAGATAGATAGCTCTTAAAGCTATGATATGCTTTTAATGACAGTTGTTGCTCATCACTTCCTTGCTCACTTAAAACTTTAATCTGATGGCAACTTCAAATGTAACCATTAAACATGTAACCAAGTAAACTTGTAGCCAAAAATGTAACCATTAAATATGTGGGAAATGCACATGTTTACTCTTTAATTATTAAAGAGGGGTGACACTGGGGTGTCAAAATCATTCTGTGTGGAGGGCCACATTGGAGGGAAGGACACGTGATAAGGGCCATGTGTCCACACAGGCTCCCCAACTCGTTCCCCAGCTGCATTCAGAGAGGCATGGGCTCCTCCCACCAACCCTCCGCAGGCTTGGGCATATTCCCTTTTCCCTGCCCTGTGGGCTTCCCTTCACCACACTGACTCCCAGACCCTCTCCTTCTGGGAAGCTCCCGGACACCCTTTCCTCTTCCCTTTCCACTTCTCCTACTGTGTGGTGGCCGGCAATCAGCCTGTCATGGTCACAGCGACAGGCAAGCTGGATTCCTGCCTCTCCCTCCCCCACTCCCATCACTGTCAGTCATCCGGCATGCTGGCCTTTGGCTGGCTCAGTCCTGGCTGGCCTTTGATTGGCTCATTCCCATGTGGTCCCTTGCTACTTTTTCCTTTCTTGTTCATGATTCGTACAATGTGTTAATCAAATTAGCATTCTGATTGACTGACTGACTGAGTGAACAGTTGGGGTGAGGGGAGGTATGGGGGCTTCCCAGGAGCCCAGCCCAGCCTAGCCTTCTGTGACTGAGACTTATCGGTTGGCAGACTACAGGAGAGCTGAACCGAGGTTGGCTGGAGAGCTTCCTCTGTTCTCCTGTGCTGTGACTCGAATCATGTGAGTGAGTCAGAAGTACACTTAGCCCTGCTCTGCACTTGGCAACCTGTCTTTGCTGTTTGTTGCTGCTGCCCAGAGCTTCCAGGCACAGTCTGGGCAGCAGCTCCATGGGACAGATTGGTGCCCTTGACAGGCTGGATCTGGCCCATGGACTGTAAGTTTGACACCCCTGCTTTAATGCAAATTTCTAAGCATTTATCTGATTGCATCTATAATCTTGTGTAATGTTCCTTACATTTTGTTCTTTACAAAAACAAAATTGTTATAACCTATTCTTTTAAAAAAGATAATTCTAAAAAACTGGTGAAGTGAAGTTGTAATTCTTGTTTGAAACCTGTTTTTTTTCCACAAACTTGATACCATGATAGCACACCAAGCATTGTAATTTGGCATATAACCAAAAACTTGCTTTTGGTTCAGATGGTATAGAATGAAAACACATCTCTGATACAAAAATATCAGAAGAACAGGTCAAGAAAGTGACAGTTTGAAGTCTTTCTTTCTTTTAATTGGAAGATAGGCTGGGACTAAGAAGAATAAGTGTGCTTTGGTGTATGTTGTGGAGGAGGGAAAGTTGTCTGATTTTGGTCTTTGAATCTTGTAAAAAGTTTTTTTTTTTTTTAATTTTTATTTGTTTTTTAATTTTCGGCAACGATTTGATCCAATGCCTGTTTTCTAAAATACCCATACGTGCCCTAAAGAGTTACTGGCCCATATGGGCATTTAGGTGATGTCTGGCAAAGCAGGATGTAAATATTTTCCTAATTCTTGTTAGTATCTCAAAATAGTTAAATGATGGCCACAGTACTAGCTGGCTTCTCTTTTGTCTTTCTTAAATTTTTGTTTCACCTAGAAGATGAGGGAATCTGGACAGTACAAAGAAAAAGCTCAACTGAATGTGACTTAGTGTGTAGCTGAACTTTACTTTTAACATTGTTTTTCTTAGCGATTGGTGAACCTGAGAGCATAGACTGGTACAATCCACAAGGAGAGAAGATTGCTTCTAGTCAAAGAGTAGTCGTTCAGAAAGAAGGTGTGAGATCACGGCTAACTATATACAATGCAAACATAGAAGATGCTGGGATATATCGGTGTCAAGCAACTGATACAAAAGGACAGACTCAAGAAGCTACCGTTGTTTTGGAAATTTATCGTAAGTGAAACATAAAGGAAAAAATAACAAAAAGAGAGAATCTATTTTGAATTTTATTTGCTATACTGAAGATTAACACCAAATAAATAAGTACCTCTTCTCTATAAGTCTCATTTTAGGAACAACAGATTGCAGGCAAGTTTATGTATTCTGAAAATACTTGAACGGAACTAATATTCAGAGTTCTTCAGTCCAGCGTTGCGTAGGTTCATTTACCTGATGTCTTGAAATACATATTCTTATCATGAGGACACATCATATAGGCCTCTCTTATGAAAAAGACAGAATGTGTTTGTGACAGAGAGAGATATGCATAAAAATAAATCCCCTTACAACAAACAAGTTGTGCATTGATTTGAAGTGTAAGAGGCATAACATATACTGTTTAAAACCACTTATAATGAAATTACTTTTATTTTAATTTTTCCTGGTTTTTGCTGTATAAGGAATTTGCATAACTTAAAACCTATATAAGATATAAAGAAGTATAAGCCACCAAAGTTCTGTTATTTTTAAAATAGAGTTAAAATGGAGGATTATTTCTTCAAATGTAAATATACTATATTTTGCCAAAATGAATGTATAAAAATATCCTACAGAAACTTGAAAAGTTTTGAATATTGAACTGAGTTCTTTATATCAGAGATATTTATTATTTGAAATGCATTATATAGTAGAGACTTAAAAACCAATAAGAAGGGGCCATGTTGTGCAATTAGTGTTTAAGCATTGCTTTAAATTGATTTGAATGGTGACTTTTGGTAAAATATCCATGAGAGGATATGGTTCATGGTAGGCCAAGACTTCTAAACTGAATTGTGACAGATAAATGTCAGGTAAAATAGTGAAACACTGCAGCTTTAAAGCTAAAACAAATACCAAATGATAGATATTTTTTTTTAAATAAATGTAATTGATAAACCAGCATTCAGTCTGAGGATGACAGTTACAAGCAATTACATGACGACTGCAAAGTTGGTTGTTCAAAGAAAGGGTTTCATAGTCTGTAGAAGTCGTCATTTGTATGCACAAAACTGTCAGTCACCATACAGGGAGACTACTGTGCAAGGTAGAAATCCTTTGAAGTCTGTCAGGAAGGGACATGGTAATTCATTTTTTAGAAATTACTTCTCAAGATGTAACAAAACAAAACAAAAAAAGAGAGAAAAAAGAAAGCCAGACACTAGTATGAAGTCTGACATAAATGTTGCCTGAAAGCTACCACATTTAGGGCTAGATGATGTGGTACGGAGGATCAACAAGATGAATATTTATTCCTTTGTGGTCTGACCCTGAGCTTGTTGAAGTCAATAGGCATCTTTCTGTTGATTTCAGTGGACATTGGATCAGTTTGTAAGTATCATCTACATACGAGGTGCACTTGATAGCAATCTGTGGGCTGGGTAGCGCATGCACTGTTTACTTGTGCTCTGACATCTCTGAATAGGGAACAGGGAGAGTTTAGTAGTAGGCAGCACTACCTCTCTTCCCCCTGTCATCTGTCTGAAGGGAGCACATGTTTATGCACCCCCAACCCCATGTGAAACAAATTGCATTGAGACAGAATATATCACTGAGACATGGTTCCTCTAAAGCTGCTCCTTGTTCTGTGCTGTTTCACAGTGGTTCCTACACAAGGTAGTGGATTAAATGCCACAGTGTATCCCTGGAACTATTTTGCAACAGCTAAAATTAAACAGTCCTCACTCACATATCCGAGTCCTTATTTACAGTATAACCAACCACAAGTATTCAAAAGTAATGAATCAGACTTCCAGAAGAAAATGTCATACTGACTACAAAAGGTACATGTTTTAATAAATAAATACATACAGGTTCTTATTATTTGCCTTTTGGGTTTTGAACCTGTTGATAATGATAAGCTTCTTTCCACAAACACAATAGCTAGGAAGTTCTTCTCACTCCCCAATGAAAACTGAGGTTCCCACAATCACTTGCTTTTCAGCTGCTGGGGCGCAATGGAAAAAACAAACAAACAAACAAGTCAGTAGGCCTACTCGCCTGAGTAGAGTACTTACAATATTATTGGAAGTTTCAGAGTCAGGTCCAAAAATGTTGAAAGCTAGAAGAAATTAAGGAATTGTTTTGCATATTCAAACAGAAGAGATTTCTTCAATGACTCTCAGCACACTGTCTCATATGACAGTCTCATAAATGAACTAAAAACACATGATATAGATACAATTACTGTAAGTTGGTTTCACAACTGTTTGAAGTACCCTATTCAAAGAACAGTTATTAATAGATTACTATCAAAGTAGGAGGGCATATTTAGGAGGATCTCCCTGGCTTCTGTCCTGGATCTGGCATTATTCCATATTTTCAATAATGATTTGGATAATGAGCAGACAGGATCCTTATAAAATTTCTGGATAACACCAAGATGTGGGGGGGGGTTGCATACACTTTGGAGGACAGGTTTGGAATTCAAAATGATCGTGAAAAGGTGGAGAATTCATCTAAAATTTACCAGATGAAATTCAATAGACACAAGTGCAAAGCACCACACTTATGAAGGAGAGATCAAATGCACAAACACAAAATTGGGAATAGCTATCCAGGCAATAGTACTATGAGCCAACTATATGGTGGAGCTGCAAGCAAGCAAGCAAACAAGCAAACAAAAACAAACACCACCACCCAGCTAATATTGTTTTGTGGTATATTAATAGGACTGTTATACTTAAGACAAAGGAGGTATTGTTCCACTCCACTCACCACCACTGCTGATGGTCTCAACTGGAATATTATGTCCAGTTTTGTAAACCATTCTTTAAGGAAGAGATGGACAAATTGAAGAGAATCCAAAAAGAAAGGAACAAAAATACTTTTTAAAGATGGTTTAGAAAACTTGACCTATGAGGAAGGATTAACTAAGTTATGCATATTTAGTCTTGAGAAAAGAACATTGATGGGAGACCTGAGAAGTTTTCAGATACGTTAAGGATTCTTATAACAGTGATGCTGATCAATTATTCTTTATCTACAGAAGGCAGGAGAAAAAAATCAGCTTAATCTGCAACAAGGAAGAATTATATTATGTATCAGGAAAAAACGATTCTAAAAGTATGGTGAATTCAGTAGTGGAAGTGGTTACCAAAGGAGTTTGTGAAATCTCTGTTATTGGTTATTTTAAAAAGCAAGTTGAACAAACACCAGTCAAGGATGATCAAGATGTATCTGGACCTACCTAAAGGACTGGTGGTGGAATGGACTAGATAACCTCTTTTGGTTCCTTACACCTCTACTTTTCTATAAGATATCTATAAGATGCTATGTAATCATTTATCAAGGTAAATTGTGGAATTCTCATTATCAGGAACATTCATGATGAAGCTCACAAAGCCATTGGAAATACTCTGTTGGAACAGCACTGTGCTGCATTCAGAGAAGAATGACCTGACTTTTACATTTCTGATTTCTGTGATCTGGTGATGATGTGTTCAGAGTAATTGTGCATATAACGAACTGCAAAACAAAGCAGGAAATCTTGTCATATTTGGTTTTCTCTGCTTTTTTTTAGAGAAGCTCACATTTCAGGATATAATAACCCCACAAGAATTTAAACAAGGAGAAGATGCAGAAGTGGTCTGCCGTGTTACTAGTTCACCTGCACCTGTTGTCAGCTGGTTGTATCAAAATGAGGAAGTCACAACTATTGCTGACAGTTAGTATTTTGGTAACTCTTTAAGTTATATGTTTTAATTAAATATCAACATTTATTTTAAAAGAATCTGTAATGTGGGATAGTAATGAAGAGTTCTTAAAAGTAGATTTGAATTTTGCCTATGGATGTGTGGCTTCTCCATCTCTTGACATTTAAAGCAAGACTAGCTATTTTACTAAGAGTATGTTTTCAGTTTCACTTTCATTCCATATTAACACAGTCTTAAAGCCAAATTCAGCCAATGACTGTCAGCCTGCTAGTGACCACTTGCACTTATTTGCATGAGTCATCCCACTGAAGTCAACAGAGCTACTCGAGTGAGTGAATTATTGTCACCCTGTTTAAGAGTTTGCACAGTTTTGTCTTCTGAGTTTTGTACGATTTTCAACCCAAGCCATAAATCCTGGATCATCCCTTCTTCCCCATATCTTTTGTGGGATATGGTGTATTAAGGGGTCTTCAGTGTCCACCATACACACCTTTGATGTCTTTAGGAGGCAGCTGACTGACCCAATACTGGGTTTTCTGCCTTTTGGGTATGACAGAATAATTATTAACTCACAATGCACAGAAAACATTTTTGGAGAGTTATTTGCCTACCTGCCTTGGCACTCAATCTTCTAAAATGCAAGAATTTTTTTTTGCATATTCTTCATGGTGATCTTTAAAGTATATGGTTGGTTTGTTTGTTTTTAATTCAAAGTTAAATTTAAGTTTGTTTAGTGCAGTAAAATATGCAACTGCCGTGTCACTAAGGTGTGACTGCAGTTAAAGAAGGGCAGATTTAATAAACCTATTAGATTTCTTATTTTGGAAGACGAGGAAAGTCCATGACAGCACTGACACTTTTTTTGGCTGCTTTCAGGTTCTTATCTGAACCTCCATTGTACAAAAGCTAGGTAGAGTTTTAATTTAATTTGTTACTTACATATTGTGTTTAATCCCTGCTGTTACCACTTAGTCATGTCTGCAGAGTTCATGATGAAAGAGTTTCTCCCTTTAGAAGAGAGATGGAACTTTTATATATAGTTCATTTTTGAAAGAAGGTGCTTGTTAGAGGAGTTTAGAAGAAAAAGACTCTAAGAACTAAACAGTAGTTGAACTATTAAGCAAATAGCATTCTCCTACTGTTGCATTTTGAAGCCTACAAATGTGAGTTTTTCTTCAAAAGATCAGGAACAGGTTACAGTATGTTAATGTAATTTGTTTTTGAATTTCTCTTCTTCCAATTACCAATCAACCTTGTTTCAGTAGACTTAACTTGAGATTTTTTTTAAAAATCTT